>OX235263.1:110136834-110454450 GCA_944472135.2 Trichobilharzia regenti | reverse complement strand
AATCTGTCGTGAGGAACAAAACTCAGATATCACTTCCACGTTACCAAGAGAACGTGGCTCATCACACGGATCCCTTTTCGTAAGTGAAGTTCAAATCCTCTCAGTTATTTATGGTGTGTAGATATGCACTGTAGATTGACAACAGGCGTCATGCGATGTCGTCAGTTAGTGAGAAGGCGAATCACATCGCATGCGTAATAACCATGTTCGACAAATGAGGAGTAGTCCTGAGGAATCAAGAGTTTTGACAACTGGTTAGATAAGTGGCGATTATCGTGTGAAGATAGTTGATAGGAGACAGGTGAACAAACTATTGAATATGGCTGGCGAGCATATCAAATGCACCACGAGGCTCCTTCTACGCTGTTGTGCAGAGTGACAGATCGGAAAGCGAGAGAAAATGGGAAACATAAGAGAAATGCGAAATCTGTCTTCACAAAGATTTCATCCAACCGCTTCCACTACCACACACTTAGCATCAACGTCTCCTGTTCTAGTTTCACTCACTACTCCATATTCATCAATATCTGTACACAAAGCTGTATGCAGTCCACTTTGTTTCCTGACAACTAGCGCTCGTTCGTTTCTTCACTTGTCTCTTATCACTAATCTTCAAACCAATGTTAACCCCCTGAACCACTAAGTTGTCAAACCTCATTATCACTTATCACAATCTCTGATTAACGTGGAAGATATTGTTCATGCAATATGTTTCGCCTTGTCCCCAGGTGATAATTAGCTTTCAACTATGTCCACAATCTACCCTTCATATAGGAAGACCTCAAAACAACTGTATCGATGCGAAGGGAGTATACATCCGCGTATATTTTTGATTCCCAACCTGTTTCCGCTTCCGCATAAATAGGTCTGTCTCTGACAAACGATTCGTCATCGTCGTGATGCCCAACTACTTCAATTTCATTGGATACGAATTCGGGTAATTCAGTTTATGAGAATCAAACAATGTCTTACCTTTTCCTGGATTGTTCGGAAAGGAAAATAGTCGTGGAATATAATACAAGGTATTCCGTGACAATTCATGGCTCAATCGAAATTATTCGGAAATTGCGAAAACTCCTCACATTCATAATGGTGAAACGGTAAAATGGATCATCAGTGGAGACGAGATATTCACGATTCCACACAAGCCATTCTAATACAGCGGAGTCTCAGATAGCAGATGAAGGCATGTTAATCAATTGGAAGCGCCGGTGATGCATTCATGGTGACAGGGCGAGAGTTCAGAATCTGTCGTGAGGAACAAAACTCAGATATCACTTCCACGTTACCAAGAGAACGTGGCTCATCACACGGATCCCTTTTCGTAAGTGAAGTTCAAATCCTCTCAGTTATTTATGGTGTGTAGATATGCACTGTAGATTGACAACAGGCGTCATGCGATGTCGTCAGTTAGTGAGAAGGCGAATCACATCGCATGCGTAATAACCATGTTCGACAAATGAGGAGTAGTCCTGAGGAATCAAGAGTTTTGACAACTGGTTAGATAAGTGGCGATTATCGTGTGAAGATAGTTGATAGGAGACAGGTGAACAAACTATTGAAAATGGCTGGCGAGCATATCAAATGCACCACGAGGCTCCTTCTACGCTGTTGTGCAGAGTGACAGATCGGAAAGCGAGAGAAAATGGGAAACATAAGAGAAATGCGAAATCTGTCTTCACAAAGATTTCATCCAACCGCTTCCACTACCACACACTTAGCATCAACGTCTCCTGTTCTAGTTTCACTCACTACTCCATATTCATCAATATCTGTACACAAAGCTCTATGCAGTCCACTTTGTTTCCTGACAACTAGCGCTCGTTCGTTTCTTCACTTGTCTCTTATCACTAATCTTCAAACCAATGTTAACCCCCTGAACCACTAAGTTGTCAAACCTCATTATCACTTATCACAATCTCTGATTAACGTGGAAGATATTGTTCATGCAATATGTTTCGCCTTGTCCCCAGGTGATAATTAGCTTTCAACTATGTCCACAATCTACCCTTCATATAGGAAGACCTCAAAACAACTGTATCGATGCGAAGGGAGTATACATCCGCGTATATTTTTGATTCCCAACCTGTTTCCGCTTCCGCATAAATAGGTCTGTCTCTGACAAACGATTCGTCATCGTCCTGATGCCCAACTACTTCAGTTTCATTGGATACGAATTCGGGTAATTCAGTTTATGAGAATCAAACAATGTCTTACTCTTTCCTGGATTGTTCGGAAAAGAAAATTGTCGTGGTATATTGCATTAGGTAATCCGAAACAAGTCATGGCTCAATCGAAATTATTCAAAAATTGCAAAAACTCCTCACATTCATAATGGTGAAACGGTAAAATGGATCATCAGTGGAGACGAGATATTCACGATTCCACACAAGCCATTCTAACACAGCGGAGTCTCAGATAGCAGATGAAGGCATGTTAATCAATTGGAAGCGCCTGTGATGCATTCATGGTGACAGGGCGAGAGTTCAGAATCTGTCGCGAGGAACAAAACTCAGATATCACTTCCACGTTACCAAGAGAACGTGGCTCATCACACGGATCCCTTTTCGTAAGTGAAGTTCAAATCCTCTCAGTTATTTATGGTGTGTAGATATGCACTGTAGATTGACAACAGGCGTCATGCGATGTCGTCAGTTAGTGAGAAGGCGAATCACATCGCATGCGTAATAACCATGTTCGACAAATGAGGAGTAGTCCTGAGGAATCAAGAGTTTTGACAACTGGTTAGATAAGTGGCGATTATCGTGTGAAGATAGTTGATAGGAGACAGGTGAACAAACTATTGAAAATGGCTGGCGAGCATATCAAATGCACCACGAGGCTCCTTCTACGCAGTTGTGCAGAGTGACAGATCGGAAAGCGAGAGAAAATGGGAAACATAAGAGAAATGCGAAATCTGTCTTCACAAAGATTTCATCCAACCGCTTCCACTACCACACACTTAGCATCAACGTCTCCTGTTCTAGTTTCACTCACTACTCCATATTCATCAATATCTGTACACAAAGCTCTATGCAGTCCACTTTGTTTCCTGACAACTAGCGCTTGTTCGTTTCTTCACTTGTCTCTTATCACTAATCTTCAAACCAATGTTAACCCCCTGAACCACTAAGTTGTCAAACCTCATTATCACTTATCACAATCTCTGATTAACGTGGAAGATATTGTTCATGCAATATGTTTCGCCTTGTCCCCAGGTGATAATTAGCTTTCAACTATGTCCACAATCTACCCTTCATATAGGAAGACCTCAAAACAACTGTATCGATGCGAAGGGAGTATACATCCGCGTATATTTTTGATTCCCAACCTGTTTCCGCTTCCGCATAAATAGGTCTGTCTCTGACAAACGATTCGTCATCGTCCTGATGCCCAACTACTTCAGTTTCATTGGATACGAATTCGGGTAATTCAGTTTATGAGAATCAAACAATGTCTTACTCTTTCCTGGATTGTTCGGAAAGCAAAATTGTCGTGGTATATTGCATTAGGTAATCCGAAACAAGTCATGGCTCAATCGAAATTATTCAAAAATTGCAAAAACTCCTCACATTCATAATGGTGAAACGGTAAAATGGATCATCAGTGGAGACGAGATATTCACGATTCCACACAAGCCATTCTAACACAGCGGAGTCTCAGATAGCAGATGAAGGCATGTTAATCAATTGGAAGCGCCTGTGATGCATTCATGGTGACAGGGCGAGAGTTCAGAATCTGTCGCGAGGAACAAAACTCAGATATCACTTCCACGTTACCAAGAGAACGTGGCTCATCACACGGATCCCTTTTCGTAAGTGAAGTTCAAATCCTCTCAGTTATTTATGGTGTGTAGATATGCACTGTAGATTGACAACAGGCGTCATGCGATGTCGTCAGTTAGTGAGAAGGCGAATCACATCGCATGCGTAATAACCATGTTCGACAAATGAGGAGTAGTCCTGAGGAATCAAGAGTTTTGACAACTGGTTAGATAAGTGGCGATTATCGTGTGAAGATAGTTGATAGGAGACAGGTGAACAAACTATTGAAAATGGCTGGCGAGCATATCAAATGCACCACGAGGCTCCTTCTACGCAGTTGTGCAGAGTGACAGATCGGAAAGCGAGAGAAAATGGGAAACATAAGAGAAATGCGAAATCTGTCTTCACAAAGATTTCATCCAACCGCTTCCACTACCACACACTTAGCATCAACGTCTCCTGTTCTAGTTTCACTCACTACTCCATATTCATCAATATCTGTACACAAAGCTCTATGCAGTCCAGTTTGTTTCCTGACAACTAGCGCTCGTTCGTTTCTTCACTTGTCTCTTATCACTAATCTTCAAACCAATGTTAACCCCCTGAACCACTAAGTTGTCAAACCTCATTATCACTTATCACAATCTCTGATTAACGTGGAAGATATTGTTCATGCAATATGTTTCGCCTTGTCCCCAGGTGATAATTAGCTTTCAACTATGTCCACAATCTACCCTTCATATAGGAAGACCTCAAAACAACTGTATCGATGCGAAGGGAGTATACATCCGCGTATATTTTTGATTCCCAACCTGTTTCCGCTTCCGCATAAATAGGTCTGTCTCTGACAAACGATTCGTCATCGTCCTGATGCCCAACTACTTCATTTCATTGGATACGAATTCGGGTAATTCAGTTTATGAGAATCAAACAATGTCTTACTCTTTCCTGGATTGTTCGGAAAAGAAATGTCGTGGTATATTGCATTAGGTAATCCGAAACAAGTCATGGCTCAATCGAAATTATTCAAAAATTGCAAAAACTCCTCACATTCATAATGGTGAAACGGTAAAATGGATCATCAGTGGAGACGAGATATTCACGATTCCACACAAGCCATTCTAACACAGCGGAGTCTCAGATAGCAGATGAAGGCATGTTAATCAATTGGAAGCGCCGGTGATGCATTCATGGTGACAGGGCGAGAGTTCAGAATCTGTCGCGAGGAACAAAACTCAGATATCACTTCCACGTTACCAAGAGAACGTGGCTCATCACACAGATCCCTTTTCGTAAGTGAAGTTCAAATCCTCTCAGTTATTTATGGTGTGTAGATATGCACTGTAGATTGACAACAGGCGTCATGCGATGTCGTCAGTTAGTGAGAAGGCGAATCACATCGCATGCGTAATAACCATGTTCGACAAATGAGGAGTAGTCCTGAGGAATCAAGAGTTTTGACAACTGGTTAGATAAGTGGCGATTATCGTGTGAAGATAGTTGATAGGAGACAGGTGAACAAACTATTGAAAATGGCTGGCGAGCATATCAAATGCACCACGAGGCTCCTTCTACGCAGTTGTGCAGAGTGACAGATCGGAAAGCGAGAGAAAATGGGAAACATAAGAGAAATGCGAAATCTGTCTTCACAAAGATTTCATCCAACCGCTTCCACTACCACACACTTAGCATCAACGTCTCCTGTTCTAGTTTCACTCACTACTCCATATTCATCAATATCTGTACACAAAGCTCTATGCAGTCCACTTTGTTTCCTGACAACTAGCGCTCGTTCGTTTCTTCACTTGTCTCTTATCACTAATCTTCAAACCAATGTTAACCCCCTGAACCACTAAGTTGTCAAACCTCATTATCACTTATCACAATCTCTGATTAACGTGGAAGATATTGTTCATGCAATATGTTTCGCCTTGTCCCCAGGTGATAATTAGCTTTCAACTATGTCCACAATCTACCCTTCATATAGGAAGACCTCAAAACAACTGTATCGATGCGAAGGGAGTATACATCCGCGTATATTTTTGATTCCCAACCTGTTTCCGCTTCCGCATAAATAGGTCTGTCTCTGACAAACGATTCGTCATCGTCCTGATGCCCAACTACTTCAGTTTCATTGGATACGAATTCGGGTAATTCAGTTTATGAGAATCAAACAATGTCTTACTCTTTCCTGGATTGTTCGGAAAAGCAATGTCGTGGTATATTGCATTAGGTAATCCGAAACAAGTCATGGCTCAATCGAAATTATTCAAAAATTGCAAAAACTCCTCACATTCATAATGGTGAAACGGTAAATGGATCATCAGTGGAGACGAGATATTCACGATTCCACACAAGCCATTCTAACACAGCGGAGTCTCAGATAGCAGATGAAGGCATGTTAATCAATTGGAAGCGCCGGTGATGCATTCATGGTGACAGGGCGAGAGTTCAGAATCTGTCGCGAGGAACAAAACTCAGATATCACTTCCACGTTACCAAGAGAACGTGGCTCATCACACGATCCCTTTTCGTAAGTGAAGTTCAAATCCTCTCAGTTATTTATGGTGTGTAGATATGCACTGTAGATTGACAACAGGCGTCATGCGATGTCGTCAGTTAGTGAGAAGGCGAATCACATCGCATGCGTAATAACCATGTTCGACAAATGAGGAGTAGTCCTGAGGAATCAAGAGTTTTGACAACTGGTTAGATAAGTGGCGATTATCGTGTGAAGATAGTTGATAGGAGACAGGTGAACAAACTATTGAAAATGGCTGGCGAGCATATCAAATGCACCACGAGGCTCCTTCTACGCAGTTGTCCAGAGAGACAGATCGGAAAGCGAGAGAAAATGGGAAACATAAGAGAAATGCGAAATCTGTCTTCACAAAGATTTCATCCAACCGCTTCCACTACCACACACTTAGCATCAACGTCTCCTGTTCTAGTTTCACTCACTACTCCATATTCATCAATATCTGTACACAAAGCTCTATGCAGTCCACTTTGTTTCCTGACAACTAGCGCTCGTTCGTTTCTTCACTTGTCTCTTATCACTAATCTTCAAACCAATGTTAACCCCCTGAACCACTAAGTTGTCAAACCTCATTATCACTTATCACAATCTCTGATTAACGTGGAAGATATTGTTCATGCAATATGTTTCGCCTTGTCCCCAGGTGATAATTAGCTTTCAACTATGTCCACAATCTACCCTTCATATAGGAAGACCTCAAAACAACTGTATCGATGCGAAGGGAGTATACATCCGCGTATATTTTTGATTCCCAACCTGTTTCCGCTTCCGCATAAATAGGTCTGTCTCTGACAAACGATTCGTCATCGTCCTGATGCCCAACTACTTCAGTTTCATTGGATACGAATTCGGGTAATTCAGTTTATGAGAATCAAACAATGTCTTACTCTTTCCTGGATTGTTCGGAAAGCAATGTCGTGGTATATTGCATGGTAATCCGAAACAAGTCATGGCTCAATCGAAATTATTCAAAAATTGCAAAAACTCCTCACATTCATAATGGTGGACCAGTAAATGGATCATCAGTGGAGACGAGATATTCACGATTCCACACAAGCCATTCTAATACAGCGGAGTCTCAGATAGCAGATGAAGGCATGTTAATCAATTGGAAGCGCCTGTGATGCATTCATGGTGACAGGGCGAGAGTTCAGAATCTGTCGCGAGGAACAAAACTCAGATATCACTTCCACGTTACCAAGAGAACGTGGCTCATCACACAGATCCCTTTTCGTAAGTGAAGTTCAAATCCTCTCAGTTATTTATGGTGTGTAGATATGCACTGTAGATTGACAACAGGCGTCATGCGATGTCGTCAGTTAGTGAGAAGGCGAATCACATCGCATGCGTAATAACCATGTTCGACAAATGAGGAGTAGTCCTGAGGAATCAAGAGTTTTGACAACTGGTTAGATAAGTGGCGATTATCGTGTGAAGATAGTTGATAGGAGACAGGTGAACAAACTATTGAATATGGCTGGCGAGCATATCAAATGCACCACGAGGCTCCTTCTACGCAGTTGTCCAGAGAGACAGATCGGAAAGCGAGAGAAAATGGGAAACATAAGAGAAATGCGAAATCTGTCTTCACAAAGATTTCATCCAACCGCTTCCACTACCACACACTTAGCATCAACGTCTCCTGTTCTAGTTTCACTCACTACTCCATATTCATCAATATCTGTACACAAAGCTCTATGCAGTCCACTTTGTTTCCTGACAACTAGCGCTCGTTCGTTTCTTCACTTGTCTCTTATCACTAATCTTCAAACCAATGTTAACCCCCTGAACCACTAAGTTGTCAAACCTCATTATCACTTATCACAATCTCTGATTAACGTGGAAGATATTGTTCATGCAATATGTTTCGCCTTGTCCCCAGGTGATAATTAGCTTTCAACTATGTCCACAATCTACCCTTCATATAGGAAGACCTCAAAACAACTGTATCGATGCGAAGGGAGTATACATCCGCGTATATTTTTGATTCCCAACCTGTTTCCGCTTCCGCATAAATAGGTCTGTCTCTGACAAACGATTCGTCATCGTCCTGATGCCCAACTACTTCAGTTTCATTGGATACGAATTCGGGTAATTCAGTTTATGAGAATCAAACAATGTCTTACTCTTTCCTGGATTGTTCGGAAAGCAATGTCGTGGTATATTGCATTAGGTAATCCGAAACAAGTCATGGCTCAATCGAAATTATTCAAAAATTGCAAAAACTCCTCACATTCATAATGGTGGACCAGTAAATGGATCATCAGTGGAGACGAGATATTCACGATTCCACACAAGCCATTCTAATACAGCGGAGTCTCAGATAGCAGATGAAGGCATGTTAATCAATTGGAAGCGCCGGTGATGCATTCATGGTGACAGGGCGAGAGTTCAGAATCTGTCGCGAGGAACAAAACTCAGATATCACTTCCACGTTACCAAGAGAACGTGGCTCATCACACAGATCCCTTTTCGTAAGTGAAGTTCAAATCCTCTCAGTTATTTATGGTGTGTAGATATGCACTGTAGATTGACAACAGGCGTCATGCGATGTCGTCAGTTAGTGAGAAGGCGAATCACATCGCATGCGTAATAACCATGTTCGACAAATGAGGAGTAGTCCTGAGGAATCAAGAGTTTTGACAACTGGTTAGATAAGTGGCGATTATCGTGTGAAGATAGTTGATAGGAGACAGGTGAACAAACTATTGAATATGGCTGGCGAGCATATCAAATGCACCACGAGGCTCCTTCTACGCAGTTGTCCAGAGAGACAGATCGGAAAGCGAGAGAAAATGGGAAACATAAGAGAAATGCGAAATCTGTCTTCACAAAGATTTCATCCAACCGCTTCCACTACCACACACTTAGCATCAACGTCTCCTGTTCTAGTTTCACTCACTACTCCATATTCATCAATATCTGTACACAAAGCTCTATGCAGTCCACTTTGTTTCCTGACAACTAGCGCTCGTTCGTTTCTTCACTTGTCTCTTATCACTAATCTTCAAACCAATGTTAACCCCCTGAACCACTAAGTTGTCAAACCTCATTATCACTTATCACAATCTCTGATTAACGTGGAAGATATTGTTCATGCAATATGTTTCGCCTTGTCCCCAGGTGATAATTAGCTTTCAACTATGTCCACAATCTACCCTTCATATAGGAAGACCTCAAAACAACTGTATCGATGCGAAGGGAGTATACATCCGCGTATATTTTTGATTCCCAACCTGTTTCCGCTTCCGCATAAATAGGTCTGTCTCTGACAAACGATTCGTCATCGTCCTGATGCCCAACTACTTCAGTTTCATTGGATACGAATTCGGGTAATTCAGTTTATGAGAATCAAACAATGTCTTACTCTTTCCTGGATTGTTCGGAAAGCAATGTCGTGGTATATTGCATTAGGTAATCCGAAACAAGTCATGGCTCAATCGAAATTATTCAAAAATTGCAAAAACTCCTCACATTCATAATGGTGACCAGTAAATTGGATCATCAGTGGAGACGAGATATTCACGATTCCACACAAGCCATTCTAATACAGCGGAGTCTCAGATAGCAGATGAAGGCATGTTAATCAATTGGAAGCGCCTGTGATGCATTCATGGTGACAGGGCGAGAGTTCAGAATCTGTCGCGAGGAACAAAACTCAGATATCACTTCCACGTTATCAAGAGAACGTGGCTCATCACACAGATCCCTTTTCGTAAGTGAAGTTCAAATCCTCTCAGTTATTTATGGTGTGTAGATATGCACTGTAGATTGACAACAGGCGTCATGCGATGTCGTCAGTTAGTGAGAAGGCGAATCACATCGCATGCGTAATAACCATGTTCGACAAATGAGGAGTAGTCCTGAGGAATCAAGAGTTTTGACAACTGGTTAGATAAGTGGCGATTATCGTGTGAAGATAGTTGATAGGAGACAAGTGAACAAACTATTGAATATGGCTGGCGAGCATATCAAATGCACCACGAGGCTCCTTCTACGCAGTTGTGCAGAGTGACAGATCGGAAAGCGAGAGAAAATGGGAAACATAAGAGAAATGCGAAATCTGTCTTCACAAAGATTTCATCCAACCGCTTCCACTACCACACACTTAGCATCAACGTCTCCTGTTCTAGTTTCACTCACTACTCCATATTCATCAATATCTGTACACAAAGCTCTATGCAGTCCACTTTGTTTCCTGACAACTAGCGCTCGTTCGTTTCTTCACTTGTCTCTTATCACTAATCTTCAAACCAATGTTAACCCCCTGAACCACTAAGTTGTCAAACCTCATTATCACTTATCACAATCTCTGATTAACGTGGAAGATATTGTTCATGCAATATGTTTCGCCTTGTCCCCAGGTGATAATTAGCTTTCAACTATGTCCACAATCTACCCTTCATATAGGAAGACCTCAAAACAACTGTATCGATGCGAAGGGAGTATACATCCGCGTATATTTTTGATTCCCAACCTGTTTCCGCTTCCGCATAAATAGGTCTGTCTCTGACAAACGATTCGTCATCGTCCTGATGCCCAACTACTTCAGTTTCATTGGATACGAATTCGGGTAATTCAGTTTATGAGAATCAAACAATGTCTTACTCTTTCCTGGATTGTTCGGAAAGCAATGTCGTGGTATATTGCATTAGGTAATCCGAAACAAGTCATGGCTCAATCGAAATTATTCAAAAAATTGCAAAAACTCCTCACATTCATAATGGTGGACCAGTAAATTGGATCATCAGTGGAGACGAGATATTCACGATTCCACACAAGCCATTCTAATACAGCGGAGTCTCAGATAGCAGATGAAGGCATGTTAATCAATTGGAAGCGCCTGTGATGCCTTCATGGTGACAGGGCGAGAGTTCAGAATCTGTCGCGAGGAACAAAACTCAGATATCACTTCCACGTTACCAAGAGAACGTGGCTCATCACACAGATCCCTTTTCGTAAGTGAAGTTCAAATCCTCTCAGTTATTTATGGTGTGTAGATATGCACTGTAGATTGACAACAGGCGTCATGCGATGTCGTCAGTTAGTGAGAAGGCGAATCACATCGCATGCGTAATAACCATGTTCGACAAATGAGGAGTAGTCCTGAGGAATCAAGAGTTTTGACAACTGGTTAGATAAGTGGCGATTATCGTGTGAAGATAGTTGATAGGAGACAGGTGAACAAACTATTGAATATGGCTGGCGAGCATATCAAATGCACCACGAGGCTCCTTCTACGCAGTTGTCCAGAGAGATAGATCGGAAAGCGTGAGTAAATGGGAAACATAAGAGAAATGCGAAATCTGTCTTCACAAAGATTTCATCCAACCGCTTCCACTACCACACACTTAGCATCAACGTCTCCTGTTCTAGTTTCACTCACTACTCCATATTCATCAATATCTGTACACAAAGCTGTATGCAGTCCACTTTGTTTCCTGACAACTAGCGCTCGTTCGTTTCTTCACTTGTCTCTTATCACTAATCTTCAAACCAATGTTAACCCCCTGAACCACTAAGTTGTCAAACCTCATTATCACTTATCACAATCTCTGATTAACGTGGAAGATATTGTTCATGCAATATGTTTCGCCTTGTCCCCAGGTGATAATTAGCTTTCGACTATGTCCACAATCTACCCTTCATATAGGAAGACCTCAAAACAACTGTATCGATGCGAAGGGAGTATACATCCGCGTATATTTTTGATTCCCAACCTGTTTCCGCTTCCGCATAAATAGGTCTGTCTCTGACAAACGATTCGTCATCGTCCTGATGCCCAACTACTTCAGTTTCATTGGATACGAATTCGGGTAATTCAGTTTATGAGAATCAAACAATGTCTTACTCTTTCCTGGATTGTTCGGAAAGCAATGTCGTGGTATATTGCATTAGGTAATCCGAAACAAGTCAAGGCTCAATCGAAATTATTCAAAAAATTGCAAAAACTCCTCACATTCATAATGGTGGACCAGTAAATTGGATCATCAGTGGAGACGAGATATTCACGATTCCACACAAGCCATTCTAATACAGCGGAGTCTCAGATAGCAGATGAAGGCATGTTAATCAATTGGAAGCGCCTGTGATGCATTCATGGTGACAGGGCGAGAGTTCAGAATCTGTCGCGAGGAACAAAACTCAGATATCACTTCCACGTTACCAAGAGAACGTGGCTCATCACACAGATCCCTTTTCGTAAGTGAAGTTCAAATCCTCTCAGTTATTTATGGTGTGTAGATATGCACTGTAGATTGACAACAGGCGTCATGCGATGTCGTCAGTTAGTGAGAAGGCGAATCACATCGCATGCGTAATAACCATGTTCGACAAATGAGGAGTAGTCCTGAGGAATCAAGAGTTTTGACAACTGGTTAGATAAGTGGCGATTATCGTGTGAAGATAGTTGATAGGAGACAAGTGAACAAACTATTGAATATGGCTGGCGAGCATATCAAATGCACCACGAGGCTCCTTCTACGCAGTTGTCCAGAGAGACAGATCGGAAAGCGAGAGAAAATGGGAAACATAAGAGAAATGCGAAATCTGTCTTCACAAAGATTTCATCCAACCGCTTCCACTACCACACACTTAGCATCAACGTCTCCTGTTCTAGTTTCACTCACTACTCCATATTCATCAATATCTGTACACAAAGCTCTATGCAGTCCACTTTGTTTCCTGACAACTAGCGCTCGTTCGTTTCTTCACTTGTCTCTTATCACTAATCTTCAAACCAATGTTAACCCCCTGAACCACTAAGTTGTCAAACCTCATTATCACTTATCACAATCTCTGATTAACGTGGAAGATATTGTTCATGCAATATGTTTCGCCTTGTCCCCAGGTGATAATTAGCTTTCGACTATGTCCACAATCTACCCTTCATATAGGAAGACCTCAAAACAACTGTATCGATGCGAAGGGAGTATACATCCGCGTATATTTTTGATTCCCAACCTGTTTCCGCTTCCGCATAAATAGGTCTGTCTCTGACAAACGATTCGTCATCGTCCTGATGCCCAACTACTTCAGTTTCATTGGATACGAATTCGGGTAATTCAGTTTATGAGAATCAAACAATGTCTTACTCTTTCCTGGATTGTTCGGAAAGCAATGTCGTGGTATATTGCATTAGGTAATCCGAAACAAGTCATGGCTCAATCGAAATTATTCAAAAAATTGCAAAAACTCCTCACATTCATAATGGTGGACCAGTAAATTGGATCATCAGTGGAGACGAGATATTCACGATTCCACACAAGCCATTCTAATACAGCGGAGTCTCAGATAGCAGATGAAGGCATGTTAATCAATTGGAAGCGCCTGTGATGCATTCATGGTGACAGGGCGAGAGTTCAGAATCTGTCGCGAGGAACAAAACTCAGATATCACTTCCACGTTACCAAGAGAACGTGGCTCATCACACAGATCCCTTTTCGTAAGTGAAGTTCAAATCCTCTCAGTTATTTATGGTGTGTAGATATGCACTGTAGATTGACAACAGGCGTCATGCGATGTCGTCAGTTAGTGAGAAGGCGAATCACATCGCATGCGTAATAACCATGTTCGACAAATGAGGAGTAGTCCTGAGGAATCAAGAGTTTTGACAACTGGTTAGATAAGTGGCGATTATCGTGTGAAGATAGTTGATAGGAGACAAGTGAACAAACTATTGAATATGGCTGGCGAGCATATCAAATGCACCACGAGGCTCCTTCTACGCAGTTGTCCAGAGAGACAGATCGGAAAGCGAGAGAAAATGGGAAACATAAGAGAAATGCGAAATCTGTCTTCACAAAGATTTCATCCAACCGCTTCCACTACCACACACTTAGCATCAACGTCTCCTGTTCTAGTTTCACTCACTACTCCATATTCATCAATATCTGTACACAAAGCTCTATGCAGTCCACTTTGTTTCCTGACAACTAGCGCTCGTTCGTTTCTTCACTTGTCTCTTATCACTAATCTTCAAACCAATGTTAACCCCCTGAACCACTAAGTTGTCAAACCTCATTATCACTTATCACAATCTCTGATTAACGTGGAAGATATTGTTCATGCAATATGTTTCGCCTTGTCCCCAGGTGATAATTAGCTTTCAACTATGTCCACAATCTACCCTTCATATAGGAAGACCTCAAAACAACTGTATCGATGCGAAGGGAGTATACATCCGCGTATATTTTTGATTCCCAACCTGTTTCCGCTTCCGCATAAATAGGTCTGTCTCTGACAAACGATTCGTCATCGTCCTGATGCCCAACTACTTCAGTTTCATTGGATACGAATTCGGGTAATTCAGTTTATGAGAATCAAACAATGTCTTACTCTTTCCTGGATTGTTCGGAAAGCAATGTCGTGGTATATTGCATTAGGTAATCCGAAACAAGTCAAGGCTCAATCGAAATTATTCAAAAAATTGCAAAAACTCCTCACATTCATAATGGTGGACCAGTAAATTGGATCATCAGTGGAGACGAGATATTCACGATTCCACACAAGCCATTCTAAAACAGCGGAGTCTCAGATAGCAGATGAAGGCATGTTAATCAATTGGAAGCGCCTGTGATGCATTCATGGTGACAGGGCGAGAGTTCAGAATCTGTCGCGAGGAACAAAACTCAGATATCACTTCCACGTTACCAAGAGAACGTGGCTCATCACACAGATCCCTTTTCGTAAGTGAAGTTCAAATCCTCTCAGTTATTTATGGTGTGTAGATATGCACTGTAGATTGACAACAGGCGTCATGCGATGTCGTCAGTTAGTGAGAAGGCGAATCACATCGCATGCGTAATAACCATGTTCGACAAATGAGGAGTAGTCCTGAGGAATCAAGAGTTTTGACAACTGGTTAGATAAGTGGCGATTATCGTGTGAAGATAGTTGATAGGAGACAAGTGAACAAACTATTGAATATGGCTGGCGAGCATATCAAATGCACCACGAGGCTCCTTCTACGCAGTTGTCCAGAGAGATAGATCGGAAAGCGAGAGTAAATGGGAAACATAAGAGAAATGCGAAATCTGTCTTCACAAAGATTTCATCCAACCGCTTCCACTACCACACACTTAGCATCAACGTCTCCTGTTCTAGTTTCACTCACTACTCCATATTCATCAATATCTGTACACAAAGCTGTATGCAGTCCACTTTGTTTCCTGACAACTAGCGCTCGTTCGTTTCTTCACTTGTCTCTTATCACTAATCTTCAAACCAATGTTAACCCCCTGAACCACTAAGTTGTCAAACCTCATTATCACTTATCACAATCTCTGATTAACGTGGAAGATATTGTTCATGCAATATGTTTCGCCTTGTCCCCAGGTGATAATTAGCTTTCAACTATGTCCACAATCTACCCTTCATATAGGAAGACCTCAAAACAACTGTATCGATGCGAAGGGAGTATACATCCGCGTATATTTTTGATTCCCAACCTGTTTCCGCTTCCGCATAAATAGGTCTGTCTCTGACAAACGATTCGTCATCGTCCTGATGCCCAACTACTTCAGTTTCATTGGATACGAATTCGGGTAATTCAGTTTATGAGAATCAAACAATGTCTTACTCTTTCCTGGATTGTTCGGAAAGCAATGTCGTGGTATATTGCATTAGGTAATCCGAAACAAGTCATGGCTCAATCGAAATTATTCAAAAAATTGCAAAAACTCCTCACATTCATAATGGTGGACCAGTAAATTGGATCATCAGTGGAGACGAGATATTCACGATTCCACACAAGCCATTCTAATACAGCGGAGTCTCAGATAGCAGATGAAGGCATGTTAATCAATTGGAAGCGCCTGTGATGCATTCATGGTGACAGGGCGAGAGTTCAGAATCTGTCGCGAGGAACAAAACTCAGATATCACTTCCACGTTACCAAGAGAACGTGGCTCATCACACAGATCCCTTTTCGTAAGTGAAGTTCAAATCCTCTCAGTTATTTATGGTGTGTAGATATGCACTGTAGATTGACAACAGGCGTCATGCGATGTCGTCAGTTAGTGAGAAGGCGAATCACATCGCATGCGTAATAACCATGTTCGACAAATGAGGAGTAGTCCTGAGGAATCAAGAGTTTTGACAACTGGTTAGATAAGTGGCGATTATCGTGTGAAGATAGTTGATAGGAGACAAGTGAACAAACTATTGAATATGGCTGGCGAGCATATCAAATGCACCACGAGGCTCCTTCTACGCAGTTGTCCAGAGAGATAGATCGGAAAGCGAGAGTAAATGGGAAACATAAGAGAAATGCGAAATCTGTCTTCACAAAGATTTCATCCAACCGCTTCCACTACCACACACTTAGCATCAACGTCTCCTGTTCTAGTTTCACTCACTACTCCATATTCATCAATATCTGTACACAAAGCTCTATGCAGTCCACTTTGTTTCCTGACAACTAGCGCTCGTTCGTTTCTTCACTTGTCTCTTATCACTAATCTTCAAACCAATGTTAACCCCCTGAACCACTAAGTTGTCAAACCTCGTCATCACCTATCATCATCTCTGATTATCGTGGAAGATATTGTTCATGCAATATGTTTCGCCTTGTCCCCAGGTGATAATTAGCTTTCAACTATGTCCACAATCTACCCTTCATATAGGAAGACCTCAAAACAACTGTATCGATGCGAAGGGAGTATACATCCGCGAATATTTTTGATTCCAACCTGTTTCCGCTTCCGCATAAATAGGTCTGTCTCTGAAAAATGATTCGTCATCGTCGTGATGCCCGACTACATCAGTTTCAAATTATATGATTATATGAAAGTATATGAGTCTATTATTTTGATCGCGAGGTTTAATCAGCATTATTGAGAGTTTCATTTATTTTTATGATTGGATTATGCCTAGTGTAATCTGCAAGAACTTCTTTACTAATGAAATTATTATCCAAGAGGCACCTGCTGGCGTATGTGGACAGTTTTTAGTGGAACTATCCACCGTTTATCTTCCCACGTCTTATTTTATGATATTATTCAGGTTCTTGTTTGATTCTGTGAAATGTGTCATTTGATTTCGTTTTGCCATGATTCCGGACATCTCAAATTTATTATGTGCATCTTTAAACTTATGTCCATCTGTTTATGGGGAAAGAAAGTGTTTGGTTTATTATTACGACAAACGACCAGAAGACATGTCATGAGCATATCCGTCGATTAAGCAGGAAATTTCGGCTGACTTTTAAATCATTCTGGCATAAATATTTATACATTTTAGAAGAAATCACAAACACTTCTCTGAACACTCATGTATATAAGGTGATCGTAGAAGATTCAATGACTAAATGTTAATACTTCAGCGTTACTCAGCTCGTGTTATTGGTATCTTCACATAATTTCTTTGATGATTTGAAGCCTACAATGCGCATTTATTTCCAATCATGTTTTGTACTTCATTAATGAATGTCTGAGCAGAACACAAGTGCGAAGCAGTCTAGAACGAGTGATGGTGATTGTTTTATATGGATGCGATTTTACGAGAAAGAAAATACTTTTATGCTACAGTCAGCAATGTTTCAAGAGTCGTAGCCACACAATGTTGATGCATTTGAACGGTCTTCTAACAACAACAACTATTTGTAATAATGAGCATTAGTGAATATAATATAACGGACACATTCAACTACGTCAAATATGTCTTTTGAAGTTATTTGTAACATCTTTCGAACAAGGCACTTCATTATACAGCGATTGCGCATTTTGAATGCAAATCATTGGCTGAGGCGTGTTTTGGGGTTTTTAAAATATTCTAAAGATACACACCGTCGTAGTATCAATCGATTGAAAGTAGTGTTATATATCTGGTGGCCACATCTGCAAATGAACATGGAAATAAATTTACATTATAATAAAAGCATCTTACTAGTTGCTGTCAGTGTGCAGACAAGAAACGTCATAAATTTATAGCCAAATAATATATGACTGTAAATTTTTCATAGTAAGTAATCAACACTATCTATCAACAGCTGGAGTCCTCGATGTGTCCAAAAATGGAAAGTACAGAAACAAGTACTACTTCATTTACATTACTCAACAAAGGCTCAGCGTCTGTCTGCAGGTGATCAGAGTATATCTTCAAGTAGGTACAGAATGTGTCATTCCCATTTATAGGTCTGTTTTCCTGAAGAAACCTTCTGAAAAATGAATGATTACTGCTCCAGAAGTTAATAATCCTATCGTAGTTCTCTTCCTTCTTTCACAATAAGTATTTGCTTTCTCCTATAAAGCGTTGTGACATTCACTTCTGTTCCTCTTTTTATACCAAATTTAATTTGATTATTTATGTATTGTGTTTTTACTTTTGTTTTTCTTATATATCTTTTCAGGCTATCTATTTGTAATGCGTCTTTTTTGCTTGTCTTTACAATTTTATTACTGTTTCTATGAAAAAATTAGGTACTCGTGTGGCTTAGTTTTGTCTCTAATCCTAGGATGTTCAGCAATTCGCTGAATGTGAACACTGGCTGTTTCCTTTTCAATGTGCATGTTTTGTGCCTACGAATAAGTTCATTAACCTTTCCAAAATAGCACCTTGGAATATTTTGTCTAAAGTTTTTATTCATCCTTAGGGTTTTTCTTAATACCATGTTTTTATTTGTTTTTGAAAAATCTCAATGTGCATCTTACCTGAGTCCCTGTTATAATTTTTTCGAATATAAAAGTTGCTTTCTTTCGGTCATTTGGATACTTATTTTTTCTGCAAAATTTTTCATAAATGCGAATCAATACCGAGAGTATTGCAATTACAAATAATGCTGATTAATACGTTAAAAAACATTTCGCTCTCACGGAATCATGAACACCTGAGCTTTTAGTAGAATCATCTCACTACTCTACATGGCTTAAATTTTATATAAATGTATTTGATTGCTGTTCTGAAGAATCCATATCAGATATTAATACCGATTCGAATACGCCTGTAGTTATACTGTTCGCCAAAAGCGTACATAATGATTATTTATTTTTCTAATAAACACTATTTTAGTCAAAGCTCAATCATCGTTACATGGATAAATTGAAACAACTGCACTTACACTGCCTCTGTTTATCCTAAAAACAAGTAAAGCAAAAGACTTATGAAACATTTGCATCTGAGAAACATGAGTATGCAATTTTGGTATACTTAAGAGATTCACATATTTTGGCTTTCTTCTTTGTTAACAATACTTTCAGAAACCGCAACGTGTTTCTCAACTGAAATATCTTCAAATAGCTAAGTTGAATATTTTCACTTTACTAGTTTGGATACTTATTTCTAAGACACGTAGGTATGGCATTTGAAATGTAAATCACAAAACCCCGGTGCATTGGCAACACTCTACGACTGCTTTGACATTAGTTAACTCACATACATTTACTGAGATGAGGCTTGCCATTTTCATCAGCTCCGATTTATTGAATTGAGTGTACAAGAGGTCTGCAATCTCAACTTTTTACCTCATGTAATCTTAACGTTACTAAAATAGTTCTCAAAATTCTTTTTTTTGGATGATGATAACTTTTTGGCATCAGGTTTATCCATTTTTTTAGATTTAGTTCATTTTTGGATAGTATTATTCTTACCTCAATGTCTGTTATAATCAATGAACATTTTGACTTTACAGCTTATTTGTACTCATCAGCACATATATGGCTCGAAACTATTTATGAATATTAAGAATATCACATGGATAAGCGTATAGGAGCTCTCATTTTATTAACAGGATTGTAAGGCTATAAAAACCATGTGTCGTTTATTTCAGAATACTTATCATTTTATGACCGTATGATAGTAAAGGTTCGTCACCCTTTCATAAATATCATCTAGGTTTTTAATTTCAGTTTTCAATAATTGAGGTCTTACACAATATTGGAAATTTTTTTCAGCGAAATATATACTTTTTCGCAGTATACAAGACGTTTAACTATGGACCAACCTCACATTCACCTACGTGAAATGACTTCCCTTCCTTCACACTGGTAAGATGATCACAATCAAATAACCGAACCACCATTCACTTCACACACTATGACTGCATGAGTTTGATACATGTCGATATGTCATTTCATTTTGCTCTTTGAAATGCACGATGAGACTGAAACGGATTGTACGATCACTAAACCATGGAATAATAAAATATTGTAGCGCGACTGCGTTGTAAATCTTTCATTAACACTAAGGGGTACAAGTGTTTGCAACCGTAGGTCATGATAACTGAAATGTCGATTATACGATACACAGTGTATCAACAACACTTTTTCAATGAAATTCTCACAAACTAACATTTGAAAATCGATCCGAAGCCAAACAGAAGCTGCAACTAAGTGGTAGTGTGTCTGGAGCGCTAATGAAAACTTATAAAATCCAAGCTTTCAAAAATCGGGTAGGAGAATAGATAATTGTCCCCAACATTGTTTGACGATTGCGCTACAAAAGTGTTTTATAAATATTGTGAATCCGTAGAAGAAAGAATTCACAAGCCATTATATTGCCTTGTGTCCGATTGTTTCTATGTTGAAAACTATGTGGGTGGATAGCACTGAGAAGTCCCGAAATGGGACGAGACAAATGCTCAATATCTTCTGATTTTACAACGGTTCTCTTACTGATGTCATTTTTCTGATGAAGCCAGCAACAATAAAATCCGTGGTAATGTAAAAGATACATTTCGCTCCGTAGAAAATATTTTCTCATATAAGTTGTGAACGGTTGACAGCATGACTCATACTCATTGACGAATTAATTAAAATGTCAGTTATCGTGAGATGAAATTTAAGCATGTGTTTAAATTACTGTAAGTACTCTCAAATTTTATTCTTGTCTATAAATAAATATGAATAAGTGATATATAGTAGGTGAAAATACCTTCATTTTTTAACTTTTATTCATTTCTGAAACATATTCGCTTACCTTTTCTAATTGTTAGAAAAGTTAGATAAGATCCAATTTATTAGGTGTTGAATTTTGTAAGTGTATTTTTTTTATCAAAATAACTCATGGATGAGTGGAAAGTTTGGATAAACAAGTGCGAATTTCTTTATTCGTCATTGAATTCGTATCGGTGAATCCCTTCAGTGTACCGATATACTATCGAAACCATCGGCTTGTTTGAGACGTATTGATCACGTATACTTAACTTCCATTATTTAACACAACTTAATGGTATGGTAATTCAGCTATTGACTTCAAGACAACATCTTCAGCGCTTTTCGCACTACTTCTCTCAGAGCAAAATTTACAAGAAAATGTTGACCCCAGCTACAAATGTCCAATATTCTAAAATATTCACACATCTGTTCAATATAAAATTCATCCTGACTTTGTCACTTTCATAACAGCTAATGGAATATTCTCACTTTTACTTTTTGTTATTCCTTACACACAGTATTAGAATAATAATACTGACGACATCGCATGACGCCTGTTGTCAATCTACAGTGCATATCTACACACCATAAATAACTGAGAGGATTTGAACTTCACTTACGAAAAGGGATCCGTGTGATGAGCCACGTTCTCTTGTTAACGTGGAAGTGATATCTGAGTTTTGTTCCTCGCGACAGATTCTGAACTCTCGCCCTGTCACCATGAATGCATCACAGGCGCTTCCAATTGATTAACATGCCTTCATCTGCTATCTGAGACTCCGCTGTGTTAGAATGGCTTGTGTGGAATCGTGAATATCTCGTCTCCACTGATGATCCATTTTACCGTTTCACCATTATGAATGTGAGGAGTTTCCGCAATTTCCGAATAATTTCGATTCAGCCATGAAATGTCACGGAATACTTTGTATTATATTACACGAATATTTTCTTTTCCGAACAATCCAGGAAAGAGTAAGACATTGTTTGATTCTCATTAGTTGAATTAACTGAACCCTTATCTAAGGAATTTGAAGTATTTGTGCATCAGGACGATGACGAATCGTTTGTCAGAGACAGACCTATTTATGCGGAAGCGGAAACAGGTTGGGAATCAAAAATATACGCGGATGTATACTCCCTTCGCATCGATACAGTTGTTTTGAGGTCTTCCTATATGAAGGGTAGATTGTGGACATAGTTGAAAGCTAATTATCACCTGGGGACAAGGCGAAACATATTGCATGAACAATATCTCCCACGTTAATCAGAGATTGTGATAAGTGATAATGAGGTTTGACAACTTAGTGGTTCAGGGGGTTAACATTGGTTTGAAGATTAGTGATAAGAGACAAGTGAAGAAACGAACAAGCGCTAGTTGTCAGGAAACAAAGTGGACTGCATAGAGCTTTGTGTACAGATATTGATGAATATGGAGTAGTGAGTGAAACTAGAACAGGAGACGTTGATGCTAAGTGTGTGGTAGTGGAAGCGGTTGGATGAAATCTTTGTGAAGACAGATTTCGCATTTCTCTTATGTTTCCCATTTTCGCTCGCTTTCCGATCTGTCACTCTGCACAACAGCGTAGAAGGAGCCTCGTGGTGCATTTGATATGCTCGCCAGCCATTTTCAATAGTTTGTTCACCTGTCTCCTATCAACTATCTTCACACGATAATCGCCACTTATCTAACCAGTTGTCAAAACTCTTGATTCCTCAGGACTACTCCTCATTTGTCGAACATGGTTATTACGCATGCGATGTGATTCGCCTTCGCACTAACTGACGACATCGCATGACGCCTGTTGTCAATCTACAGTGCATATCTACACACCATAAATAACTGAGAGGATTTGAACTTCACTTACGAAAAGGGATCCGTGTGATGAGCCACGTTCTCTTGTTAACGTGGAAGTGATATCTGAGTTTTGTTCCTCGCGACAGATTCTGAACTCTCGCCCTGTCACCATGAATGCATCACAGGCGCTTCCAATTGATTAACATGCCTTCATCTGCTATCTGAGACTCCGCTGTGTTAGAATGGCTTGTGTGGAATCGTGAATATCTCGTCTCCACTGATGATCCATTTTACCGTTTCACCATTATGAATGTGAGGAGTTTCCGCAATTTCCGAATAATTTCGATTCAGCCATGAATTGTCACGGAATACTTTGTATTATATTCCACGAATATTTTCTTTTCCGAACAATCCAGGAAAGAGTAAGACATTGTTTGATTCTCATAAACTGAATTACCCGAATTCGTATCCAATGAAACTGAAGTAGTTGGGCATCAGGACGATGACGAATCGTTTGTCAGAGACAGACCTATTTATGCGGAAGCGGAAACAGGTTGGGAATCAAAAATATACGCGGATGTATACTCCCTTCGCATCGATACAGTTGTTTTGAGGTCTTCCTATATGAAGGGTAGATTGTGGACATAGTTGAAAGCTAATTATCACCTGGGGACAAGGCGAAACATATTGCATGAACAATATCTCCCACGTTAATCAGAGATTGTGATAAGTGATAATGAGGTTTGACAACTTAGTGGTTCAGGGGGTTAACATTGGTTTGAAGATTAGTGATAAGAGACAAGTGAAGAAACGAACAAGCGCTAGTTGTCAGGAAACAAACTGGACTGCATAGAGCTTTGTGTACAGATATTGATGAATATGGAGTAGTGAGTGAAACTAGAACAGGAGACGTTGATGCTAAGTGTGTGGTAGTGGAAGCGGTTGGATGAAATCTTTGTGAAGACAGATTTCGCATTTCTCTTATGTTTCCCATTTTCGCTCGCTTTCCGATCTGTCACTCTGCACAACAGCGTAGAAGGAGCCTCGTGGTGCATTTGATATGCTCGCCAGCCATTTTCAATAGTTTGTTCACCTGTCTCCTATCAACTATCTTCACACGATAATCGCCACTTATCTAACCAGTTGTCAAAACTCTTGATTCCTCAGGACTACTCCTCATTTGTCGAACATGGTTATTACGCATGCGATGTGATTCGCCTTCGCACTAACTGACGACATCGCATGACGCCTGTTGTCAATCTACAGTGCATATCTACACACCATAAATAACTGAGAGGATTTGAACTTCACTTACGAAAAGGGATCCGTGTGATGAGCCACGTTCTCTTGTTAACGTGGAAGTGATATCTGAGTTTTGTTCCTCGCGACAGATTCTGAACTCTCGCCCTGTCACCATGAATGCATCACAGGCGCTTCCAATTGATTAACATGCCTTCATCTGCTATCTGAGACTCCGCTGTGTTAGAATGGCTTGTGTGGAATCGTGAATATCTCGTCTCCACTGATGATCCATTTTACCGTTTCACCATTATGAATGTGAGGAGTTTTCGCAATTTCCGAATAATTTCGATTCAGCCATGAAATGTCACGGAATACTTTGTATTATATTCCACGAATATTTTCTTTTCCGAACAATCCAGGAAAGAGTAAGACATTGTTTGATTCTCATAAACTGAATTACCCGAATTCGTATCCAATGAAACTGAAGTAGTTGGGCATCAGGACGATGACGAATCGTTTGTCAGAGACAGACCTATTTATGCGGAAGCGGAAACAGGTTGGGAATCAAAAATATACGCGGATGTATACTCCCTTCGCATCGATACAGTTGTTTTGAGGTCTTCCTATATGAAGGGTAGATTGTGGACATAGTTGAAAGCTAATTATCACCTGGGGACAAGGCGAAACATGTTGCATGAACAATATCTTCCACGTTAATCAGAGATTGTGATAAGTGATAATGAGGTTTGACAACTTAGTGGTTCAGGGGGTTAACATTGGTTTGAAGATTAGTGATAAGAGACAAGTGAAGAAACGAACGAGCGCTAGTTGTCAGGAAACAAACTGGACTGCATAGAGCTTTGTGTACAGATATTGATGAATATGGAGTAGTGAGTGAAACTAGAACAGGAGACGTTGATGCTAAGTGTGTGGTAGTGGAAGCGGTTGGATGAAATCTTTGTGAAGACAGATTTCGCATTTCTCTTATGTTTCCCATTTTCTCTCGCTTTCCGATCTGTCACTCTGCACAACAGCGTAGAAGGAGCCTCGTGGTGCATTTGATATGCTCGCCAGCCATTTTCAATAGTTTGTTCACCTGTCTCCTATCAACTATCTTCACACGATAATCGCCACTTATCTAACCAGTTGTCAAAACTCTTGATTCCTCAGGACTACTCCTCATTTGTCGAACATGGTTATTACGCATGCGATGTGATTCGACTTCTCACTAACTGACGACATCGCATGACGCCTGTTGTATATGGCTTGAAGCTAGAGGCGTGAAGTTTCTGTAGCTGACCTATTATTTTTACAGGACGCGGTTGCTAGCCTGGTGCCCGAGGTTTCCTATTTACTATCTTTATTTCTGTCTCAGCTTGGTAAAGAGTGTTCTTGGCTAGATAAAATATTTCTGTTTAATATTTTTCCACAAGATGTGCTAACGGGATATTTGCTGTAATCAAATACCAATTCCCAAATTATATTTTTCCAACGTCAAAACTAATTTTTCAAACTTTATTCATAACATATATATATATGTATATATAATTTATCGCTAAGCTAAAGGAACCGATTTTTACTGAATTTGTGCACACGATAGCTGGTGAATTTGTTTTTTTGATATCAAATGAATTACTTACATTTTCCTTATTTAAAAAATTTTAAACCGAATTGCATATAGCGATATAGCAGATTACAAAAGGCATTATTAGCCCGAAACGCCAAGAACCTATCAGTAATTGAAAAGATTCCGTGTGCAACACAACCATTTTGGAATCATTTCATTGACTTTTGGAAATACAGGTTTGCTTTTTGGCATTTGTCATGAAGATTCACAGTCGACTTTTACAAAAATACCAAATTTGAATTTAGGATGAAAATTCACAAGTGCCTTGTAATATAACAGCCATGTTGTTGATCATTCTTATAGTCAATCAGTTAGCCACGATGTATGTATCTGTGTAATTAGGCACTAGTTTATGCATTTATCATAAAATATGTGTCTATAATTCCGACTGATCGTGAAAATCAAAATAACAGGAGAACAGAATTCACCTCTAGTGCTGGTATTTTTTGCCAAGATTCCTAGATCTCGCTTAAATGCATCTAGCGAGATTGTTTTTGTTGCTGCCTTCAATGTTTTTGGTTACTCTAATGGTCACCAAAACTTGCTGTTATTAATTTGTAATTCTGGGTTAGTTGTTAGTGGACTGGGAAAGGTTGCCTTCATTTTTTGTAATTATATCAGTTGGTCTTCTGAGTTGAATAAAGAACTTCAAACTTGAGCATCGAATTTTCAGTAACAGTGATTTTTATGCTGTATAGGCTTGGGTTGCTGGTATCATACCTACATTTACTGATTGAATAATATTCATATCAACTAAAATATATCAGTAGCGCTTCGACCAGGGATCGAACTCTAGACTTCCTGCACAGCGATCGAGGTCCAAGTGCTGTTCGTTTTGAGAATCCCTGAATACGAGCAGCAGGGCGTTGTTTGCCTTCAGCATTTTCGGTGAAAAGTTTCTTTTAGCCTCTTTTACTGGCTTTATCTTACAATATCTCACTCCGGATAGCCAAATGGTTAGTTTATTCATTACGACGACTCACTTAACTGAGTTCCAGCCTGCTTCATTCCACATTGTGTTGTTACACGCTACTGAAATTCACGCCTATTTTACACCAGTTGCAGATTATATGCGGCCTCTTTTCTCGTTGCTTATCTCTACAAGGTTTCATAATCTGTTTTACCATTGGTCCTTCGCCTATCACAATATAGTTGTAGCTGATAAGACATTACCACCTCTGCCTATCCTTTTTGCATACTAATAATAATAATGTTGTACAGACTACACAGAAACGACACATGCAAGTTCGTTATGCATAATCACGTATTCGCAATACTTCATTGATGAATATTACTGAAATTTAGGATGCTGCGTCAGCATACTTATTCAAAAGTTGTTATAACTTGATTAAATCTAGAAGCTTATGACCAGCTGACTTTTCTAGGAAAAAGGTGTATACCACTTTTATGATTTTGTACTGCATTATCTTCCACCGTTGTGAGTGTTTCATAGCGTTATTGTATAAAGTCAACTGTATCGACTTGAATTGCAGATAGTTTTTACTTATTTTGTTGTGCTAATAAGATTTCATTTGGAAATAAAGAACTTACCGTATTCCTCTTTTTTTATGAACGAATATCATTAGCATAAGGCTCATCAGAAAATGCAGAATATTAGAGAAGTATGCATTTATATACAAGTAAAAGTGGATATTCTTTGATAGTGTCGATATTTAGTTTTCCAGTTGAAAGATTAGACTTAATAAATAGCAGAAATAGCACGAGGCTCGACCACCTGTTTTCATGTTTCGAATAGAGGCCTCTGATAATTTTTGTGTTAGTTTCATAATATCAGTGAATAAAAGCGAATATTTGTCTCGATAACATCTTGGCCGTACAGATATATATCTATAATCACGTACAAAAATACTTTTTTTATAAGCTTCGTGTTAAAAGTGACATCGAGTCAATGTCAATAATAGACATTATTGTTTACTATTCAGTCTTCTGAAATTATTCATGTTTATCTCTTAAGTGAGATGACATTTTGTAGGCAGAACCATTTGGGAATGAAATACAAATATTTTAATGGGCGTCCGATTGATAAGATTATTCAGCATATTTTACATTCACAAAGTAAAGTTATTCATTTAAGAAGCTGCGACCAAGCCTGAACAGAATGTTTCGCAAAGATCGGGGACCCAGTGAAAAGCAGTCATAAGAATATTTAGTTACAATTATTCATGAGGTCGGCCAAGGTTTAAAAATTCAGTATAAATTGGTATATTAGAAACTTACCTATTCTTTCTAATGTTTACAAACCATCGAGATTGTAGTATTCTAATTTCAGTAGCACCATAAAACTTAAAATGTGTTTGAGATGCAATGATGATACTCAGCTGATGCATATTGTCATCATAAATGTAAGAATTATTGCACGAAGTATAATATGAATACTGATGTTGTATTATAATAAGGTAGGTGACCGAATAGTAAAATGAATTTATTATCAGTCACAATATAATTACTATCTTCCAGCCCACCAAAGTGGGAAGCCGAAAATTCATGAATGATTCTGCACGTATCTTTATCAAATCGTTTCTAATATTCACTTCGATTAACTTCGAGTGTGCTAACGTTATCGCAAATATGAATTGCAGTGGAAATTCATGCTTTTATTACGCTATGGTTGTTCTGAACTCGTCAAGTGAAAGCTTCTGCACCTTTCGTCAACAGTTACACTTAACAACTTCCAAACATAGAGTGAAACAATTCCCATTTGTGCCTCATTCTCAAGAAATGATACGCTTAGTCTCTGATGAACCAATATGTTCAATATTTTTGTGTCCAGCTTAGCATGAATGATGTGCGTGAACACTGCAAAAATCAGTCTGATTGAAAAACATCGCCTTAACTTGGATGAGTTCTAATTGAATGTAATTATATTTTGTGCAGCTAGCGCACAATGCATTAACAAATTCAGTTAACAGGCATATAAGTTGAATCACACAATAACCTGCGCAAATTACGATCATTGTTTCCAGTGAATAGAAATCAGTGAGTTTATTGGACGGATGCCTTACTTTGCAATTCTGGGTTGTGAAATATAAGATAGATTTACAAGTCTCCATTCAACTGAAGATTTTAGACGGAATATAACGAAACAAATTCGAAAATCCTCCACTGTAATAAAATCAATCGCAGCCAACATCACAGTAAGCCGTTAGTAGCGGAAATACTGGTCTCGAAGATATTTTGGAAAACATTAAAAAACTCAGGCACTTAGGTTCGGTCTTGCCTTATCCCACGAATCCTCATTGTTCTACTGTACATTTACAAAATATTAGAGAATGATTGCAGCATTCATAGGCAATAAATATTGCCATCTTAGTGAAGAAGAGGTTTCGTTTTTCAAAATTTCTCAATTTCTCTTCTGAGCTTTTGAGGTGATGAGATGTATCTTTATTGATAATTCACCAACTCAAGCAACTGTTTGCTTGCGCTTCAAATAACTCTGTGGCTAATAATCTCAGAAACAATCACGAGCAGCATGTTCATTTCGCAACGGAAAGCTTGCAATATGTCATCAGTTTCTGGAGGCACTAAACGAGGTGCCTGTGTGGGTGAAAGCTTCTAGATTTTACGATTACTCACCTTCTTGACCTATGAAAATAAAAATTCCCTTGAAACTGAATCATTATATTTCTATGAAAACGAAAGTGCTGTCAAACCTTTGAAGCTAATAGATGTGAGTCACATTTTCCACACGACTGGTTTTGATACTTTGACTGAAAGATGAAATAACTATGCTACCTATCACTTCTCGTATCTACCGATTCGACTACGCTGGTGGAGCGAGGTACACTGTTCGTGGCTCTTGAGATCTGATTTTTTGTGCTCTGAAATACTTACCAGTGGAATTGAAGGTGTAGTTAACATCACCGTCATTTTTCAGTTGGACCACTTGGTCCAAACCGGCCACAAAAACAGCACTGATGAGTCTTTTTTATCATCTACCAGTTACCAAGTAGCATGCCGAAAACATCCAGGAACGAAAATACTCTAAACAGCAGAGGCCTAAAACAACTGGTGCCCTCTCTGCAGAAGAAACAGATCCAGCCAATACTATTGCACAGGTCTGCTGTAGAGATTACAAAGCCATAAATATCTCATCACATCAGTCTTTTTGATATGGCCCTCAAAACTCTATATACGAATTCCCCTACCCTTAGTCATTTCACTTGCACTAACTAATGTGTCGTTTCCTTATTTAGAGGTATTTGTAAACTAACACACTGGCACACATAAAACACAAGAAAAAGTCAACCACAGAAATCTTTTATTTTTGACCCGCCCTTGAGATGATCACTCATTCATATGAAGTTAATAATCATTATGAATAGAAATTAATATAAATATGACTCATGAGAAACTATTACCGTACATACGTTGTCACACATAATCCTTTGCTTTGCGATACTGGTGATCGATTTGGTATTACAATTCTACATAATACTGCGTACAAACATTTTGGACCATAATCTATTAGGAATTTAAATACAGATTACTTTTTTGAATTCTTATCTGAATGATTCGATGCCCATCTTTTTAAGACCCACTAATGTCAATAACAACCATGCTTTCATTGCCATGGATATACAGCTGTAGGATCTGATGATGAAGTCATCGAAAATAATATTTTCTTTTCAGTAATCAGTTATTCGATAGCAAAAACTCCACTGCTTCAGTTGTTAAAAATTCGGAATTTCAGCAGAAATACTGAATGCGTCAAAACTTAGTCATAGTTAAACCCACTTAAATCTCATTTGTTTGCATGTTTCAAAAAGAGGTCTCTTGAAAGTAAGAATTTCACACAAGAAAAGTGTATAGCGCTAACTATTTGGTAGTAAAATTAAAAAAGCCCTAAAACACATTATTTAGTGTGAAAAATTCGAAAGTTCATCATCAATAAGTCACAAAACAACCCACTCGAAGTTTCCACGAAAACACTGTCATATTCTGGATTAAACAATCTGTATTTATTCTGTGGTTTCGAAATATCTATCGTACTTTTCAGGAGACGAAACAGTGTCATTAGGAAAATCATTCGGTCTGTCAAGCGGTCTTCTGGTAACTATTGTGTTCCACCCGGCATGTGCCTTATGAAACTCTACTCTGTTGCTTCATTTGAAAATTGGATAGATTTTCTAAGCTGGTTATCCTTGCCTGTTACTCATACCCATACCACCACCTTAGTTGTTGACCATCTAGTTTACTAAATAATGTATTTTTGCAGAAATTGCGAATGTTGCAACTGAAGCCGCATGGTCCGGGGTTCGAGCCCGCACCGACGCACATCTGATATCTATGGTCGGCTGCAAAATTTGGGCTCGATATCCATGCTGAAAATTCCATATTGTACCGAAATACAGTGTGGAATCAAGCTGTAAAAAAAAAAAAATGTTTAACTTATCTGAAGATATTCAGTTTTAAGAGGTTTAGAAACCCTGCCAAGTTTTTGGCTTTCAAAGTAGATTTCATTTGTTCTGCTATGAGTCAGCACATGAGCACTCATTTATTATTATTTGTATGTTCCATGCCTATCGTCTTCTGGTAGTCCATTGAAGCTGTAAACTAAAAGGATATGTTGTGCCGCAATTAACTGAAACCTGTATCACTCAGTAATGCCATGAAAAACGGTACAACCAAGTTAATCTGGTGCAAACTTCGTGTTCTATAGGACTGTAATGGACAGATCAGTTTATTATTTCCATCTTTCTGGTGTCAGCAGATTAACATAAATCTTCTTTTTATTTCTTTATTTTAGTATCTGCTTTGATAATCATTACTATCACGTTCATGCCAAACTACTGTCTATTTATTTCATTGGCAAATATTTTGTCGTCATGCAAAGGCGATTAAACCTCATCAACCAGAGATTTCTTCGAATTATTTGAAATCCATTCTGTGATCAGTGGTTAATGAGCAGTAAAAGAAGATGGTGATATTCATTTTGTAAAATGCTGGTTCAATCGTGAGGGATAATTTTGAAAACTTTGTCTGTATTGATTAAATCTGTTTTTACTAGTCTGACCAGAGACTGATAACAGTGAGACAGCCATTGAAAAGCAGGGAGTACTTGAGAGTATTCACTGGATGCGTACTGCTGCCAATTCCGGAACTAGGATACTTTTCACCGAATTGATTAGTCAACTAATAATTTAGGGCTTGATGTTAATCAGAGCCTCATGAACTACTTGAAATTCCACCTCCACAAATGGAAATATTTACGGTATTGTTAATTTTCTCCTTGTGCTTACCTCCTTTACTGCCTACAAAACGTTAAATCGTTATGTTACATTAATTTATCGGAAATGTGTTGTCAGGCTCAAACATCCTAAAGTTTTATTAAGTTTCCATGAAATAAGATAAAATATTCTAACTTTACTTGTTATAATGCAGAAATGAATATGGGATTACATGGCTTATAAAAACAAGTGAATTGAAAGCTAAATAGAGTTCTGTTTTACGATTAATATCATTTGTGAGAATTCAAACTGAAGATGCGATAGTGACGTATGTAGTGAGACTGCATAAAACACTAAATTCACAGTTATTGTGTTGCTTTTATCATGATATCCACGGTAAACAAAACTCTTAGCTTTAACCAGTTATCATTGAGTAACTTTAGCGTGATTGTTTACATTTCTATTTTTCATGAAACATACTGTTCATTCTTATCAGTATTACCGATAATTGTGAAATTCACTATGCACTTTAGTGATTACATTAGGATGAAAGTCACTTAGTAAAATCCGTCATGATCAGAAAAAATGAAATCTTCCAGAAATGTCATCTGAATAATAATGATATTTTTTAATGTTAAACTAAATCTGCAATTAGTCACTTCCTTTTATCAGAGGACATGTACAAAGACACAGGCTGTTTACCTGAGAAAATCCTTTTCTATTTTCCATTGGTGCGTTCGATAATCTTGATCATTTAAGTTATCAAACCTTCGACATCACTTTGTGCAAAATAGAATCACTCTCAGTAAATAACTGCTAAACTATTATAAAGAATTTGATGTAAGAACTACAGGAGTTGCGGCATACTACTGGAAAAATACACAACGTGAGTTGGGATTCTGAAAGCCAGCGTGATTGCAAGAAGTCAAGTTTAGGAGTAGTGAGTGGAACGCGGAGTAACTTTTCGATAATCAAATAACGTTACCAGGCAGAGTAAAATAAATAATTGTCGAAATCTAGGTTGAAAAATAATGTTAAAAAATTTGTAAGCTTACATTCAAATAACGTCTTCATCCCTGTTGTTAAATTTATATTAGAAAACAAGTTTTCATTACTCAAATTTATGTCAGTTGTAATATGAATGTTCTATTGAGATCAAAACCGTTATCACCCGTGGAAGGCATAGTTAATTGTCTAACAAAGCCAGCAATGGCGCTAATTAGCACAAGAAAAGACCTAAGTGAAGAAATAAAAAAGATAGAAGAGGCTTTGGTGTTAAATAACTATCCTTTAAAATTCATTAGGAAGATCGAAAAAGGCCAAAAACAAAGTAAGAACAATTGTGAAAATAGTAGTGATAATGTAAATAAGAGAAAATGTAAGTCATCTACAGTTATACCATGTAAAGAGGTGATATCTGAGGACCTACGTAGGATTCCTAATAAAGCAGGAATTAGGGTGGCATTCAAACCTACAAATTCGCTCAGAGACAAGCTCTGTAGGCTAAAAGACCCGGTGGACCCAATTAAACGAAATAATACAATTTACAAAATACCCTGCAATGATTGTGAGGTCAACTGCACAGGTCAAACTAGTAGGTCAAGGATAGTCAGATTATCAGAACATAAGAATTGAGCTAAGGGAAGAATGGTTGACCCTGAATAGATAAGTAATTTAGAAAAAAAGCTGAGCTATTGCACTTCAAGCATTAACAAACAACCACACAATAGGGTGGGAGGGGGTTAAAGTTCTAAAAAGTAATATATGTAGGTGAAGAGAGAGGTTGATTACGGAATCCTTATTCATCGAGTCTACACCCATCACATGCAACAGAAATGATTCAGTGCAAATGCCAGAAATATGGAAGATATTATTACCGCCAGTTCAATCAGAAGAGGATAATAAATAATCTTAGAATTCTATTTCAATTCAAGCACTTCACAACATTCTAACGAGTTACTTGTTATGAGGATAAAAACACTCGTCTTATTTCCATCTGATTGTAATTGATCAGTAACACTCGTATTATTATTTCTGAATGTACATTATCTCATATTGATTTTTGTTCAAATGTCTAATCGATTCCACAGGTGTATATGAATGAAGAAAAAAGTTGTGTGAGTAACTTGATATGATTATGACTGGCAATAGTTTGTACTCGAAACGTCGTCATTTAATATTACTGTACAACACTGCGTGACACTTTATCAAAATAAAATTTTATCCATAACCGAGCTGTGATGAGTACTGTTACTGTATATCAGTGTTAACATAATTTCTTCAAACTTATGAAGTCAGTGTTTGACATGTCTGTTTTGTAATTTGTAATGACCATTTAAAAGGATGCCTGACCTTCAGTGTGAAAATCTTTCGAACTGGAATGTATCTCTTCGCATATCTCATTTATGATTATCTGATATGAAATTTTCCAGTGCAATATTTATCAAAACTTTCGTGTTTTAATCCTTTGGAGAATCATTATTACCATTTGTTTCCAAAGCAACTCACTTTCTTCAAATTGTTCAAGGGCTATTAACCATTTCCAAGAAGAAAATTTATAAAATCAATGAAATAAAGCATCATACTTTTTTGTGTGAAATGTAAAATGTCCTGAGTATTCTGAAGACATGTACACAAGATATAGGTAGTTCTGACTGATATCTGATATGGGACAGTATTGTCATCATACAGTATCCAAAGGGTCACCAAAAAGATCTGATCGCCAAACATCTCATTTCCATTCTAATACTTTGATGAATACATTCTCTGGACTTGAGAATTATCAGATCGGCTGTGATACACTGGTGAGATACTCGAATCAAAATCAAATGTCGAAAGTCAAAGACATCTTAAGCATGTTTTTCAACTTTCACAACCCAACAATCCTACCAAGTTTTGATTCACAAATTATTTTCTTATTTCGCATGTTCTCATATGAAAGAAACTTCACACATCAACTGCTTAGTTGTCTTTAAATTTGTTTAACAACCGAAGTGGCTTATTGAATGACTGGTGAAAATCATTTAATTATTCTTAATTATTATAAAATAAATTAATGACAAACAAAATTAGCTTTCAGTACTTACGCATCCCTATTAGTAATAGGAGCATTCATCTCAAACAACACTTGTGACATTCTATTCAATAAAACGCTTTGTCATATTATTATGCTGACAAGAAACAACATTCTTCGCTTTTGGTCAGAAAAATAATTTCGACCTCTATGAACGTTTTTTAGAATTTATCCTTGAAATGCACATAAGAATGTTGCAGTCTGTGTATGAGTATACATATTTTGATAAAGAATAAAACTGGAAGTTAAAATAAAGGATAAGTGACGCATTAAGCTACATGGAGATTTCGGTAGTCAAGTGATTTAAGCAAACTTCCGATAGCTGGAGTAATTGTCCATTTCAATTCTTCCCTACTCATGTCAAGTGATGAGTAGTCCACATCTTAATTTATTATTTCAAAGCCAACAACTTTAACATATCTTCGTTCACGTATTCAATAATATATATCATTGAAAAGATATGTTAATGTAGTACTAATTGCGTGAACCTCCAATAGTTTATCTTCCAAATTAGACGACGATTTCTAAAATATGAACTGCAGTTGTGGTTTATCAAAACTAAACATCTCAACAACATTTATATATGCATATATGTACATTCATAGTGGCCGGAGTATGAAATGTGTTGTTACTGTAAAATGAGTGATACTATCGAATGCGTCAACTATTGGGCTTAGTCCTTCATTGAAGAGGATTCACTAAAAAAGGTGGTGTGTAGTAGTGTGTACCTGTAAACGTTTACTGTAGGAAAGAGTTCGTTTTATATCAACTTTATGAAGGTATTGATACTCATCTAAGATTTCCATTTTCTCAAACACATGTCTCAACAATGCTTAATTCTCCGAGAAGCTCGGGATTTCAAAGAATATAATACTTCGACGGTTTAGGTGATGTTCACATAAGAATTTTAAATTAAAAATTTATGTAATAATACTTACCGGGTGATGGTGGGCAAGCTATTCGAATACGAAAATGAAAAAAATTGTGTTTCACGCAAACGGAGCAATTTACACTTTAAACTACACCATTACTTTAGATAAACAGCACTGAGTTGTTTAAAGCTTCTCTACCTATGGAATCATTCAGTGAGTTTTATACAGCTTATTCAAGGCTGTTTTAAACAAAAGTGTTTCACTAATTTGATTATGGTAGCGATATTTGCCCCAGGAAAGAGGCCAAAATAACATTTTCTATTAGCATAGATTCAGTAAATATTCTTTATTAATTCATTTACTACTTAACTTCGACACAGTTTATTAAAAGTCAATGTCCATATATGTCAAAAACACTGATACAAAAGGCTGTTGCCATTGTATATTAGTTTCATGTTTACTTGCGTACAATGTCAGTATATCACATTGCTGACGGACGAGTGATTACACGAAACAGGATTCCATTCAGGATTTTATCTTTTTATTACTATGTAATTCTTTATACCTGCTGGTTTCAATCATTAAATATGGAACATTTATAAGAAGCCTCATTTATTGGCGATGTTATTTTCAGCATTTTCTGCTTGAAAAAGTACAAATCAAAGAGAATTTGGCATTTGATTAATATGAAATGTCATTATACTTATTTTCTGTCTATTTTTCTTTCATCACTGTAGTCACGGAAGGTTACCAAACAAAATATTCACTCAGAGTGTTCTAATTAACAATCATTTCGAAAGGACTTACTGTTTTCGTACTCTGTAAGGAGTGTGGAACGTTTACGAGACGAGAAATTATAGGAAATTTAATTGCTGCACAATGTTACTCATAATTTTGACTCGTGAAAAGTAAAACTAAGTGCGCATTCCGAATTCATGTCTTTTCTGTCTACTTTCAAAATATAACTTGTGATAAATTTCGGATGTTACTTGACTCAAAATCCTATGAAGTCGAGACTATCGTGTTTGTCTGTTTGGAAGAATGTTATTATTTCGAAAATGTGAAGGGAGTAGTATAAACTTGTGTATGTAGATGGTAACTTCTCAGACAATTTATCGTGAAACTTTCAATGAAGGCATTACGACTTACCGTCAGAATATATACCAACAATGAGAGCATAAATAATAGTAGCTACAAATGTCGTTGACATCATATTCTCTATTATCAAGCAAATGCTTAATGCTTTCCTTTAAATACCTTTTCTTGTCAGTAAAAAGCGAATGAAATTTCAGTACGTCATTGAAGCTAATTGATATCACTAAAAGGCAGAAACTTTTGAGACTTGACGCAATCTTAGTTTATTTATTCCCAGCAAAGTTACTAAAAATGATTCGCTTCCGTTTTTGTTTTCGTAGAGAACATTAAAATAAAAACATTAAGCAACTTAACAAAACATGTCTTAGAATTAGTCGAAAACAATTTTATCACTTTTGATTAACTTGAGATGATCTGAATTTGTAAGCAAAATCCACACGTTCACAATTTAGGCAGCTATATTTGAAGCAAATAAAAGATGATCTGCTATTTGGTAAAAATAACCACAGCTTGTTTCATAACCTGATCCTGAAATCGGAGAAAAAAAAAGTGTGACGCTGAAATAAAACCGTTGCCACAAAAAGTACAAAATGAAAATTTCCCTTGTTCTAGGTTTGAATCCGGTTGAACACACTGAAAATTCAATCGCATTCATCTATGTCTGACGTATGTGTAGGCACCTTACTGTTCAGTAGCTAAATTAGAGAAGCGGATATTGGACAAGGTATTGTTTGGTGTAAGTAGCCTTGCATCTCCAAATGAAAGTCTTCAGAAGGACTGAATCTTGACGATAGTTTGACCTTTAAGTGAGAAAGAGATGTGAGAAGTTCAGAAATCGAAAGAGATGCAATTTCTGTGGTGTTGTGATGTTAAATGAAATGGTGCAAACGCAAAAGCAATCGTTACTGACTCGACATTGAAATTCAGGTCGCTGACCAGTAAGGAGAAGCTGATTAGGAATCTTGTGAGGTACCGACAGTGCTAAATGCTAATACTCAATAAATGTTTATGGAAGTAAGAATAGACTATACATACACCAAGTAGTCTTTCAAACGATGTCACATATCGGGTTGACAGGTGGGATCAAAATGAATTACGAAAATTTGGTTGTTTTCAAATGACGTGAGGACTGTTTGAAGCAGAAATCAAAGATTGCCAATGGTGTGTGGTGAAACTTACTGCCATGAGCAGAGTTTAATTTGAATCTGAATTTATAAGTCTTTAGTCTGACTGGAACTCAAAAAAGAAGGATTAATAAAAGCAATTCTTTCGAAATTTTCGTAAGGTAGTAAAAGTGGTGTAGATGAGCTACTTTTTGAGAGTCCTTAACTAACGTACCTCACCTGATTATCGGACGAATCAGCACACTACCTAACCTGTAAATTCCAATGACAAAACTCGAATTGAAGGCAGTTTCATTTATATTTGCTATGATGAGCAGCTTATATGAGTAAAATATGGTTGCGTTACAAACGCAGAAAATGTGCGTCTTTACAGTACAAAGGAGAATTGCAAAACTTCCATTCAGGACTATTCGAATGTGTAAATGTTAAAAATAAATCGAAAACACTGAAAACTAAAATACGATCTAGACATTTAACAAGAACGATTTTCGTTTCTTAAAGCACTTCAATTTCTCAACATGCTACTGTTATATGGCATGCAACAATCTCAGCAGAGGATTTCGAGAAAATATGACTACTTTGATACAGCAGAATGATTGACGTAAATGCACAACAAACACAGTCTACTGAGATCTACGGCATTGAACTGTATATTATCACTGGTTGTGTAAATTTTATTACGGTAAAACCGTGACATAAAGGTGTTTATTAGAATATTTAAATGTCACTGTTTCACATGATGCCTACAGGTTTCCTTACCTTCTGGTGAAAGGCTAGGACGAATGATTCACCTCAATATATTACTGTAATCAGCCGAAGATGATGGGGATTCCGGAATTTTCTCTTCGGTGTCTTGTTTTATCTTTCGCTTGCATGCAGAGTTTTCATCCCATTTCGTTCGGAATCTTGTCGATCCTATTAATCGTCTAACCTGGGTTGGAATAATTAGTGTTCATGTAAAGTGAGAATATTTTTACGCGTGGGAACTTTGAACTGTACAGGGGATCGAGTGGACTCAAGAGGTATTTCTTTTTAGCAGCATAACTTACTATTAATTAGTGCTACAGATTTGATCACGTCAAATAATCTTCCAATATTGAATCAATACAGAATCAAAAATATGTAACTTAAGAAAGCTTGATGAGCGATATATCAGCAAGAAAAATATGGTGTGAATTACACTGACCAGGTTAATAATAAATTATTTCATTACTATGTAGGAACACACTGATTGTTTCGGCATGGATAAGTGTTATTTAAATTACTTAAATTTGGTTTATGGTGAATCAGCACGATCACTGTCATTTCTGACTTAAGTTTAAGGGGACTTCCGGCCAACTAGTACTTCAACGGACCAAACTGAAATATATTAGAATAATTTTATCGCATTGAGAAAATATAAGTGTGTGTTGGATGAAACACAAATGCCTGCAAAAAAGCATAGCTTGAAATGATTTCTAACAATATAAACTTTCTGTGGATGGAATCGATTCATATTCTTGACTCATGCCATATGGTACATTAATTTAACATGAAAACCTAATTTGTATCTGACTATCTCACTCATTTTTCCCACATACAGTCTGAGTAGTATGCGAAATCGGATTTTTTCTCAGTTGGTAAGTGAACAGGATGGATTGGCCATGCTAGAATGTAGAATAAAACGAAACGTAAGTGTGGGGCGTTAGGTACTAACACTCAATGGAAACCGGCACACTAATAAATACCTTCACTTTAGTTCACACCATCCAGAGTCGGTATATATAGATTTACAGGATTTCATCATGAGCCGACATTAGTTAGAGAACCATTGGGAAACCTGGGATAACTGGACAGCTTTCAGCTCATGATGAAATCCTGTAAAGCAATCAAATCCCTACAGACCAGCAATTAAACATAGGCTTAGTTGAATGCCTGTATAATCAAGCCAAGATACTAAATAGTTAGCCAGCAGATCTAAATAATGAAATCAAACAAATAAGGGAAGTATTACCAGCGAATAACTACCCACCAGAATCTATTCAAAACTATATGAAAAAGCATAGAAAAACTAAGATTAGTTGAGCAAATGACGAGAATAACGAAAATAGTATCGAATTGAACGCCTGTGTAGTACTGCCGTATAAAGAAGGAACCTCAGAGGCCTTACGCAGGATTCTTAATGTGGCTAGAATTAGGATGGCTCTCAAACCAACCAACTCACTCAGAGAAAAATCTTGTCGGATAAAGATCCCGATAGATCGAATCAGGACGAATATAATTTACCAGATACCATGTCATGACTGTGAGGTCAACAGCATAGGAGAAACTAGTAGACCGGGGTCAACCAGATTATTGGAACATAAAGCTTTAGCCTGACCTCGAATAATTGACCCTGCTACGTTAAATAACCTAGGAAAAAGCTCAGCCATTGCACTGTATTCACTTGCACGTGATCACAAATTAGGCTGGGACATGTTGAGAGTATTGGAAAGTATCATATTTGGCTGGAGAGAGAGGCGAGTCACTGGAGCTTTGTTTTGTCGACTCAGCGGTGCCCATTGGCAATCATAATGACGCAATGCACACACTGCAGATATGGAAAGTGGCAAATAACAGGAAAAGAAAGTTGGAGAGACAGAATAGAAACAAATATATATATATGAGACAATTTATGAAACCGTGTGACTAAAACTGCTGTGATTATGAGCGATTATTCATGCAGTGGTTTACGACATCTAGTTGTTTAACTGCATTACTGTGTGATATTTAGAATAAAATAATGTAATATGGAATTCCACTCTGTCACAATCCTCAAATTATCCACTCGAATTAATGGTGCTTATAGCTCTCTTGTTCGAAGACTTCCCACAAGCTTACACGACCATCACAAACAGAAACCAGATTCACAAATCACTGTATGTCTAACATCGGATGACTGAAAAACGGAACTGTTCCTAAGTATCTTCGTATACGCGTTCCAGCTAAAACAAGAAAGGTGGAAGCAGCAGGAGAACACTTCAGTAGATTCTGTCCAAGAGAAGAGATTCACGGAATCATCACAACGCTATCTAACACTAGAGTGAAGACTGAACAACTGAAATCCAAAGTGAACAGTATCATAAATATCTAGGATAATGAACTATTACTTGAAACAGCTAAACGGTCGAGTTCGGAAGCATTCAAAATATCCAAGAATACTCAAATGAGGAAGTTCAACAAATTAATGGAATAAAAATACCCTACTATAATAGAATTGACCAATGAAATGCTTGCAGCCATCAGTGAAATAAAGTAGGTAATTAACCCGACAAAATGAGCCCTGAGTTAGAATGGAATAAAAGTACCTGAAAAGGGATAAAAATTCAATGCAGCTGTTGACAGATTAAAACATGAAGACGTCATAATAATGGTTTTTTATTTCCCAATGAATGAAAAACTAAACGATATTGTGTTTACTGATGTTTATCAATTTAATGCTAATAGCTTTTGCAAAGAATTATTAAACCGGAATTTACGAAATCTCAGCATATATATAACAAAGAGTTAAGGGGCGAGAAAATGGACTTAGGTCAATTTAAAAGGACATATTGAAGGTCTAAATAGCAATGAAGTTCACTAACTAAGATAACAAACCTTTACAAACCAAACTATAGAAGATCTATAAACTAAATATCAAAGGTAATAGTACATCTGTTATGATATCAAAACAAATTTTACTAACGTGACAATTGTTCGTCAGTCTCAGGTCATTTTTTCTTGTCAAGTTGGTCAATAATAATTATTTTTCTTTTAATGTCAGACACACTTCAAAGCAACCTTGTCCACATGTATGACCAAATCGCTTAAGATTCTCTATCTGCGCATATATTACACAACCGAGAAATCCAGTTGAACTAGAAAAACCTGAAAAATCCTAGGGTCTACACGCCATAGAATCAGTCTACATATTTGATTTTGACAATATTGAAATAATCCAGAATAGGTCTAGCAATACTAAGGACTAGGTAAAGTTAAGGGTTGTAATAATGTTGGAAATATTTAAGTTCGTAATCAGGCTCAAATGAGGTTTGACATCCAGTGATTCTGAGTGGTAAGACGACCTTGTGTTACAAATAGTATCAGTGTCATATTCACCTATGCCTATCAAGTTACTGTCTTCTTCTTGAGCTTTTAACGAATAATGAGTTGTATTATTGGAATCGTCAGAGATTAGGTTAGTTCTATTCTTAGAGAGGTTGGAGACATGGGCGAGATTTCTTGTTTGATGTATGTCTATCCAAGCATTGAGTGGGATTATTATTTGCGTGTTGAGTAAACTGTGCCAGTTTTCCTCCCAGATTGAGCCGACACTCGTGGTGCGGGTTAAGAACAATTAAAGTCCTCACCACTTGTTTCGTCAACTCTATCAGGGGAGCGGCGGATAAACAACTACTGGTTACTGTCGATGCCCAAAACTTATTATTCTGCTTTGTGTTTGTGGTCACTAACTGTGAATTTACAGGGGTTTCATTGCATGCAATGCTGCATTGTGACTTAATTCCCATCAGATTCATGCCATATGTCTTATCAAAATTTGTTTGTGCGTCATACTTTGATGACCCATATTATTTTCCTCTGTTACATGTCGAGTGGTGATGTTGCTAATCGAGTTATTGGTTTAGGCATTTGTGCAACTAAAGTGATTGTCCGTGGAGAGTCAGGCGTGTCCAATTTCCCTTCAAGCGTGGATTCCTCTTAGGAGTTTGCAGATGTTGAGGAGTTTTTGTCACGAGTTGTGTGTTTCTGCATGTTTTGTTATCAAATTCCTCATTATATTTCGCGTGACGGCTATGAGCGGATAATATCGACTTTCTGGGAGTATCGGTGTTTTTCTTATGCCTATCCAGATCTGGATATACGGTAATGTGTGGTGAGGCTACATTTGTTAAGGCATCATAATCCAATAGCCTTTCGGCTTATGTTGTGTTCCGTGGAGCTTATTTTGTGAGGTTTAGGAGGAAGAAGACTTTAGGGTCTAACATGTTGACCGTGGGTTTTCTTATTTCGGTGACTTCTATGTCTTATTCTTATTACAATTAGCATTAGTTATGAGATTGTAAATGCGCCTTTCAAAAACTGAATTGTCTAGTGCAACACTTGTTTCATAATGCATAGAATTTCATTTTGATAAAGTCACACAGTTTATGCAGTAATATTACTGTGACTTTATCAAACAAATTTCATCCATAAAGGAATTCTACCCTGGAACAGGGCCGCAGTATTATTCTTATACAAAACCAATTTGTTTGTTGCTCAGATGCAGGCATAATATTGGTGAATTTCTTAGCATTTTTCCATGTTTTAAACTGTCGGCGCACCAGTGAAAATACTGACTTTTAGAATTCTGCGCCAAATTCCTTCAGCGTAAGCAATCTTTGGAAAATTAAGTACGATTGGTTAACATTTATTCAACCATCATAGGAAAATATACATTGGACCTTCACATGTAAGTTGCATATAACAATCTGAACACATCCACTGATAAAGGATGAACAGAGTGAATAAAATGAATATCGTAAAATATCGTACACAGACAGGAAATTGATGGAAAGAAACACAAAACACAAAAGTAACACCAAACCAATAAAATAATTAAAAGTTCAAAACGTCTGTACTAACAAAGAAATACGTTGAGCCACAATATTGAACAAAAGATGAAGACAATAGGACGACCACAAGGAAACGTGAGAATTATTTCAGTTTGGATGAAATTGTATGGGTCAATGTGCACAATTCACACACAAACAAACCGAATTATCCCCGTCAATGAATTAACAAACACATATATGACAATGCAAACGATAATGCATTCATGACGAGTTGTGTGTTTTCAGCGAAAGCTCACGAGAAACAAGCATTGTATGCATACTGATTCTAGGGTCATTTCTTCACCGATCCCAATGTCTGTTGAAGCAACCAACATGCCGAGTATGATTCCATTTCTATTGGTCAAGTAAGCAGTATGCTGACAGAAGAGAAATCATCGATTCAGAATAGGTAGGCAGACGAGGACTCGATGAAAGCGTGAGCGTGATTTGTATGCAAGCAAAACTCTTCATTTGCGAATGCATATTGATAATGCGTATACAACTGAGTCAATATGAGATTGGTGAAAGTTGTGACATCATGTCCACAAAATCAAAACAATACTTTTGCAAACACTCTGGCACTATTTTAAGTAATAATATAACGATTCAATCTCCCTGGAAATTTATGAGAGTAATAAACTAAGTTGTTTACGAGCGCGACAATAGACTGATGTTTACCCTTATGTAATGATTATGTCTTTCATATTCTTAGAAGTACACCAATTTTAGTATTTTCTCTTGAGCCTATTCTCCTACGTATGTTTATCAAAGGCCTTGATTTTTTCATACGTTTCACTTTTTGATTTCTGATATATGCGTATTTATTCTGACAACGATAATTTTGCTTGTTTTGTTTTTGTTTTGTCTAATTTCAATTTTCATTTGTCTGGTTTATTGTTGAGGTTGTTTCGATTTGTATTTCTTCTCGCCTTTTTGATCGTTTGAATATTCGTGGTGGCTAAGACTTGACGTATTGTTTTATCGACAAGTTTATTTTTATCTGACTGTGAAATCTGTCAGTCTATATGTGTAATTCATATTTCTCATAGGAATTTATATCTTTAGCGTCAGTCTTCCTATCGTTTCTAATGTGAATGCACTTACTCAGTTAACTTTTACGAGTTGATCACCGACTGATATCAGTTAGAGAACCATTGAAAACCAGTCAGGGAGTACTGGACAGGTGTTTCATACTAGTTTGAAGGAATCGCCGGTAGTACGCAACAACTAATTCTCTAACTGATATCAGTCCGTGATCAACTCGTAGAAACAAAACTAACAATTACAAATACACTACAGAAAATTGATTTTGAATTAGTCTTCAGTTTGAACAAAGCAATATGAAGACGTTATTTGGCTGAATCATGTAATGTTTTCGCGCAACACATTTCGAACAATATGATCACACACAGACTTGTCGTAGGAATATATATGAAATTAATAAAGAGTTGAGAGTGGAGAAAATGGACTTAAGTCAAGTTGAAAGGACATCTTGAAGGTCAAAATAACAGTTGAAGACTACTTAACAAAATAATAGAGGTAATAGTACATCAGCTATGGTATCAAAACAAAGTTTACCAAGGAAGGTAGGTTTATTCTGATGACGAATTGTTTTTGAACGCATAAATGTGGTTTTAACTTTCTAACTGCTAGGGCTTCCACAAACTTTACGATACGCCCCAAACACGTTTCTTAGATAGGTTTAAAAGGTGTGTGAACGTCAATTTTATGTCCTGTCTCCTCTGTAATATGTTTCGCAATAGAGAACCTAGGTCTTCTTCTGTTCTCACCATTATTGGGCTCTGAAGATTCTATTTGCTTCCGAAGCCATTTAGGAATATGCTCTGAAGCCATCCCTTGCTCGCAGAGATCGATGAGTCCTCCCTATGTATCTGTGTCAACACGTACATTCAAATTGGTAAAGACAGTGGGATGTGACATCATTTTTCGCATGTTTAAAAGGCTTTGGTGCATATGTTGTCTTTACAAATCGTTCCCTTTCGAGGCAGTTTCATGAGGCTTTCAAATTCATTAAACTACAACCAAACATCTCTAATCGTGTTCGTCCTACAAAGTCACATATCGAAGATGTTAGACAAACGTTACAAGGACTACATGTTCTTCATACCGATGCGTCATTTATTCTATCCGAATTATCAATACAATGCCATATGTAATTCCTTCAGTTTCCTAAAGATGTTACTGAGAAAACAAAGGCAAATATACAAAATACGTTGAAGAGTTCAATGGATGATCGAAACCACGTAGATCTATTCCTTGTGAATTCTGATAAATAATGCTATAAATCTTTCTCGTATTACTCTATCCGCTCATCAGAAAGAAGCTTCATCCCTCGGACTTAAATTTTGTATTCCTCGCACGCAATTTACGGCAGTAGCCATCCATGCTGAGTAGGAAATTTACATTTTTTTATTTATTAAATAAAAAAATTGAAATAGCCAGGGGAAAACTCTAATGTAATAATTACGAAACCTGATGTAGATTCTGGAATCGTCATTATAAATAAAAGTGACTAAATCTCTAAAATACTATCTATTCTTGATGATAAAAGCAATTTCAGCCGTGATCCCTCTTCATAAGATATTCAGCTGTTGCAGGACACAGTGACAGTCAATCTAGTGAAGCTTCCTGGCCTAAATGCTATAAGTAAAGACGCATTTGACACTTTAAATCCATCAGAAACTCTGAACAAACGTGTTAAAAGACACATGTGAATTTGATATTTTCTTGACGGTATTAATATTATGAATGAGAGTATGTACACCTTCGATGTTAACTCTTCATTCACTAATGTGCCTTTGCTCAACAAAGTTCACATTTTGTGTGATTACATCCCCACACACAAAGTTTACATCCCGTTCTATATAGATGATGGGGATTCCGGAATTTTCTCTTCGGTGTCTTGTTTTATCTTTCGCTTGCATGCAGAGTTTTCATCCCATTTCGTTCGGAATCTTGTCGATCCTATTAATCGTCTAACCTGGGTTGGAATAATTAGTGTTCATGTAAAGTGAGAATATTTTTACGCGTGGGAACTTTGAACTGTACAGGGGATCGAGTGGACTCAAGAGGTATTTCTTTTTAGCAGCATAACTTACTATTAATTAGTGCTACAGATTTGATCACGTCAAATAATCTTCCAATATTGAATCAATACAGAATCAAAAATATGTAACTTAAGAAAGCTTGATGAGCGATATATCAGCAAGAAAAATATGGTGTGAATTACACTGACCAGGTTAATAATAAATTATTTCATTACTATGTAGGAACACACTGATTGTTTCGGCATGGATAAGTGTTATTTAAATTACTTAAATTTGGTTTATGGTGAATCAGCACGATCACTGTCATTTCTGACTTAAGTTTAAGGGGACTTCCGGCCAACTAGTACTTCAACGGACCAAACTGAAATATATTAGAATAATTTTATCGCATTGAGAAAATATAAGTGTGTGTTGGATGAAACACAAATGCCTGCAAAAAAGCATAGCTTGAAATGATTTCTAACAATATAAACTTTCTGTGGATGGAATCGATTCATATTCTTGACTCATGCCATATGGTACATTAATTTAACATGAAAACCTAATTTGTATCTGACTATCTCACTCATTTTTCCCACATACAGTCTGAGTAGTATGCGAAATCGGATTTTTTCTCAGTTGGTAAGTGAACAGGATGGATTGGCCATGCTAGAATGTAGAATAAAACGAAACGTAAGTGTGGGGCGTTAGGTACTAACACTCAATGGAAACCGGCACACTAATAAATACCTTCACTTTAGTTCACACCATCCAGAGTCGGTATATATAGATTTACAGGATTTCATCATGAGCCGACATTAGTTAGAGAACCATTGGGAAACCTGGGATAACTGGACAGCTTTCAGCTCATGATGAAATCCTGTAAAGCAATCAAATCCCTACAGACCAGCAATTAAACATAGGCTTAGTTGAATGCCTGTATAATCAAGCCAAGATACTAAATAGTTAGCCAGCAGATCTAAATAATGAAATCAAACAAATAAGGGAAGTATTACCAGCGAATAACTACCCACCAGAATCTATTCAAAACTATATGAAAAAGCATAGAAAAACTAAGATTAGTTGAGCAAATGACGAGAATAACGAAAATAGTATCGAATTGAACGCCTGTGTAGTACTGCCGTATAAAGAAGGAACCTCAGAGGCCTTACGCAGGATTCTTAATGTGGCTAGAATTAGGATGGCTCTCAAACCAACCAACTCACTCAGAGAAAAATCTTGTCGGATAAAGATCCCGATAGATCGAATCAGGACGAATATAATTTACCAGATACCATGTCATGACTGTGAGGTCAACAGCATAGGAGAAACTAGTAGACCGGGGTCAACCAGATTATTGGAACATAAAGCTTTAGCCTGACCTCGAATAATTGACCCTGCTACGTTAAATAACCTAGGAAAAAGCTCAGCCATTGCACTGTATTCACTTGCACGTGATCACAAATTAGGCTGGGACATGTTGAGAGTATTGGAAAGTATCATATTTGGCTGGAGAGAGAGGCGAGTCACTGGAGCTTTGTTTTGTCGACTCAGCGGTGCCCATTGGCAATCATAATGACGCAATGCACACACTGCAGATATGGAAAGTGGCAAATAACAGGAAAAGAAAGTTGGAGAGACAGAATAGAAACAAATATATATATATGAGACAATTTATGAAACCGTGTGACTAAAACTGCTGTGATTATGAGCGATTATTCATGCAGTGGTTTACGACATCTAGTTGTTTAACTGCATTACTGTGTGATATTTAGAATAAAATAATCTAATATGGAATTCCACTCTGTCACAATCCTCAAATTATCCACTCGAATTAATGGTGCTTATAGCTCTCTTGTTCGAAGACTTCCCACAAGCTTACACGACCATCACAAACAGAAACCAGATTCACAAATCACTGTATGTCTAACATCGGATGACTGAAAAACGGAACTGTTCCTAAGTATCTTCGTATACGCGTTCCAGCTAAAACAAGAAAGGTGGAAGCAGCAGGAGAACACTTCAGTAGATTCTGTCCAAGAGAAGAGATTCACGGAATCATCACAACGCTATCTAACACTAGAGTGAAGACTGAACAACTGAAATCCAAAGTGAACAGTATCATAAATATCTAGGATAATGAACTATTACTTGAAACAGCTAAACGGTCGAGTTCGGAAGCATTCAAAATATCCAAGAATACTCAAATGAGGAAGTTCAACAAATTAATGGAATAAAAATACCCTACTATAATAGAATTGACCAATGAAATGCTTGCAGCCATCAGTGAAATAAAGTAGGTAATTAACCCGACAAAATGAGCCCTGAGTTAGAATGGAATAAAAGTACCTGAAAAGGGATAAAAATTCAATGCAGCTGTTGACAGATTAAAACATGAAGACGTCATAATAATGGTTTTTTATTTCCCAATGAATGAAAAACTAAACGATATTGTGTTTACTGACGTTTATCAATTTAATGCTAATAGCTTTTGCAAAGAATTATTAAACCGGAATTTACGAAATCTCAGCATATATATAACAAAGAGTTAAGGGGCGAGAAAATGGACTTAGGTCAATTTAAAAGGACATATTGAAGGTCTAAATAGCAATGAAGTTCACTAACTAAGATAACAAACCTTTACAAACCAAACTATAGAAGATCTATAAACTAAATATCAAAGGTAATAGTACATCTGTTATGATATCAAAACAAATTTTACTAACGTGACAATTGTTCGTCAGTCTCAGGTCATTTTTTCTTGTCAAGTTGGTCAATAATAATTATTTTTCTTTTAATGTCAGACACACTTCAAAGCAACCTTGTCCACATGTATGACCAAATCGCTTAAGATTCTCTATCTGAGCATATATTACACAACCGAGAAATCCAGTTGAACTAGAAAAACCTGAAAAATCCTAGGGTCTACACGCCATAGAATCAGTCTACATATTTGATTTTGACAATATTGAAATAATCCAGAATAGGTCTAGCAATACTAAGGACTAGGTAAAGTTAAGGGTTGTAATAATGTTGGAAATATTTAAGTTCGTAATCAGGCTCAAATGAGGTTTGACATCCAGTGATTCTGAGTGGTAAGACGACCTTGTGTTACAAATAGTATCAGTGTCATATTCACCTATGCCTATCAAGTTACTGTCTTCTTCTTGAGCTTTTAACGAATAATGAGTTGTATTATTGGAATCGTCAGAGATTAGGTTAGTTCTATTCTTAGAGAGGTTGGAGACATGGGCGAGATTTCTTGTTTGATGTATGTCTATCCAAGCATTGAGTGGGATTATTATTTGCGTGTTGAGTAAACTGTGCCAGTTTTCCTCCCAGATTGAGCCGACACTCGTGGTGCGGGTTAAGAACAATTAAAGTCCTCACCACTTGTTTCGTCAACTCTATCAGGGGAGCGGCGGATAAACAACTACTGGTTACTGTCGATGCCCAAAACTTATTATTCTGCTTTGTGTTTGTGGTCACTAACTGTGAATTTACAGGGGTTTCATTGCATGCAATGCTGCATTGTGACTTAATTCCCATCAGATTCATGCCATATGTCTTATCAAAATTTGTTTGTGCGTCATACTTTGATGACCCATATTATTTTCCTCTGTTACATGTCGAGTGGTGATGTTGCTAATCGAGTTATTGGTTTAGGCATTTGTGCAACTAAAGTGATTGTCCGTGGAGAGTCAGGCGTGTCCAATTTCCCTTCAAGCGTGGATTCCTCTTAGGAGTTTGCAGATGTTGAGGAGTTTTTGTCACGAGTTGTGTGTTTCTGCATGTTTTGTTATCAAATTCCTCATTATATTTCGCGTGACGGCTATGAGCGGATAATATCGACTTTCTGGGAGTATCGGTGTTTTTCTTATGCCTATCCAGATCTGGATATACGGTAATGTGTGGTGAGGCTACATTTGTTAAGGCATCATAATCCAATAGCCTTTCGGCTTATGTTGTGTTCCGTGGAGCTTATTTTGTGAGGTTTAGGAGGAAGAAGACTTTAGGGTCTAACATGTTGACCGTGGGTTTTCTTATTTCGGTGACTTCTATGTCTTATTCTTATTACAATTAGCATTAGTTATGAGATTGTAAATGCGCCTTTCAAAAACTGAATTGTCTAGTGCAACACTTGTTTCATAATGCATAGAATTTCATTTTGATAAAGTCACACAGTTTATGCAGTAATATTACTGTGACTTTATCAAACAAATTTCATCCATAAAGGAATTCTACCCTGGAACAGGGCCGCAGTATTATTCTTATACAAAACCAATTTGTTTGTTGCTCAGATGCAGGCATAATATTGGTGAATTTCTTAGCATTTTTCCATGTTTTAAACTGTCGGCGCACCAGTGAAAATACTGACTTTTAGAATTCTGCGCCAAATTCCTTCAGCGTAAGCAATCTTTGGAAAATTAAGTACGATTGGTTAACATTTATTCAACCATCATAGGAAAATATACATTGGACCTTCACATGTAAGTTGCATATAACAATCTGAACACATCCACTGATAAAGGATGAACAGAGTGAATAAAATGAATATCGTAAAATATCGTACACAGACAGGAAATTGATGGAAAGAAACACAAAACACAAAAGTAACACCAAACCAATAAAATAATTAAAAGTTCAAAACGTCTGTACTAACAAAGAAATACGTTGAGCCACAATATTGAACAAAAGATGAAGACAATAGGACGACCACAAGGAAACGTGAGAATTATTTCAGTTTGGATGAAATTGTATGGGTCAATGTGCACAATTCACACACAAACAAACCGAATTATCCCCGTCAATGAATTAACAAACACATATATGACAATGCAAACGATAATGCATTCATGACGAGTTGTGTGTTTTCAGCGAAAGCTCACGAGAAACAAGCATTGTATGCATACTGATTCTAGGGTCATTTCTTCACCGATCCCAATGTCTGTTGAAGCAACCAACATGCCGAGTATGATTCCATTTCTATTGGTCAAGTAAGCAGTATGCTGACAGAAGAGAAATCATCGATTCAGAATAGGTAGGCAGACGAGGACTCGATGAAAGCGTGAGCGTGATTTGTATGCAAGCAAAACTCTTCATTTGCGAATGCATATTGATAATGCGTATACAACTGAGTCAATATGAGATTGGTGAAAGTTGTGACATCATGTCCACAAAATCAAAACAATACTTTTGCAAACACTCTGGCACTATTTTAAGTAATAATATAACGATTCAATCTCCCTGGAAATTTATGAGAGTAATAAACTAAGTTGTTTACGAGCGCGACAATAGACTGATGTTTACCCTTATGTAATGATTATGTCTTTCATATTCTTAGAAGTACACCAATTTTAGTATTTTCTCTTGAGCCTATTCTCCTACGTATGTTTATCAAAGGCCTTGATTTTTTCATACGTTTCACTTTTTGATTTCTGATATATGCGTATTTATTCTGACAACGATAATTTTGCTTGTTTTGTTTTTGTTTTGTCTAATTTCAATTTTCATTTGTCTGGTTTATTGTTGAGGTTGTTTCGATTTGTATTTCTTCTCGCCTTTTTGATCGTTTGAATATTCGTGGTGGCTAAGACTTGACGTATTGTTTTATCGACAAGTTTATTTTTATCTGACTGTGAAATCTGTCAGTCTATATGTGTAATTCATATTTCTCATAGGAATTTATATCTTTAGCGTCAGTCTTCCTATCGTTTCTAATGTGAATGCACTTACTCAGTTAACTTTTACGAGTTGATCACCGACTGATATCAGTTAGAGAACCATTGAAAACCAGTCAGGGAGTACTGGACAGGTGTTTCATACTAGTTTGAAGGAATCGCCGGTAGTACGCAACAACTAATTCTCTAACTGATATCAGTCCGTGATCAACTCGTAGAAACAAAACTAACAATTACAAATACACTACAGAAAATTGATTTTGAATTAGTCTTCAGTTTGAACAAAGCAATATGAAGACGTTATTTGGCTGAATCATGTAATGTTTTCGCGCAACACATTTCGAACAATATGATCACACACAGACTTGTCGTAGGAATATATATGAAATTAATAAAGAGTTGAGAGTGGAGAAAATGGACTTAAGTCAAGTTGAAAGGACATCTTGAAGGTCAAAATAACAGTTGAAGACTACTTAACAAAATAATAGAGGTAATAGTACATCAGCTATGGTATCAAAACAAAGTTTACCAAGGAAGGTAGGTTTATTCTGATGACGAATTGTTTTTGAACGCATAAATGTGGTTTTAACTTTCTAACTGCTAGGGCTTCCACAAACTTTACGATACGCCCCAAACACGTTTCTTAGATAGGTTTAAAAGGTGTGTGAACGTCAATTTTATGTCCTGTCTCCTCTGTAATATGTTTCGCAATAGAGAACCTAGGTCTTCTTCTGTTCTCACCATTATTGGGCTCTGAAGATTCTATTTGCTTCCGAAGCCATTTAGGAATATGCTCTGAAGCCATCCCTTGCTCGCAGAGATCGATGAGTCCTCCCTATGTATCTGTGTCAACACGTACATTCAAATTGGTAAAGACAGTGGGATGTGACATCATTTTTCGCATGTTTAAAAGGCTTTGGTGCATATGTTGTCTTTACAAATCGTTCCCTTTCGAGGCAGTTTCATGAGGCTTTCAAATTCATTAAACTACAACCAAACATCTCTAATCGTGTTCGTCCTACAAAGTCACATATCGAAGATGTTAGACAAACGTTACAAGGACTACATGTTCTTCATACCGATGCGTCATTTATTCTATCCGAATTATCAATACAATGCCATATGTAATTCCTTCAGTTTCCTAAAGATGTTACTGAGAAAACAAAGGCAAATATACAAAATACGTTGAAGAGTTCAATGGATGATCGAAACCACGTAGATCTATTCCTTGTGAATTCTGATAAATAATGCTATAAATCTTTCTCGTATTACTCTATCCGCTCATCAGAAAGAAGCTTCATCCCTCGGACTTAAATTTTGTATTCCTCGCACGCAATTTACGGCAGTAGCCATCCATGCTGAGTAGGAAATTTACATTTTTTTATTTATTAAATAAAAAAATTGAAATAGCCAGGGGAAAACTCTAATGTAATAATTACGAAACCTGATGTAGATTCTGGAATCGTCATTATAAATAAAAGTGACTAAATCTCTAAAATACTATCTATTCTTGATGATAAAAGCAATTTCAGCCGTGATCCCTCTTCATAAGATATTCAGCTGTTGCAGGACACAGTGACAGTCAATCTAGTGAAGCTTCCTGGCCTAAATGCTATAAGTAAAGACGCATTTGACACTTTAAATCCATCAGAAACTCTGAACAAACGTGTTAAAAGACACATGTGAATTTGATATTTTCTTGACGGTATTAATATTATGAATGAGAGTATGTACACCTTCGATGTTAACTCTTCATTCACTAATGTGCCTTTGCTCAACAAAGTTCACATTTTGTGTGATTACATCCCCACACACAAAGTTTACATCCCGTTCTATATAGATGATGGGGATTCCGGAATTTTCTCTTCGGTGTCTTGTTTTATCTTTCGCTTGCATGCAGAGTTTTCATCCCATTTCGTTCGGAATCTTGTCGATCCTATTAATCGTCTAACCTGGGTTGGAATAATTAGTGTTCATGTAAAGTGAGAATATTTTTACGCGTGGGAACTTTGAACTGTACAGGGGATCGAGTGGACTCAAGAGGTATTTCTTTTTAGCAGCATAACTTACTATTAATTAGTGCTACAGATTTGATCACGTCAAATAATCTTCCAATATTGAATCAATACAGAATCAAAAATATGTAACTTAAGAAAGCTTGATGAGCGATATATCAGCAAGAAAAATATGGTGTGAATTACACTGACCAGGTTAATAATAAATTATTTCATTACTATGTAGGAACACACTGATTGTTTCGGCATGGATAAGTGTTATTTAAATTACTTAAATTTGGTTTATGGTGAATCAGCACGATCACTGTCATTTCTGACTTAAGTTTAAGGGGACTTCCGGCCAACTAGTACTTCAACGGACCAAACTGAAATATATTAGAATAATTTTATCGCATTGAGAAAATATAAGTGTGTGTTGGATGAAACACAAATGCCTGCAAAAAAGCATAGCTTGAAATGATTTCTAACAATATAAACTTTCTGTGGATGGAATCGATTCATATTCTTGACTCATGCCATATGGTACATTAATTTAACATGAAAACCTAATTTGTATCTGACTATCTCACTCATTTTTCCCACATACAGTCTGAGTAGTATGCGAAATCGGATTTTTTCTCAGTTGGTAAGTGAACAGGATGGATTGGCCATGCTAGAATGTAGAATAAAACGAAACGTAAGTGTGGGGCGTTAGGTACTAACACTCAATGGAAACCGGCACACTAATAAATACCTTCACTTTAGTTCACACCATCCAGAGTCGGTATATATAGATTTACAGGATTTCATCATGAGCCGACATTAGTTAGAGAACCATTGGGAAACCTGGGATAACTGGACAGCTTTCAGCTCATGATGAAATCCTGTAAAGCAATCAAATCCCTACAGACCAGCAATTAAACATAGGCTTAGTTGAATGCCTGTATAATCAAGCCAAGATACTAAATAGTTAGCCAGCAGATCTAAATAATGAAATCAAACAAATAAGGGAAGTATTACCAGCGAATAACTACCCACCAGAATCTATTCAAAACTATATGAAAAAGCATAGAAAAACTAAGATTAGTTGAGCAAATGACGAGAATAACGAAAATAGTATCGAATTGAACGCCTGTGTAGTACTGCCGTATAAAGAAGGAACCTCAGAGGCCTTACGCAGGATTCTTAATGTGGCTAGAATTAGGATGGCTCTCAAACCAACCAACTCACTCAGAGAAAAATCTTGTCGGATAAAGATCCCGATAGATCGAATCAGGACGAATATAATTTACCAGATACCATGTCATGACTGTGAGGTCAACAGCATAGGAGAAACTAGTAGACCGGGGTCAACCAGATTATTGGAACATAAAGCTTTAGCCTGACCTCGAATAATTGACCCTGCTACGTTAAATAACCTAGGAAAAAGCTCAGCCATTGCACTGTATTCACTTGCACGTGATCACAAATTAGGCTGGGACATGTTGAGAGTATTGGAAAGTATCATATTTGGCTGGAGAGAGAGGCGAGTCACTGGAGCTTTGTTTTGTCGACTCAGCGGTGCCCATTGGCAATCATAATGACGCAATGCACACACTGCAGATATGGAAAGTGGCAAATAACAGGAAAAGAAAGTTGGAGAGACAGAATAGAAACAAATATATATATATGAGACAATTTATGAAACCGTGTGACTAAAACTGCTGTGATTATGAGCGATTATTCATGCAGTGGTTTACGACATCTAGTTGTTTAACTGCATTACTGTGTGATATTTAGAATAAAATAATCTAATATGGAATTCCACTCTGTCACAATCCTCAAATTATCCACTCGAATTAATGGTGCTTATAGCTCTCTTGTTCGAAGACTTCCCACAAGCTTACACGACCATCACAAACAGAAACCAGATTCACAAATCACTGTATGTCTAACATCGGATGACTGAAAAACGGAACTGTTCCTAAGTATCTTCGTATACGCGTTCCAGCTAAAACAAGAAAGGTGGAAGCAGCAGGAGAACACTTCAGTAGATTCTGTCCAAGAGAAGAGATTCACGGAATCATCACAACGCTATCTAACACTAGAGTGAAGACTGAACAACTGAAATCCAAAGTGAACAGTATCATAAATATCTAGGATAATGAACTATTACTTGAAACAGCTAAACGGTCGAGTTCGGAAGCATTCAAAATATCCAAGAATACTCAAATGAGGAAGTTCAACAAATTAATGGAATAAAAATACCCTACTATAATAGAATTGACCAATGAAATGCTTGCAGCCATCAGTGAAATAAAGTAGGTAATTAACCCGACAAAATGAGCCCTGAGTTAGAATGGAATAAAAGTACCTGAAAAGGGATAAAAATTCAATGCAGCTGTTGACAGATTAAAACATGAAGACGTCATAATAATGGTTTTTTATTTCCCAATGAATGAAAAACTAAACGATATTGTGTTTACTGACGTTTATCAATTTAATGCTAATAGCTTTTGCAAAGAATTATTAAACCGGAATTTACGAAATCTCAGCATATATATAACAAAGAGTTAAGGGGCGAGAAAATGGACTTAGGTCAATTTAAAAGGACATATTGAAGGTCTAAATAGCAATGAAGTTCACTAACTAAGATAACAAACCTTTACAAACCAAACTATAGAAGATCTATAAACTAAATATCAAAGGTAATAGTACATCTGTTATGATATCAAAACAAATTTTACTAACGTGATAATTGTTCGTCAGTCTCAGGTCATTTTTTCTTGTCAAGTTGGTCAATAATAATTATTTTTCTTTTAATGTCAGACACACTTCAAAGCAACCTTGTCCACATGTATGACCAAATCGCTTAAGATTCTCTATCTGAGCATATATTACACAACCGAGAAATCCAGTTGAACTAGAAAAACCTGAAAAATCCTAGGGTCTACACGCCATAGAATCAGTCTACATATTTGATTTTGACAATATTGAAATAATCCAGAAAAGTCCAGGAATCACAAACAACGCCTAATATCAGAAGCACTCCATATCAAGTGGAATCTGAATTGTCTGAACAGGAATGATGGACTGAAACAGAATCTGTCATGGTTACAACACCTCCCTCCCCTCCCCAACGAAGTGACAAAATCAACACAAATGTGATGAGCAAGTTCCCTATACATGCACAAACTACTTTTATAATGTTACACACTAATCAAATCCAACAGTCTACACTTTGTTCTCTTATCTTTACCAATTGACCAACATGACAACTAAAAATGACCTCAGACATACGAACGGCTATCACGTTAGTAAAATTTGTTTTCATATCATAACAGATGCACTATTACCTGTGATATTTGGTTTATTCATCTTCATTATTATTTATTAGGTGTATTAGTATTAGTTGAAATAGACATAATTACTTAGGAATACGTCAGAGCAGAGAGTGATAATCTCAAGCGATCATCATTGTTACTTTGACTTTCAATATGTCCTTTTAACTTGACCCAGGTCTATTTTCTCACCTCCTAACTCCCTGCTATATATATGCTGAGATTTCGTAAATTCCGGTTTAATAATACTTTGAGAAAGCTATTAGCATTTAATAGCGAAATGTCGGTGAAAGCAATATCGTTTAGTTTTTAATTCATTCGGAAATACAAGAAACCTTTATTATAATGAATATCATATCCCCAATGCTCAAATTTTTTCAAACCGATAAAGATGAACTAGATTTCGACATTTATACGTGAAGACGTCATTAACTGTGAAGGAGTATGACTTCGTGAAGTAGGGAAAACTACTGAAGAACACGTCAGAGCACAGAGCCTGAAAATCAGTATATAATATATATATATATTTATATATACATCAAAGTACATGACGACTACTAGTTGCAGTCTTCCATTGCTACCGTTCACGGAGTTAATCTATGTGACTGGTTAAGCGTGATCGGGATTTTAGTGACTCGTGCTTACACTATTGCAGCCAGAAATTCTCCAAGTATGTTATCATCACAGGGCAATACACACTTCCTTAGGTACGTGCCCATTAAGTATAAAAGGAATGTTGTAGAATGTCTCGCGAGCAGAGCAAGAAAGATATATACGGATGAGCTCTTACTAAAGGAATTTGAATATATTCACGATTCCCTGACGGAGAAGGTCTATCCGAGTAGTTTCATAAAGAAACATATGAAAACATCAGAGAAAAAACCTGAGACTCTGACTGCACGTAAGAAACCTCTATTTATTAAGTCACAATTTATTGGTGACTTATCAAGTGAGATTCTATTCCAAAGACTTTCAAGGAGTATACGTCGGACATTTTACGCGGCACACCTATGTTTGTCATCCTCCAGTCGACGAATTATTGGGACGCAAACGAAGGATAAGCTTGATAGTTTTGCCACATCTATGTGTATTTATCAATTCAACTGCACCTGTGGGGACAGTTATGTTGGGCGTAATAATAGACAGCCTAGCCAACGTGTCAGTGAACATCTCCGATCGTAGTTTGGCAAAGGACAGACAAAAACAATCCGTAGCTCAGTTCTGTCACATTTAATTGAAAGTGGTCATGTAGTCGAGAAAACGAAAGCCTTCATAGTAATTCATCATATGATTTTATAAAGAAATTATATCCGGTGAGCGAATTAGGTCAAAGGTGTAAATACATGAAATAATAATAGTATGAAATAAATTTAAAATATTTGTGATTAGGTTCATAGTTTAAGTCAAGTGGAACAATAATTAATGTCATATATAAGATAATACATCGGGTGTATAAATTTTGGGGAGAGGCATATAATTGTAAGATTAATAGACGAATGTAAAATGTTACGTAATATGGTGTGAAATTTGATAACATAGAATTTAATATTGTAAAAATAAAGATAAAAAGTATACACATGAATAATTTTTGGTTTAAAATGTCGAGTAGATCAAGTGGAAAAGATTCAGAATGAGAGTCGTAATAATAATAATAATGATAATAATAATAATAATCGAAGTAATAAGGGAAAAGTACATAAAATAATAAAATAAATGTCTATCCCTCTACGGCCAAGGCAGCAGTAGGGATGTACATATGTACAATCCCTACTGCTGCCTTGGCCGTAGAGGGATAGACATTTATTTTATTATTTTATGTACTTTTCCCTTATTACTTCGATTATTATTATTATTATCATTATTATTATTATTACGACTCTCATTCTGAATCTTTTCCACTTGATCTACTCGACATTTTAAACCAAAAATTATTCATGTGTATACTTTTTATCTTTATTTTTACAATATTAAATTCTATGTTATCAAATTTCACACCATATTACGTAACATTTTACATTCGTCTATTAATCTTACAATTATATGCCTCTCCCCAAAATTTATACACCCGATGTATTATCTTATATATGACATTAATTATTGTTCCACTTGACTTAAACTATGAACCTAATCACAAATATTTTAAATTTATTTCATACTATTATTATTTCATGTATTTACACCTTTGACCTAATTCCCTCACCGGATATAATTTCTTTATAAAACCATATATATACGATTGTACAGCAATTCATCATATCCCACCGAATCTTTCTAATAGACTTGGTATTCGTCTACTGCACACAGCTGAGGCAGGCGATAGGCATTCGAACTATGAAACCAAATGTATGCATACAAAAGAAGTTCGTACAGCCATTATCCCTTCCTTATTCGCCCATTAAGACATAACCAACTGATGACTTCTACACCATCCCTTGTTTATATTTTCAACCCCTTTCTTATCATTCCTTAATCTTATCTTCATTATAAACGTGTTTCATTTCCTTCCCTTACAATCTCACATTACTTAATCGGTTGATTTGTTTTTACTACCCTGTATCGACCACTTCCACCTGAACAATTGTTTGTTTAATCATATTGCTTTTCATTATTCGTGTTATCACAGATTCCCTCACTTTTTCATCATTATTATTGGTAAGACCATTATTATTATTATTATTATCATTACTACTGTATTATAACTAAATGCACAATTTATATTCACCATCGTATTATCCTATAGACAAAACACCATGGTTGATTTGTATTTGAAATTTTATTTGTAAACTTATATATATATATATATACATATATATTAGAGTTGAGCCTGAGGAGATCTAATTGAAAACAATATTGTTCGCTCAAATGTGTTCTTCTAAATTTTACTATGGGAATATTTAATGTATCTTTTATTAGTCTATTCCATGTTCTAGATTCTATAGATGTTATATTGATTTGCCTGTAGTTGCTGCCCTCTGTTTTCGAGGTTAAGTATGAGAAATGTGATTTTCAATTTATCCTCGTAGGTTTCAGTTTCTAAGGTCATTGTAAAGATTTTAAGCAGTGATATATGAATATCAGGGCCACCATATTTTCAGAAATACGATGAAATACCATCAGCCGCAAACGCTTTGGAACTTTTGAGAATTCTAATGGCTTGGTTAATGTTAGCATAAGTGAACTCAATGACATTAGTTTGTTTTATTGAGAGACAAGAGTGAAGTTGCGTGATGTTATCAGCGTGTATACCGGATACTGGGATTGTAGGCTTAGGGTAGTTAACTGCAAATATTTGTTAAATAATTCACACATGTCTGCAGAGTCATTGTATAGCCTGCCTTTACCGATGGGGAGAGAAATGCCGTAATGTTTGCGATTCAACTGTTTCTTGAAGATTTCTGTGTCAGCAGAAACTTAAGCATGATTGGATGGTGCCTTGCGTCATTCGTTCCTCTAACTCAAATCTTGAGCTTGTGAGACACAGCTTAGAGCGTTAAGTATTGACCCTAGTGCTTCCAAGTCATAGTGTTTGAAGTAACTTGTCACGCGTCTCTACGGTTTAAGTTAGATACATTGGTTATATAAGTGGCTTCCTATATAGGAAAACGTTTAGTGTATGTGGTGGAATGGCAGCCATTAGGTAAGTGCTTGAGTTCTAACAGAAGATGCTGAGAACTTTCGAGAGGTAATCAGCAAGGAAGTATTTTCCATATTCAGGGGATCTTAGCATTGATTTTGCAAAAGCCAAGTTTGTCCTTCTACAATTCTTGGTGTGTTATTTGTTGTGAAGTATAGGTATACGCTGCATTGATACTTGTTTGAAAAAACAGTGGACCTAAGACGGCGGTGTGGTTTCTACCTGAAAATGTAGAACCAACAAGATTGAGAGGGGGACTTATGTGTTGGCGAATATTAGGTTTTTGGTTATCATCTCTGGGCCTGCAGTTAGTCACAGTTGATTTCAGGAAGCTTGAAGTCTCCACATATGATCTGATGGTTATATAATAACAGCCCTGCATTAAAGGATTTTTTACTTATATTATTACTATTATATATTTAGTTCCTAGAGGAACATAGGGCTTCAGCTGCGCACCTCCATTGCCTTCGGTTTTCTGCCAACTTTTCACTCCGCTCCAAGTCTGCCCATACGCTTTCATCTCCTCTTCACATGACCTCCTCCAAGTCACTCCACCACTGAATGACCAACTCGCTGCTTCCCTGTCGGGTTCCACTCGAGCAATGGCTTGTCTAGTGATGTCACTTGATGGTTTGTTTCCTCAGAGTATGGCCCAATCCACCTCCATTTCTTCCAGCCTATTTGTTTCACAATCGGTTCCTGGTTGGTTCGCTCATTGCCAGAGATCCCTGTTGCTGATCTGGTCTTTTGATCTTGAGTATTGAGCGAAGATAACTGTTAATGAAGGTCTGTAGTTTGTTTTAGATGCTTCTTATGACTCGCCAAGTCTCTGATCCATATAGTAGCACTGACTTTATATTGGAGTTGAAAATCCGGACCTTATTTTTGATGCTGAGCGCCACTGACTTCCACACAGACTTAAGAGTATTGAAAGCCTACCTTGCTTTTCCGATTCTGGCTTTGATATCCTCGTCAGTTCCGCCTGTAGTTGAAACGATGCTTTCCATGTCGGTGGGTGAAGGAGGTTGTTTCTTTCAGGTTCCTCCCGTTTATGCTGATTGTTGTCTGTTGTTTTTGCTGCTGTTGGTGTTGGCCAGGAATCTTCATAACCTCTGTTTTATCTATGTTCACTTGAAGTCCTATCCTTTCTGGATGCTTCTTCTGCCAGCTTGTTGCTTTTCACTTGCATATCTTCCAGTTTGTGGGAAATCAGACACATACCATCGGCACAGTCCAGATCCTCCAAGTTTTTTGTGTGAGTGCATTTAATGCCTGTTTCCTCATTGCCCGTTGTCTGTCTTATTATCCAATCTACTGCAATCAGGAAAATCATTGGTGATAGTAAACAGTCTTGTCTCACTCCCGTCCTTACTCCGAAGGCTTCCGTAAGTTTCCCGTTGTAGATTACTTGGCATGCAGCACTGTCATATAACTGTTGGATGATATGTATAATTGTCAATGGGACCCGGTAGTAGCAAAGCAGTTGCCAAATCACCTCTCGACCGACGCTGTCGAAGGCCTTTTCAAAGGCCTTACTTATATCCTTCAGTATATAAATGTATGAAAATTGATGAACGAAACCTGAAAGAATTCATTAATAAGAAACACTGCATATACTAATATATCCGACATTTTAGATAGAAGAGTAAATTTTCTAGAATACAAAACTCATTATATGAATAATTTCCTTAGCTTCTACAACTTTCCAATATATTATGACGTGAAGGAAGTGTATCTAGGCCGTCTTAGGCACTTATTATTACGCCATTCTCCATCATTTTTCTGACATCCGATAAAGGGAAAAGTTGCACAAAATGCACAGGCGTGGAGGTTGACAAAACGAGAACAATAACAGGGAGATATCCACTTACTCTCGGCTAAAATTAAAAAAAACAGCCAGCACCAGATGAGCTCCCAGCTAACAAACTGTCAGACTGCAGTTTATAACCTACTGTTCTTTTGATCATCTGGTCGTTTAGCATATGTGATAAACATGATTCTTCATGTATCAATATTTTTTATAATATGAAATCAGTGGCATGTTGAAGAAGTCCATTGTATGTCGAAGATTCGATTCATTGTTATTCTTTAACATGATAATGAAAGATGACGGCAGTCAGCTTTAAAATTCCTCGATGGCCATTTCGACATTCATCAGCATCCATCCATATTCCACATGCAGACCTACTTTCAATATGTGCACTGCTTATTGTTTTGTTACTTTACTTATTTGGGGCTCAATTTACTACAGTGCAGCTAGACGAATTTCTACTGATATATGCCTCTGATCCTCTTAGTTAAATACGCTATCTTTCTGACGGAACTGCAATCTACATAAATGCATTCAACTGTTGTATGTTGTAATTCGTCTGAAACATGTCCATATATTCATGCCTTCACAGTTACCAGGATGGAATTGATTATTTGCATGCACAAATCATATTTCTGAACAGATGTAAAGATATATATGCGTACTCATCCTGACGCGAATGCTTTCATGAATTCAAGACACATATGACCTAAGTGAGATTTGTTTGATGCACACATATGCTTGCAACTTTCTGAAGTTTTGTGAAATAAAATATATGGAGAAATATGAAGAGACTAAATTCGCATCTTTGCTATTATTAATTTATTCTACAGTACACTTACGATGCATTTCTATATAGTTGACACAAAGTTGTTTAGTTTATTGGTGCGATGCAACCTGAAAAGACCTGCTTCTTTTGATAGGAACGTCAACAATATTTCAAAAGTTCATTATGACAAAAGTTTTTTGTATTTCCCAATGAATGAAAAACAAAACGATATTGTTTTTACTGACGTTTCGCTATTGAATGCTAATGGCTTTCTCAAAGTATTATTATGAAAAGAAGGCAATTGAGCACCTATCTGAAGAACCATACTTACTCAGTGAAGAGAAAAGAAATCCGCCGAATTCAACAAAATGAAACTAAATACAAACAGACTACTTCAAGAAATGAAACCCAAAATTGAGATTCTCTCTGGTTTACACTAAAACCAAAATCTTATATACTTCAAGATTCTACGGTCAACCAAAGATGCATAAACCCACAGTTTCATTAGGACCAGTAATAGATTTCACCAACTCACCTTTCTGAATACTAACTCTCGATTCAACAACCACTCCAAAAGGACACTCAAAATATTGTAAAAAATTCATATGATTTCAAATCCCAAACAGAACACTGAAAAATTGATAAAGAAGACATTATGGTAAGCTATGATATTAACTCACTATATACTAGCATCCCTGTTACCGAAAGTCTTGACATCATTTCCAATCTACTAGAATCAGATACAACGCTATCACAAAGATGTCCACTGGACATCAGTGAAATAATTAAGAGCCTAAAATTCTGTCTGGAAAGTAATTATTTTACATTTAAAGGGAGTTTATATAGACAGACAAATGGTTTTCCTATGGGTTCACCAGTCTCCCTAATGGTCGCCGACCTTTTCATGAATAGATTCGAAAATAACATCTTTTCAACCATACTCACTCCTAAAATATAGTTAAGGTATGTGGATGATACTTTTGTAGTACTAAAACGAGATCTGCACAATTCATTCCTGGAGAAAATAAACTGTGTATCTCCCAAAATCCAGTTCACTTCGGAAGCAGAATCAGACATCGGTGAACTACCATTTCTAGACTGCCTAGTTAAGAGAAAGGAAAACGGACATTTTAGTATATCCATATTCAGGAAGAAATCCCACTCCAATAAATATTTAGACTTCAAATCATCACACCCCATCAGCGCAAATATTCCAGTTATTTCAAGTCTTCTTAGACGAGCACACTCTCTGATAACGGATGAGCAAGAAAAAGAAGAAAAAAATATCAAACACTACTGAAACTCTCAAGGAAAACAACTACCCAATGAACCTCACCAACAAAATCAACACAGACATTAAGTATGGCCGAAAACGCATTCCGAAAACAACGAAATCAACAGTCGTCATTCCATATAGAGCAGAGACGTCAGACGATGTCAGAAGAGTACCTAATCACCTCGACACTAGAGTTTTCTTCAAAGGAATTTTGTCCTTATAAAAGACCGAATTCCGAATGTGATGCGATCTACATCGGACAAACATCTCGAGAAATCAAAATCAAAGGAAGTGAACGCCGTAGAGTATCTCTTTGACCACCGAGAAATCCAGTTGAACTAGAAAAACTTCAAAAATCATCAGCCATAGGTCTACATGCTATAGAATCAGGCCACAAAATTGATTTTGACAATATTGAAACAATCCAGAAAAACTTCAGAAACCACAAAGAACGTCTGATATCAGAGGCACTTCATATGAAGTGGAATCCAAACTGTCTGCATAGGAATGATGGACTAAAACAGAATCTGATCTAGTTAAAACCCCTGCCTCCCCCATGAAGTGGCAAAATCAACACAAATGTGATAAGCAAGTTCACTATGTAAACACACACTACTTTCATAATTCTACACACTGATCGAATCCAACAATCTACACTTAGTTTTGTTATCTTTACCAATTGACCAACTTGACAACCAAAAATGACCCCAGACTTACGAACGATGATCAAGTTAGTAAACTTTGTTTTGATAAGTAACAGATATACTATTGCCTTTGATATTTGGTTTGAACGATCTTCATTGTTATTTTGACTTTCAATATGTCCTTTTAACTTGACCTAAGTAGTCTATTTTCTCACCCTCTAACTCTTTGTTATATGTATGCTGGGATTTTGTAAATTCCGGTTTAATAATACTTTGAGAAAGCTATTAGCATGAAATAGTAAAACGTCAGTAAAAACAATATCGAATTGTTTTTCATTCATTGGGAAATACAAAAACCTTTTTTATAATGAATATCAAATACCCAATGCCCACATTTTTTCAAATTGTTAAAAGTGAACTTGGTTTGGACATATATAACATTTCAAATGTAACAGAAATTTCAATGAGTTTGTTCCACATATCCTTCTGTGTCACTTACTACTGAATAATTGGGTTGTATAAATTCCACTAAGTCGATACAAGAAACAGATTTATTTTATCTATTCAACTGATGAAAAATTTAAATAAATCGTGCGATGAAAAGACTCACTGTAATCGTCTTCAAATAGAAAGCAGTCGAAGTAACGTAATTAGTGTGTGGCATATAGGAAGAAAGGAAAACAAATAGATATACGTATTATGTACATATATTTATGTAGACAAAATAACATGAGTACAATGACCTTTGATTAGGCTGGCATAAAATCACTGATACGAGATTTCTAAACACCAATTTATTCTCATAATGAACCACAAATTGTTCTAAGTTGTTCTGTAGCGAAAATTTGTCCAAACATTATGTACTTCTCTCCATTTATTACTAGTTTATTTGCTTTTGAAGTATAAGTTACGGATTTAAGAAACGCTTACCAATGAGTGCTGACATTCAAATTTTATGACAAATGCTGCTAATAAACTTGATAACATCGTTTAAATTTGGTGAATTTCTCAATTCTTTTACGTTGTCTGTGATGAAACATGAGACTGAGAAATTATTCACTGATTTATCACCGAGAGTAGCTTTCCAATCACTGGTGAGAAATTAATATCGTCCACGAATTAAAAACTGTTAGTTACCTCATCAATTGTATAACTAAACTACAAATTCATAAGTGACTCTACAAGTAATCATATCAAATGCATTTTCCATGAATGCTTTTATAAAATATGCATCAGTTCTCTTATCTATTGTTCTTTGACAAATATTGAATACAATCCAACTTTATCCATTCCTTACATAATAGTTATTCAGAAAACTTCAGTTCACAATCCATTTAATTTTCGATCACATAGAACCTCAAGATTTGGACGTGAATTTGTTTTTCATCTTCATTCCATGGTGTTAATAACTCATCTGCTAGGAATTAGAATTTGCAAATGCCTTTTAGGCGGTTATCATTCAATATCAACTGTTTCCTGGTTAATGACGTAAAGAATTAAATGATATATATATATGCCATCTAAAATCGGTGTACACTACGTTATTTCATTCAGTCATTAACATGCACCCGCATGTAATTATAGACTGACAAGGATGTTCACTAACCCTATGATGCAGCCCTAACTGTCTTTGACAAGAGCATGTACGTGAAACTAGCAATGACACACTATGTCTGCCTTATTCCTGTTTGAAGTTTACTTCCTTCACGCACAATAATCTCCATCACTTCAACATTATCAACGTAGTACATTTTGTTTCATCTGTTGTTTCAAGAAATTTGATATGTGCTTTTCAAAATTATTCCAGAAAGTAATGTGAAGAAAATTTTTTAAGTTTGTTAACTGTTATGCTTACCGTTCACTTCTGCTTAGAAAATTTGAATTATTAGGGATAAGTGTACCTAGAATTGTTTATCCATGAGTTAAATTGGAATACACAGACGTCAAATAACAAACTCTTCATCATCATGGGACTCTTGATTGTTGTTATCACTAAATGAAATTGTTGTTTCACAGATGTTTCCAGAAGAATGATTCAAGTTGGTCTAAGATCGCAAGAATAGAATTTCATCGGCTCAGTTTACTCATCATTCATTTCTCTCATAAATCCATAATTTTTTTTATTTCAACTCATCAAACCTTAAAAATTCGCAGGTTTCAAAGAATACCTCATGAAATGCAAAACAATTCCCCCGTAAGACATTTGAATGCTTCCATGTTTCAACGTTTTTGTTTTAATATAATTAGATACAGAATGACAGTACTGGAAAAAAATGTAGAAACTTTACCTTTTGCTACATTAGCTGAAGATATTAAAATATTTTATTATACTTATTTCAATGAATGACAACGAAATCTGAAACTGCTTCAAATGACACTATTCAAAACTGATGTTGTTCACGTTAATGAACAGCAAGTTAAAACAAATCTTGCTCAGAATACTTCATCACAATTTAATTTAGTTAATTATGAGTGTAAACAGTCCGCATTTATTTTGATTTTTAGTGATCACTCTTAGCTCTGTATTTGAAAATTCAGTATTCCTGTTACGATGGATGGAGTGATATGATTCGGTTTCTTCATCACCATTCGAAACTATATTTCGACAATTCTAGAAGAAGACCTAGTTTTATCCCAAGCGTGTGTCATATTTGCGAAATCCATTTCAGACATTCTCGTCACATGCGAACGTTCCATTCACATTTATTTAGTAAACCAGATCATGAATTATTACAGTACGGGTCAAATGTGCACAGGTCAAAATCACAAATTAGAGGTATAAAGATGACGTCAGGATGTGGGGTAGCAAAAAGAAAAGAAAAGAGGGGAAAATGGGTGAATTTTATTTGGAACGCTGTTCCCAGCCACTTAAATGTAGCCACTGTAAATAAGCTATCTATTTCTTCATAGTTTGAAGGTTTCACCCAACAAACTGTCATGCATTTTTGCATGTGTCCAATTACATATCATGAATTTTATATTCAGTTAGGAATACTGATGTGCTGACAAATGCATTTTAGGCAGTGTAGCATAGACAAATTGTGCCGATAGTCTTTTTATACTTCAGTTTCTGCATGAATAACCATCGTTGAACGCAATCTCCGATGATAGTTATATGCTCACATAAAATTCGTTGAATTTGCATTGGGCTCCGGCTGAGTTTTGTAAATTATTTTTTAGAGTTTATAGAAATATTAGGTACAAGATTGTGAACGTTTATATTTCTCATTTAACTGCTATATGGAAATGATCAACACCAAGTGTTAAACGTCGGAAATCCTAGTAAAGGCGGAATTAAGACGAATCTGACCTCCATCAGCCACCATCTTGATTGTGATGAATCAAGTGACGCAACACAATGTATAGAGTCAGAAGGGAGGCATATGAACTTACCTGCGTTTTTACCTACAAACAGTGAGATGTCCATAGAATTCAACCAAGGAATAATAATTTGCAGATATTCTATCTGCCATAGGTGGTATAATTCGTCGACAAATTAGCGCAGAATGTGGCAAACTCACAACAAATGTTTTAATAAAACTACAAATACTCATTAAATGTCCTAAGAATTTTACAGTCACATCTTAATAAATGCCATTACTCCGCTTGAATGTCAAATATAAGTTCCCGAATGTTGTACCAGTCAACCTGAAATGATAATATCAACGAAAACAAAACACACGTAGATCAGCGAACAGTCTCTTTTCGGCGCCGAATTCATTTTCTTAGCTGTACAATCGCAAATATGTATAGGTTGTTTTGTATGTATGTGTACATTGAGTTTGTCAAAGAAAATTACAATTGGTTAAGGTTATTTTAACTAAACAGGTGAAGGTTGGTAATACAAGTCAAGAAAATTAAGTGTTAATGAAACTGGGGTAGTAACAAAGGTGATGAGTTGTCACAAACAGCCGTTGTTAAAAGAAGTTATGTAATAATAATAATATGAATAGTTTGATGAGTGAGTTTTACTCAGGATGCACGTAGAAAAGCAAAGTAGATAATACGAAATTATGTAAGAGACCTAAGTGAATACAAGAATTATAAGCAATTAAAGAACAGGCAAAGAGACAAAATTAAGTCATCAAAATAAAAATGAAAAGACTCGGGACAAATCAAAACATTGTTACCATGAGAGTAGAAGTGGTTGAGTAATCTTCTTTTGTAAGCACAGCCCCGTTTTTTCTATTTGAATCGCCAGAGCTTCGTCTTGGACAGGATGTGCGTCGAACGACCTGCTGCTATGGAGCCAGGTATATCGGTTCAAGTACACTATCCAGCATGGTTGCGGTAAAGGCAATAGTGGTGCAATAAGGAATGAGATAATTGACCATTGCATTTGAACAAACGTCTCCTTCAACGTAATTTTTTTTTAATTACAGCTTGATTCCACACCGTATTTTTGGTACAAGTATGGAATTTTCAGCGTGGATATCGGTAGCCTGAAATTCGCAGGCCGACCATAGATATCAGGTGTGCGTCGGCGTGGACTCGAACCTCGGACCATGTGCATGGTCGGCGAGAGTCCTAACCACTGTGCCACCGACGCACAATCTACAGAGTCAATAATAACATATCAAAGGCAATACAGTTTCGTCTCCTTTGTATCGCCGAAGCTCTGGCGATTCAAATAGAAAAAACGGGACTGTGCTTACAAAAGAAGATTACTCAACCACTTCTACTCTCATGGTAACAATGTTTTGATTTGTCCCGAGTCTTTTCATTTTTATTTTGATGACTTAATTTTGTCTCTTTGCCTGTTCTTTAATTGCTTATAATTCTTGTATTCACTTAGGTCTCTTACATAATTTCGTATTATCTACTTTGCTTTTCTACGTGCATCCTGAGTAAAACTCACTCATCAAACTATTCATATTATTATTATTACATAACTTCTTTTAACAACGGCTGTTTGTGACAACTCATCACCTTTGTTACTACCCCAGTTTCATTAACACTTAATTTTCTTGACTTGTATTACCAACCTTCACCTGTTTAGTTAAAATAACCTTAACCAATTGTAATTTTCTTTGACAAACTCAATGTACACATACATACAAAACAACCTATACATATTTGCGATTGTACAGCTAAGAAAATGAATTCGGCGCCGAAAAGAGACTGTTCGCTGATCTACGTGGTTTGTTTTCATTAATGCCTGGATGGGGATTATCCATGATTTGAATATCAACGAACGCTTTCAAATGGAAAGGAAAATTTTCATTCACTTTTAAATATGAAGCACCCCTTATAAACTTTGAAACACACGAATCCCACCAATAGCGATTCATCGTTGCCATTGCGTTGCTTCTATCAAAATCGATAATAAATTTGCAGACGCGAACTATTGGACGTGTTTATTATTACAGATGACTCTTGGAAATTTTATGTTAACTTAAATCTACAGAATTTTTAAAGCATAACGTCTCAGTACCAAAACAAACAGAAAACACGTGTAGACATCTATCAACATTCAGCTGAAATTCAACTTCCGTAAGTTTTATTTTATTTGAGGATTCGATGAAATGCTTGGCAAACGTAATTTAGTGAATATTTTTGATCTCTTGCTGTATGTATCCCTCACGAACCGTATCCCATGCAATTAACAGTTTAACATAATGCGCCCTGAGTTCTTTAAGTAGTAATTGCCTCATCAGATTTTAGTAAAGGATAAATATCACTGCCAAAATTGATGATTTCATGCACATATGAGAAAATCGACAAATTTAAGTCGCGAGCATTTATGTGGTCACTTAAAAGAAATGGAATAAAATCAATATCTTAGAGTCTACTGATTTTCACAGCACGTTCAGTGAAGTTACTGAGTGAAACTCAAATAAGACGCATTATGCAGAAAATGTATCAACTTACATTTGTATAATTGTTCTGCTTCTGTGTAAAAAGTTACAGAAAGAGAATCCTTTAAATCTTGTTGTCTAAGGGATGTGATTCATTCGCTAAAGTTTGATGGTACGAATGTGCTACAAGGATAGGAAAGAACTTTTAAATGTTTCAGGTAATAATTCGAGTGAGATATGCTAGCAACCATATTGTTTTTGCTTCTAAAGTTGCCTTGTTTTGTGAACTTGTAAATACCGAAATTCTGCCACGAATCTAAATGATCGTAAGGCTGATTTATTCGTGTATAATGTATGATTTGTAGACAAAAGGACGCCTCGTCTTCAAGATAGGCAGGTTTCACCATTTTTCAAATCCGTTCTTCAGTCAACATGATATTTGCAACTACGAGCCCTTGTAAGGATTCATTCTAATATAAATTTATGCAGTAAACACATGAATACTCTAACTGAATAACATGGTAGGCATTACTCACTCCTCCTCAGTGTGGCTTCCACTGAAAATGATTTGAAAACAGATAATGTAGAAAGTGCTATGGCAAGGTTTCATTAAGTCATGAGAATCTGTTTATTAAACTGTAAACGTTTTACTGACTCTATGAATTCAAATACAGTATCTCTGACACGAATTAACGCTGTCAACTCAAAAGACGTAGAATGATCAGATAATCATTGAGAAAAAATCTCCAATAAGTAGAGTCTAGCTTCTGTTTCCTGTTTTCGTTTATGATGAACATACATTCACTTCTCCATAAAAGCGTGTGCATCTGATGGCTGTCACTTAGTAATTCGGAATAAATGTTTACCAAATTGCAATAATTATTAAACCATGTTATTAAAACTTTTAGTACTCACTGTTGTCTTTATTAGTCCATTCGAACAAATTCAATATTCAGTATCAATATAATTAGAGATTCCTCGCACGCAAATTTAGTCATATTTCAAACATTTACACTTTTGCATAGGTGAAATATTGATTTCCTTTTCATAACTAAGCCTATCACATGCTTCCGAAAATCTCAACGACTTCCTCTGTACATCATTGTCCACATCGTATCTGTTAAAACATGTTCAAATAGCACTACCTACTGCCTTAAATTTGTGCCAAGCTGTACGTTGCTTTGTAAGTGTTAATAAGCTGGAATAGCCTCGTATTTTAAAAATTAGATTGCAGTACACCTGAATGAGACTGACTGACTGACGGTGAACTTTCGGTACAAGTTCAGTGACTAGTCGAAGCGAACCAGTAGTAAATGGAAGGCTAGAATGTTAAATTGATTTTCCAATATAAATTTAATGAAACGCGTCAAACAAGCAGAGTTTTACCTAATCAAATAATGAACGAGAGCACAGAATAATAATTTACTAGATTTGGAAACAGATAATGTGATTAATTCATACATGAAAAAGCGAGGATTGGGTGTCATCATAAAATGTAACTTTCCATTCTTATTGAATACGTCAGTATGTCAAGAAAATGAATGAAATAGTTCGCAAAACATAAGAGCAGCGCACGTGAGCGTGAAATGCACATCTATAAACACTACAATACATGAATACAAAAAGGACGAATGAATTCCAATAAAGGTTAAGATACACGCTTCCATTCAAAGTATAAAATATGTACTTGAACACATATGACGACACACTCATAGAGAGGAATATATAAGTAGATATATCATCAGGCGGACACAAGATATCCCCTTGAAATACTTGATGAACTGATTCCGCCTGCCACATACGTATTCACTTTATTCCCCACAACCAGGCGTATCTTCGTCTAAAACATGAGAGCTGGGTTAGAAACAACTTGATCAGTATCACTACCGAGTTAAATCAATCGTTCAAAACAGCGTTGAACTCACCAGTAGAACCACTTCCTAAAATGAGACATGCACACACAAATGAAAGAGAACACGCCAGTCACACTTGAACTCATAGCAATTGCAAATATTTTGTACATCACATGCACACATTCTGCATATTGATTTAGCACACAGATACATTTGATTTTACTGGAGATCATCTTTCTGCTTCATTTCAGCGGTGATTTCACCTTCACTTCAGGCTTATTCAGAATCAACGGTATGCGGAAAGTAATAGGGTAACATTGTCACTTACCATCAACAAGTTTACCGACGGCAAAGACGACAAGAATAATTGTCACCACCAGGTGCGTGGAAATCATATTCAGTCGCACACAGAGAATTGTCAAATAGCTTCATTTAAATACCTTTTCTGGTCATCAAGAAGCCTATGAGAGTTGAGTATTGCTTCGACGTCAAACTCTATCAGAACACAGCAGTCATCCATTCATTCATTCATTCATTCATTAGAAACAACAATCTTTCACCTGCACCAGATAGTCAAATCTTGTTTAGACTTATCGTGGCTCCTTAACTGTTTTTTAATTTTGGTTTTAGTCGCCACCCTGATTTATTATCAGTTTGAAATGTGAATCTGTTACAGTGGAATAAAAACAGGATACACTTCAAGCCCTAAACTTTTATCGGATACATGCAAATGTATTTCATTTTTATCTTTGCAGTTTGCGACTGATTAATATTTTGTAAACAACATTTAGGCCAGTTTTTTTCGATGACGCCACTCTGAATGATATGAATTTTAATTTTAATTTAAAGTCAAATCAGACCCATAGCTGCCAACATTTTAAGACTTCACTGAATACTCATTCGGGCAATGTAGCATAAAACCCAATTCAATCATTAAGCCTAAATTCTTTTTCACCTGACCAAATCAACGTCATAGTAACCTTGACCAATTCCTATAGTCTCATGAGAATCTAAAATATACTCATAACACTTTTGAAATAAGAGAATCACTTCTAATGCTCTAACAGATCTCAAATTATTTAACATGAATATGTCTGAAATTCTTTCCATTTACAGTCAGTTGTATGTCTTACAGTTGATCATTCACCTTAGCCGCTACTCTTTACTATGACTGAATGATTTATTTATCACACACAATTCTCGTTGTTTAACCGATTTCTGTAATAGTTGCCATTTTCTCCTAACTCCTGCACCCTCAGTCAAAATCCCATTATGTTAAGTTGGTGATGATTTTGTTTTTCACAGTGATTCAATGTGCGTCAGTGGTACAGTGGTTGAGACTCTCGCCGACCATGCACATGGTCCGAGGTTCGATCCCATGCCGACGCACACCTGATATCTATGGTCGGCCTGAAAAATTCGGACTACGGATATCCATGCTCAAAATTCCATACTTGTACCAAAAATGCAGTGTGGAACCAAGCTGTTATCAAAAATAATTAAAAAAAAATAATAATAAAATAATAATGATGGGCGTAAAATAGTCAAACGCCTTATGCGGAACGTGAATATATATTTCAAAATTCACATTTCTCAAGACTGAATTACATTCTAATATTGCTTAAATCTTTGTCATTCATTGTTGTTTCCTGATTTCGGTTATTTTATTTTTAGGGACAAAATACCTTCGTTTCAAAAAGTCTTTGAAGAATACGGTCCACAATCAACACAATGGATTCATACTTCAGATGGATCTGGTATTAGTGCATTTGGGAAATATAGGTAAGAAAATCTGAGGAAAGAACACGTGATGTTAAGGTCAACACCCACAGAATATCCCTAAGGTTGTTTTCTTTATGAATTCGTACCTGAGTATGTTGTTTGGAGAGACAGTTATGAGGGATTCGAAGCAAAAATATAACGCTTAAAGCACAGGGAAAATTATATCCACAGCTCAGTCTCATCGGTGCACAGGACTCCGTATTTCAAATCATTCACTGCATGTTATCAAGTATACATATGATACTGCGTCAAAATACACTCAGCTGAACGGAAGCGAGATAATTCCAATAAGTGCAAATAGACCTTTTAGCTGAAAGAACACAACTACAGGAGAATAAAAGAGGTCAATTTGTGAATGGTAATTCGAATCAATTTTAAAAATGTGTTCATTGCAATGTGGATGTCACCATTGAACAATAACTCTTAAAAATGTCATGATTCACTGATAAGTTGTTTGTTGCTCTCCCCAGTGCAGTGAAATAAAAGTTATCTTATAGCTTACCTGGTAGTAGGAAATCACAGACAAGGCATCATGAAATTCGACTGTTCATATTTTCGTCCGTCTATAAAGATGGTCTAATCTATGCAGTTTGTATGCTTTCTCAGTTGAATGACGTGGTGATTGACAAACTGATCACGATGACTAGCCGAAAGCAACTCTACCAGATTTGCTTATGAAACAAATTAATGAGTGGGTGAATCCGCTGGTGAAATAGTGAATCATTGAGGTTGATTTGTCAATCAGCCACCCAGCTCAGAGAAAGCAACCACATCAAAATGGCCGCAATCATTATTCACTTCATTTAACAAAACTTTGCATCTTCCATCCATTTGTACGGATTGTTACTACAGACAAATATAGTCTTGAAGAATTTTTTATCTACGCGAACACTGTAATTCGACAGAAAATTCATTGAATGAAGCATTTCAATCACCTTACGTTGACTGACTTGTTAACTTCTAACTTCCCTGAGTTATACCATGTTATTGCTTTCCGAACAAAATTTCAAATGATTATTGCTAGTTGGCGCACTACCTCATTTCCCCATGAATGTGTTCCACCTTGTCTGTATTCATTAACAATGAAACATATTCACGTATATGTAAATGTTTCTCAAATTATAACTTAAATACACAAAAACGTGTTTGCTGCACAACTTGAAACCATAATATCAAGTAACCCTATTTATTCCTCTTTGTTAAGATAAGTGAAAGCACAGTGTTGTTGATGAAGTTGGAGTACATCTTTTCATATTACTCAGGGCGAATTACTTGTTCACTCGTTAAGTTGAAACCATTATTATTATATCCTTTAATTCCTAGAGGAACATGGGGCTTCAACTGCGCGTCTCCGTTGCCTTCGGTTTCCTGCCAACTTTTTCATGCCGCTCCAAGTCTGTCCATATGCTTTCATTTCCTCTTCACATTACCTCCTCCAAGTCACCCCCGAACTAACGACTAACTCACTGCTGCCCTTTCGGGTTCCAATCAAGCTATGGCTTGTCTAGTGATGTCACTTGATGGTTTGTTTCCTCAGAGTATGGCCAACCCAGTTCATCTCCATTTCTTCCAGCCTATTTGTTTCACAATCGGTTCCTGGTTGGTTCGCTCATTGCCAGAGATCCCTGTTTCTGATCTTTCCTAGCCGGCCATCTGATCTTAAGTACTGAGCGAAGACAACTGTTAATGAAGGCCTGGAGTAAGTTTGAGATGCTTTTATGACGAGCAGTGCAAGTCTCTGATCCGTATAGTAGCACTGACTTTACATTGGACTTGAAAATTCGAATCTTATTTTTGATACTGAGTGCTGTTGACCTCCACACAGACATAAGAGTAATGAAAGCGTGCCTTGCTTGCATCATTATATTTCTTTCAGTTTCATTTGCTCTCATTTAAAAAAAATTACAAATGTAACTGCCAACTTTAGGCAGTGTGGTAGAGTACAACTAAATACAGGGTAAGTTTAAAGTTTACAACACACAGTTATACATTGTGGGTAGCTGGATAGCTTTTAGAGCATAATTTGTTGATAAAAATATAATTCAAATCGTACTTTCAGCCTAAAGTAACTTATTTAATGGTTGTACGCAAGTGAACCCACTGCAGTATCTTAGTCCTTCTCGAGATTAATAAGCTCAGCAGGACCAGTCATTCCATCTCCAGATAAATACCTATATTCTCATATCCTGACTGACTGTGGTCTACTAGATTGATCTCAGTAATCGACCTCACAGGCTTAATCAGACTTTTCGGGTCCTTAATCCGAACCGAATGATTTGGTCGGTTACGGTTTCGAAGAAAGGACAACCAAAGGTCTATAAAAAAAGTGTATGGTCAATCTGTTGACATCAGCATAAGGTCCTTACGAAAAGAAGGTAATTAAAACTATTAGACTTCAATGTTGCTGTTGGACGACGATTGATGTCTGAGGATGCCATTTCACTTCTTAAATCTAAATGAGATGAAATTGATGAAACAACTGTCTAGGAAGTCATAACACATTTGCAATGACTCTGAAATGCTAGAAAAAAAATGAGAAAGAACTTGTCACAAGAGGAAGTAGCAGCTTCGAAAAATGTTTGAAAAATAGCGAAGCCGGGCTAATTACCGACTCACTAAAGGTAATTCATCAGTAGTCGAGTGTGTACTTCAAATGATTACGGATAGTTTTCATTTCTTCATGTTAGGATTGATTTTATCCAAACATGATTCGTTGAACCTATTCAAGGGCACCAATTGTTGAAAGGTAATAAAAGATGTGATCAGCGGAAATATTGTTATACTCACCATCCGCACCAAGAATAAGTTACCAAAAGTATCCTATGCACATACACACAAGGAGTCACTCACACGCAAGAAATTAAATTTTTCAATGTGTCCCTCTAAATAAATTTTCAGGTCAAGCACAAACTGATGCACTATCAGTATTCTTTTGCTAACAAACTCTGTCGCACCTGAACAGTGATTCATCGGAGATTGCATTATATTCATCAATTTCCACAGCCAAAAACCAAATTCGCGTTCTCTCACTACATATACCACATCGTTAGTTTTCATTCTGATCATTTGCAGCGGAGTCAGATATAAGCACCTTGACAATAAAAACACGTTAGAGTAAAAAGAATAAATTTCTTTAGCATTCAAGTTGCATATTACTTCATAAAATGCATTTCAGTGTTATGTTCGCAATTTAATAATGATCCCTTTTATAAGGAGGACCAGATGTCTTGCACAAAACAGACATAACCGACAAATAAGGACTTAGACATTTCTACGAATGAAAACATCGGGTGAACAGATTTGCTGACTGACTGTTTTCGATCAATTCATTGATCGAACATATATAAACAGCAATATCATCTACAGACATCACGACAACAACATAAGTGACGTCAATTAATATCTCATTATTGGTCATTAAATAAAATTTGAAGAAATGGTATTTTAAGCTGGAATACTCCCCTTCTATTGCGAACAATATTCAAGCATGTATCTACTTCAAAAGTTCAACAGAGAATAAATATTACCGAAATCATCAACAGCCTGAAGTTTAATAGTCAGGAATTATTTCGGCCAAGAGATAGTGATAATCAACCGGCAGTATGATATTCAGTCAGGAAACCATATGAAACTATCAAAGATAAAGTAAGAGAAATACTTCACTAGATCCGCGCTTTTAAAAATGCGCGGAAGATTTTATACGTTTAAAACATGTGTCAATGTAGTCGAAGATTGAACCATCAATTCATGGTAGTTTGCTCAAACCCACCTCTATATTTTGGCGAGAGTCATCGATACTACAGTCATCGTTCCATCGTTCGCTGTCCGTTGGAAGACGGAGAAAAATTATCAGAAGTATTATTGTGATTTATTGTTATGACATCTATTCTAAGACTTTGTGTACAATAAGCTTATGGTTGGCTCTGTATTGGTGCAAGAATAAGGGTACTTGAGTCACCGACTTGTGTTCTGGTTTTTCACGTTGGTCAATGTGCATAGTTCCTGAAAGTCTCTTAAGAACAGTGTGAAGTGAAGTGTAGTTAGACCTAGACATTTGACAACATGAATTTGTGATATAATTTCTTCTTCAGGCACTACAGTTATAAATCCATGAATAGTAATATAGAGTACATATATCCAATAAAGGCAAATGAAAATAATATCAGAAACTGTATTGGGGTACTACATGTGTAAGTTGAGGTGATGGTCCATTAGTTAACATAGTCAATCAAAAATGTGTATAGGGTACATAGTCAGTCAGAAAATATGTGATGAAGTGTGAATGAAAAATTGGGTGATACAGTGTTATTGTATCATAGTTAACAGAATACAAGTGTCATTGGGGTGAGAGAAATTCGATAACCACAAAATACATACAAAGATACATTAACAAAGGGGACACTGAATGTGAGGGTTGACCGATAATGTCTAATGATAAAATAAAGAGGCTGAGTTTTAGATTGTTACAGAATTGATAGGCTTATTATAAAATCATAAAGGTTGACTCACATTCAGTGTCCGCTTTGTTAATGTATCTTTGTATGTATTTGGTGGTTATCCCACTTTTCTCTCACCCCAATGACACTTGTACTCTGTTAACTATAAAACGACACTTTGTCACCACATTTTTCTGACTATACACCCTATACACATTAGATTGACTATGCTAACTAATGGACTATCATCTCAACTGACAGATACACCCCAATACAGTCTCAGATATTATTTTCATTTGGCTTTATTGGCTATATGTGCTTTTTTATTCATGGATTTATAACTGTACTGCCTGAAGAAGAAGTTATCGAAAACAGTTGTTCACTCAAAAAATCTTATTTTGATTTCAATATGGGGATTTTTCATTTGTGATATACTTAGCAGTAACTATTCTTACTGCTTTAGGGAACATATCTAGCTTGCATAAACTTTATCTTATCATTACTGTCTGTTTTATGGACCCATCTACCTGGAATTCACCTATGAATCTCTTGACCTACTGTTACAATATTTGAAATAATAATTAGTCCTTTTTATAAATTTTGATAGCATTATTAGAAGACGGAGATTATCTGAAAAATATGATGTATTTGCGCTATACATTTCAAAGGGGACTTAGCTTCCGATATCATGAAACGAAGGATATCACAGTCCCTGAAAAGAACATTCCCTGCTGCCTCCCTGAGAATAGCTTTTACTAGCCGACCATTATTGTTCAATAACCTGAAGGACAAGATCCCAATGTTGACCAACTCTATGTGCGTTTATCAATTCACCTGCTCTTGTGGAGCTAGGTATATCGGTCGTTCGACTCGAGTATTGTCCAAGAGGGTGCAAGAACATTATCCTGCATGGCTACGAAAAGGCGGAAGTGGAGCAATAAGAAGCGCGATCATAGAACATCTGGTCGAAAATGATCACCCTATCTCTATAGCCTCCGCCTTTAAAGTCATCTACAAGGCAAAGAGCAATCTACCTAAATCCCTACGTACCCGACTCATCTGTATTGCTGAAGCTTTGGCTATCGAAACAGAAAAGCCAGATCTCTGTGTACAGAAAAAGTTCGTTCAACCCCTCCAACTTTCATGGTCTTAATCCCTCTATGCTAAAATATGGTAATCCCCAATCATATTTTAGCTCTACCAATTTTTCATTTTTCATTTTGTCTATTCAATTTGTATACTTTTCCTTATTAAGTCAATTGTTATTATTACTATTCTCACTTTGAACTGTCCCCGGTATTATTTCACTCGTTCCACTTGTCATTCTAAATCAATTCTTTTTTACAACGATAAATTCTATGCTATTAAATTTCACACAATATTACGTAACGTTTTTGTTTTATTCGATTTGCCTACTAATCCTATAATTGCACATCCTTTTTCAAGTTCTATCCCTCCTATGAATTATTCTATATATGACATTAATCTGCTTTGCCACTTGACATTTAACTACGATTATAATCGCAAACATTTTAGTTTTAATTGAACTTCATATGATTATTATTATTATTTTATGTATACACACCTAAGATTCAATTCCCTCACCGGATATAACTTCTGATAAACCATATATATACGACTGTACAGCTTGATGATAAATTCGTTGAAAAGAGTCTCTTCGCTGAATCACTTGTTTTGATTTTCTATACATTTCTGACAATCTGACCGTATATTTACTTGTCAAGTCAATGCATACGGATCGGGTCCTGTGGCTTAATGGTCTACGAGGTCACCTTGTAACCAGAAGGTCCTGAGTTCGAACCCCGGTGGGTGCGTACTGCTGAAGAGTCTTAAACTAGGATGAAACAGCTGTTCAGTACTCCCGGGTTTTCCAATGGTTCTTTAACCAATGTCAGTTCATGATGATGTCAGTTCCTGTAACCAATCAAACAAATCCCTACATGCCAATACTTGAATCTATGGGAAAGTTAAATTAAACAAAGTGACAAAAAAGAACTACAGTTTTAGCAGAATAAAATGGTACCATCTTTTATTTCGTTGCCTTCTCGTCAGCTGCTTACACGGCAAAGACATTATTAAATTTTTTTACAACAACAATTTTAACATACTTGCACAGAGTTCAGTTTAAACAAAAAAAATCAATCGATCAATATACTCATACACTAAAAATATATACATATATAAATATGCAATATTAACCACTATTCCGAACAATAATAATCAAACACAATGGAAACTTTTAGCATTTCACATTCGGAGGAAAGAGAGGTGAAATTATCCAGTTACCAGGGCAAAGAAAGGCTGATAACCGCTTCTTTCTGGACGCATAAATCAGGTTTCATGCGCTTGATGGAAATGGCTTCAGCAAACTTAAGGAGAATTGAGCTATTTTGCTTATTGATAATTTTGAACGAATTTTCAACGTCCACCTCATGACCCGTGTCGAGAAGATGCCTGGTGATGGCACTGTTTAAAGCATTTGTTCCCTTTAGACGCAAGCTTTTTGGTACATGTTCAGAAAATCGTAGATATGCCCTTCTTTCTGTCCTTCAAATGTAACTGCTCCCGCAGATACATGTAAATTTGTATACACAGTTGGAGGTAACATGAGAAGGATATCTATCGATTTTTGATTGCACCAAAGAGCAAGTTGTTCGATAGACGGGAACGAGCTTAGCTGCAGATACGCTATGGCATTGCATTGTTCAAATTCATTAAGGGGAATAAATGTATGAGAAAAAAGAATTAAGAATAATTAACACAACATTTGGTAATCCAATCAAATAAGGATTACCAAGGTAGGTTAAGAGTAATAACAAACTGTTTTTGAATACACAAGGGGCGGGGGCTTAAGTTTATGAATAGCTTTAGCCTTAGCGTATTTCAGTAAGCGCCCTTGACCGTTTTTATAGATGACCTTAAAGGCTGAGTTAACACCAATCTTATGGATCATCTCGATTAGATGTTCAGCTTTAGACGAAGTTGGTAGTCTGACACCTGCATCTATTGGCTTGTCACAATTCTTGTGTTTTTCTAACTATTTTGGGATATGCTCTCCCACCCTCACGCGCAAATCGCGATGACTTCACACACACACACACACACACGAAAATTGGTAAGTTGTGTGTGATGTGACAGAATCACACTTGTGCAGTTTTGAGGTTTACTGTGAAGCATATTTTTAGCTATTTCCACAATTACAACCTGGGCTGCATAGTAGGTTCTACGGATGACGAATTGAACCTATGTCTCAGAATCCTACTGTTTATTCCTCGTTATATGGTAATTTGATCAAACTCTTTCTCTTAAGAGCGGTTTAGATTGGAGGTTTAGAGACTAGTTGACTTCTACACCTGTTTAAAAATTTTAAAGGATATCCGTTTTCAACAAGGGAATGCATCAATATTTCGATTTCTTTGTCTATAACATCAGCGGTGCAAATACGCTGAATCATCTTGAATAGACACTTCACCAAGCCTCTCTTATACTGTAATGGACAGAAACTGTGAAAATTAAGGTATTACCCTGTCCAAGTGGGCTTTCTGTAAATGGGCCGTCTTATTGAGCCATTGTAATATTACTAGAATGACTAATACGGTAAGTTTTAAGCTATACCAGTGATTTCGCCCCTATCACACCTCTAGCGAAGACAGAAAATCATCATTATTTCAAAAGATACATTACGAGAAAGTCGTTGAATGAAGAATAACTATTTTCTGCAAAATGATTCCCTGGAACTTCTATTGCATGCATATTTTTATAGTGGCTTTCGGACATTACAGAATTCAAAAGGCGTTTCTTATGTAGGTGAGATAAAATTAACTCATTTGATTTGTATAGTACTACAAGATTGAGACGAATCCAAATTAATTTGACAAAGAGGATATATGAAACTATACTTATAGGGAATAAAGATGTATTGCTTCAGTGTGGGGTAAAATATCAAAAAACTTATTCGACGTTCTTTGGTATGGGATATCAGGTCCATGGTGTTGTTGAACGAGCACACCCTCAGTCACTTCCTCAACTACTTACAAGCTTCCATTATATCTTCAACTTTTATTGTAAATGTCAATCTCCATTTGTCGTGCGTTAATCCTGGGTGTAATATTACTTGAAAGTCTGTTCAGAGTTTACTATTTAACCTTATAGTAAATAATAGTCAAAAATCCGATTGTTTGTCACCGAAAAGCACCATAAGGGAAGTCGAAGTCTGCCAATTTGGAGGTGAATGAAATATGTATGTATACATATAAACTTCTTAATATTCCAGCTGGTGGACTTACATCAATCACCTTTTATCAGACAGGGATTCGCATTTTTTTAAGAATTCTTCTGTTTTAATTGGTAGATGAAATCGTTTGTTAAAATGTGACTCGGTTACTCCTGTTTGTCTCAATACATCATTTTTGTGAAGGAGAAAATTTAACCCTCTTTTGCTTGAGCTGGTAGTTGCAGTACGAAAACAAAAATCAATTTTAAATAAGCCACTAATGATGTGATCAAGTTTACCCACTATATTATGTCACTTTTCCATGATCATTAGAAATGTCAGCTATTGAGACAAACCTGAGAGTATTTCACAAAGCTGTAAAATAGCTACTTGATGTATTTGAAACATTCCAACATCATGAATAGGACATTGGTGTGAACGAACAGCTGTCGTCGTAATGAAACGAAATATTGGATGTCTGTAAGTAATGGCTTTATATGATTAGGATATGCTATTATGTAAAGTTCAAAAGCGATTTAAAAGCAGATTAGTTCCAAGTCGAAACAAATTACAGCCACGTTGCCAAAATACTTCGCCAGAAAGTCACCTTATCGATGAAATCACACAAGTTAGTCAGCGGACAAATGGACTCTCTTTAGTAACAAATCAACCTTCCGAATATACTCAACTTTGAAATAAAACCGAACGTTGTCAGTGAATAATAATAATAATGATATCCTTAAAATATGCTGTACAGATATTCTCACCATCTTCTCAGTATGACATTTCTTGACAGTTTGTCACGAATCGTTATTGCCTGTTTACTCACACCAATAGCTCAAAGCATAAAGTTACCGTATATTGCTTAAGGTCTTTCGAAGACATAATCGAAGGATGATTATTTTCCCACTTCCATCTGCTTTTCATTGGAGTTAATATAATATGACAAAAAAGGCGAAATACGTAACAGATTACATAAATATAAAAAACTGATGGTTGTACACGTACAAAATGTATAATCAGTGTGACTTCCAAGTTTATATTGAGATATAATAATGACAACAATTATTTCAATTGCCAGTAGGTCCTGTGAAACAGCACTGTCTGAAAGAGGCGGGAACTCAACCATTAAGGTTTTTCATGTTTGTCGACTTAAATTATTGCACCAAAAATTCTGAGACATATGGACATGACTTGGGAATATTGATCAGGTATACTGAGATTCACTGTCACCCACGAATACACTTTGACTACAGCATAAAGGAACTGGCGAATCAGTTAGGCAGTTAACAGTTTGAATAGACGCATTACTGGTCAAATAAAATCCGCTAAAACTAAGTGAGCAGACAAATTAAATACGATAATGCAATGAAGATATTTGGTAGCCTAACTTATTAGCAGGCTCCCAGATATGAAGACAGATTTAAATTTTTAGGATAAAGAATGATATTCACACTCTAATCAAGTTATTCCAGATGCTGCAGCACTCTATTCAAACAACATACAACAAACGAATTTTGACTGGTGTGTTTTCCAGTCTAATAAGACAGACTTATTGCAGTTCTGTCGATTACCTGCACCATGTATTCCTCTTGAGTTAGATCAACTTTATCAACATTAAGAGGAACTGTGGATGTCGTGATGCACATCAATTCAGGCTATGTCGTATATTGAGAAAACTCGTTCAGAATTCAAGATTTCATTTGCAGTAACTATGTACATCAGCTAAAGAAAAACGCTGTCCTAATAGATCACTCATCAACTAAATTACAAACCTAATAAAAATTACCTCGGAAATCATCAAGTAACATTCAAGGGACATCCAGTGAACGATGATCATATTCATATCTTCATGAGTTATAATTTGTGCTCGAAACGTCGTCAATAATCGTGGCTATACAATAATGTGTGATTTGTGAAAATGAAAGCTTCACCGTAATGGAGTGAGCACAAGCTATTTTTATTAGTATTTCTACCTAATCCAACGCATTCACGGAGAATATAAGATAAGGAAACTTCCACTTCTAACTCTTTTAATGGTTGACTGTGGGCGAGATTTCATGTACAACGATATGTGCCATTGCAATTAGACGAGAAGTTGTTCTCCCAAAACACTCACAATTTGTTTGTGTAAAATTTACTGTTTCAAACACCCACATACTCAACTAAACAGATGACATTTGAAAAGCTCATGTGAGAGACTTCATGTATCACAAATATGTCGTTATTCTAAGTAAAAGAAAGCGTCAATCGAATGTCTCAAATGATGAAATATAATCTTCAATCAATGCTCATTACTATATTTGCACATTTCTATATTTGGAATGCAAAACACGGATGTGAGATTGGAATTTAGCCCCCAGAATAGGGTTAACTTCTCTATAAACTATTTCTGTTTGCTGTGAATTGTTTCAGTGTATAATTTCGGTATTTACGAAGTATAAGTTTTCCGATGAGCTATAAACATTTTATTCAATGTATTATTTATGCTGGTTGGTAAAGTTTCCCTAGGTTTTTCTGTGAAAATTTGATATTCCTTACACTACCTCTTCGTCGATTTCTACAGTTCTATATCCATAAATGTCAAGGATTCTTGTTGATATTATTAGTAGTTTTTTGTTAGGGCCACGTCAGGTCTTTTATTTCAGGATTGCGAATGTCATTTGCAGTGAATTGTTGGAGCATATAATGAAGAATAAATGCATGTGGTTGCATATATAATTGTAATTGCATATAAAATTGTAATACTTGGTTGAACATCATTATTCAGATGTGATTTTTTATGCATAAACCACGAATACATAGCTCTTGCTTAGTTAAAATCCTATTTAAACGGACTAATAACATGAAATGTATGAATTCTAACCTCGAAGAGGATAAAGGAGAGAGAAATTGGGGGTAGCAGATTATGTTATCTGAAACAGAGCTAGGAATGAACATATTTTGTCCCATATTCCACCAGACAGGACTAAACACAGATAACGAACGATGAATATCACGTGTTGTACGCAAATTACAATTTGCATCAGAGATGTAGTTGACTTAGCAGAGGGGCATGCAAAAAGTAAAACTGGATGCAGTAAAGTTATTGCACGGAGGCGAAGCTTGGTAGTTGTGCAGACAAATGAAGGAAAATAATAGAAAATGAAAGGAATGAAAGGAGCAACTACAAACACACTTGGGCCAGTTTGAGCAAAGACATCGAAAATGTAGGCATATCCATCGTGAATGCAATAGAACAAAGTGATTGAAAATATATTAGAGATGAAACAGGAAAGTCAGCATTTTGCCTCGTTCAAAATTTTCAACTGTTTAATAATTCCACAAGGGCTTCTATAAAAACTCTAACATTTTAAGTAGTGCAAAATAATTTATCTCGTTATTGTAACCCTAATCCAACCGCTAGTGGGTGAAACAGCAGCATGTTGTTCTTGAGACGTCATTCAGGCTCACAACTATCAGTGGTTACTGTGAGTCATCTTAAACTATCCATATCCGTGAATCAGTAATACCAATTAATGTAGATTGACATTATGACTTTCTTCTGTGATAAAGTTAATGATTAACCCAGTGATCATCATATAATGCCACTTAATGAAAAGCACTTTTGATTGAAATTTATGAGGTTGGAAATTGAAAATGCAGTGTGTGCTAAATAACGGAATAGACGATGCAGCATCCATTCAATATTTAATCTCAATCTGATGTTCTGTGAAGTATCTGCTCTCGCAGTTAATCGTTGTCTGATATCCGCATTTTGAAGTTACATGTACGGGAGCTTGCCACATTTTCAATTTGTGAACGAGCCATATGTTCGGAGTGTAGGGAGTAGAATTAGTTCCTGATACACCATGGCCAGCGCTGTGCTCAAACGACTGTTATTCATACTCATTATTTCATCAACGCTGAAGTCAAATTAAATATAGATCTTTTTCTAGCTGACTGTAAATGTTCATCTAGTTTCAGATTCCATCTGACTTATTTGCAGATGACACTTTGCGTGTAGCCACTTTGTTAACGGCGTACATTTTATCGCATACTTTGTTAAATGCTTTAAAACAATACAAAATCGTTACAAAATGTAAGAGGAAATGGAGTCAAAAGTCTAAGGAACCTCACAACTCATTTCACCCCGACATTCAAGGTTACATGACATCATTCTGAAGACTAACACTTTGATGTCTGATCAGTTTTGTTGTGTTGTCAATCGTTCCGTAAGAAATGTATCGTAAGATACAATGAATTCAGTTGTGTTTTCATCTTTCACAGAAGAAACACGCATGTGAGTTATTCACTTATTTAAAAATTCCCATTGTGTCATTAAGAACACAATATTCAGTGAAGAGACTCTTTTCAACGAATTTAATATCAAGCTGTACAATCATTTGACATGTTAGTATTTTAATTGTTAATTTTTCTCTACGGAATTATTAAACAGTTGAAAAATTTTGAACGAGGCGAAATGCTGACTTTCCTGTTTCATCTCTAATATATTTTCAATCACTTTGTTCTATTGCATTCACGGTAGATATGCCTACATTTTCGATGTCTTTGCTCAAACTGGCCCCAAGTGTGTTTGTAGTTGCTCCTTTCATTCCTTTCATTTTCTATTATTTTCCTTCATTTGTCTGCACAACTACCAAGCTTCGCCTCCGTGCAATAACTTTACTGCATCCAGTTTTACTTTTTGCATGCCCCTCTGCTAAGTCAACTACATCTCTGATGCAAATTGTAATTTGCGTACAACACGTGATATTCATCGTTCGTTATCTGTGTTTAGTCCTGTCTGGTGGAATATGGGACAAAATATGTTCATTCCTAGCTCTGTTTCAGATAACATAATCTGCTACCCCCAATTTCTCTCTCCTTTATCCTCTTCGAGGTTAGAATTCATACATTTCATGTTATTAGTCCGTTTAAATAGGATTTTAACTAAGCAAGAGCTATGTATTCGTGGTTATGCATAAAAAATCACATCTGAATAATGATGTTCAACCAAGTATTACAATTTTATATGCAATTACAATTATATATGCAACCACATGCATTTATTCTTCATTATATGCTCCAACAATTCACTGCAAATGACATTCGCAATCCTGAAATAAAAGACCTGACGTGGCCCTAACAAAAAACTACTAATAATATCAACAAGAATTCCTTGACATTTATGGATATAGAACTGTAGAAATCGACGAAGAGGTAGTGTAAGGAATATCAAATTTTCACAGAAAAACCTAGGGAAACTTTACCAACCAGCATAAATAATACATTGAATAAAATGTTTATAGCTCATCGGAAAACTTATACTTCGTAAATACCGAAATTATACACTGAAACAATTCACAGCAAACAGAAATAGTTTATAGAGAAGTTAACCCTATTCTGGGGGCTAAATTCCAATCTCACATCCGTGTTTTGCATTCCAAATATAGAAATGTGCAAATATAGTAATGAGCATTGATTGAAGATTATATTTCATCATTTGAGACATTCGATTGACGGCTTTCTTTTACTTAGAATAACGACATATTTGTGATACATGAAGTCTCTCACATGAGCTTTTCAAATGTCATCTGTTTAGTTGAGTATGTGGGTGTTTGAAACAGTAAATTTTACACAAACAAATTGTGAGTGTTTTGGAGAACAACTTCTCGTCTAATTGCAATGGCACATATCGTTGTACATGAAATCTCGCCCACAGTCAACCATTAAAAGAGTTAGAAGTGGAAATTTCCTTATCTTATATTCTCCGTGAATGCGTTGGATTAGGTAGAAATACTAATAAAAATAGCTTGTGCTCACTCCATTACGGTGAAGCTTTCATTTTCACAAATCACACATTATTGTATAGCCACGATTATTGACGACGTTTCGAGCACAAATTATAACTCATGAAGATATGAATATGATCATCGTTCACTGGATGTCCCTTGAATGTTACTTGATGATTTCCGAGGTAATTTTTATTAGGTTTGTAATTTAGTTGATGAGTGATCTATTAGGACAGCGTTTTTTCTTTAGCTGATGTACATAGTTACTGCAAATGAAATCTTGAATTCTGAACGAGTTTTCTCAATATACGACATAGCCTGAATTGATGTGCATCACGACATCCACAGTTCCTCTTAATGTTGATAAAGTTGATCTAACTCAAGAGGAATACATGGTGCAGGTAATCGACAGAACTGCAATAAGTCTGTCTTATTAGACTGGAAAACACACCAGTCAAAATTCGTTTGTTGTATGTTGTTTGAATAGAGTGCTGCAGCATCTGGAATAACTTGATTAGAGTGTGAATATCATTCTTTATCCTAAAAATTTAAATCTGTCTTCATATCTGGGAGCCTGCTAATAAGTTAGGCTACCAAATATCTTCATTGCATTATCGTATTTAATTTGTCTGCTCACTTAGTTTTAGCGGATTTTATTTGACCAGTAATGCGTCTATTCAAACTGTTAACTGCCTAACTGATTCGCCAGTTCCTTTATGCTGTAGTCAAAGTGTATTCGTGGGTGACAGTGAATCTCAGTATACCTGATCAATATTCCCAAGTCATGTCCATATGTCTCAGAATTTTTGGTGCAATAATTTAAGTCGACAAACATGAAAAACCTTAATGGTTGAGTTCCCGCCTCTTTCAGACAGTGCTGTTTCACAGGACCTACTGGCAATTGAAATAATTGTTGTCATTATTATATCTCAATATAAACTTGGAAGTCACACTGATTATACATTTTGTACGTGTACAACCATCAGTTTTTTATATTTATGTAATCTGTTACGTATTTCGCCTTTTTTGTCATATTATATTAACTCCAATGAAAAGCAGATGGAAGTGGGAAAATAATCATCCTTCGATTATGTCTTCGAAAGACCTTAAGCAATATACGGTAACTTTATGCTTTGAGCTATTGGTGTGAGTAAACAGGCAATAACGATTCGTGACAAACTGTCAAGAAATGTCATACTGAGAAGATGGTGAGAATATCTGTACAGCATATTTTAAGGATATCATTATTATTATTATTCACTGACAACGTTCGGTTTTATTTCAAAGTTGAGTATATTCGGAAGGTTGATTTGTTACTAAAGAGAGTCCATTTGTCCGCTGACTAACTTGTGTGATTTCATCGATAAGGTGACTTTCTGGCGAAGTATTTTGGCAACGTGGCTGTAATTTGTTTCGACTTGGAACTAATCTGCTTTTAAATCGCTTTTGAACTTTACATAATAGCATATCCTAATCATATAAAGCCATTACTTACAGACATCCAATATTTCGTTTCATTACGACGACAGCTGTTCGTTCACACCAATGTCCTATTCATGATGTTGGAATGTTTCAAATACATCAAGTAGCTATTTTACAGCTTTGTGAAATACTCTCAGGTTTGTCTCAATAGCTGACATTTCTAATGATCATGGAAAAGTGACATAATATAGTGGGTAAACTTGATCACATCATTAGTGGCTTATTTAAAATTGATTTTTGTTTTCGTACTGCAACTACCAGCTCAAGCAAAAGAGGGTTAAATTTTCTCCTTCACAAAAATGATGTATTGAGACAAACAGGAGTAACCGAGTCACATTTTAACAAACGATTTCATCTACCAATTAAAACAGAAGAATTCTTAAAAAAATGCGAATCCCTGTCTGATAAAAGGTGATTGATGTAAGTCCACCAGCTGGAATATTAAGAAGTTTATATGTATACATACATATTTCATTCACCTCCAAATTGGCAGACTTCGACTTCCCTAATGGTGCTTTTCGGTGACAAACAATCGGATTTTTGACTATTATTTACTATAAGGTTAAATAGTAAACTCTGAACAGACCTTCAAGTAACATTACACACCAGATTAACGCACAACAAAAGAAGGTTGACATTTACAATAAAAGTTGAAGATATAATGGAAGCTTGTAAGTAGTTGAGGAAGCGACTGAGGGTGTGCTCGTTCAACAACACCATGGACCTGATATCCCATACCAAAGAACGTCGAATACGTTTTTTGATATTTTACCCCACACTGAAGCAATACATCTTTATTCCATGAATAATATGCACATATAGCCAACAAAGCCAAATGAAAATAATATCTAAGACTGTATTTGGGTGCATCTGTCAGTTGAGATGATAGTCCATTAGTTAGCATAGTCAATCAAATGTGTATAGGGTGTATAGTCAGAAAAATGTGGTGACAAAGTGTCGTTTTATAGTTAACAGAGTACAAGTGTCATTGGGGTGAGAGAAAAGTGGGATAACCACCAATACATACAAAGATACATTAACAAAGCGGACACTGAATGTGAGTCAACTTTTATGATTTTATAATAAGCCCATCAATTCTGTAACAATCTAAAACTCAGCCTCTTTATTTTATCATTAGACATTATCGGTCAACCCTCACATTCAGTGTCCCCTTTGTTAATGTATCTTTGTTATTTTGTGGTTATCGAATTTCTCTCACCCCAATGACACTTGTATTCTGTTAACTATGATACAATAACACTGTATCACCCAATTGTTCATTCACACTTCATCACATATTTTCTGACTGACTATGTACCCTATACACATTTTTGATTGACTATGTTAACTAATGGACCATCACCTCAACTTACACATGTAGTACCCCAATACAGTTTCTGATATTATTTTCATTTGCCTTTATTGGCTATATGTACTCTATATTACTATTCATGGATTTATAACTGTGGTGCCTGAAGAAGAAATTATATCACAAATTCATGTTGTCAAATGTCCAGGTCTAACTACACTTCACTTCACACTGTTCTTAAGAGACTTTCAGGAACTATGCACATTGACCAACGTGAAAAACCAGAACACAAATTGGTGACTCAAACCCTTATTCTTGCACCAATACAGAGCCAACCATAAGCTTATTGTACACAAAGTCTTAGAATACATGTCATAACAATAAATCACAATAATACTTCTGATAATTTTTCTCCGTCTTCCAACGGATAGCGAACTAAGGAACGATGACTGCAGTATCGATGACTCTCGCCAAAATATAGAGGTGGGTTTGAGCAAACTACCATGAATTGATGGTTCAATCTTCGACTACATTGACACATGTTTTAAACGTATAAAATCTTCCGCGCATTTTTAAAAGCGCGGATCTAGTGAAGTATTTCTCTTACTTTATCTTTGATAGTTTCATATGGTTTCCTGACTGAATATCATACTGCCGGTTGATTATCACTATCTCTTGGCCGAAATAATTCCTGACTATTAAACTTCAGGCTGTTGATGATTTCGGTAATATTTATTCTCTGTTGAACTTTTGAAGTAGATACATGCTTGAATATTGTTCGCAATAGGAAGGGAGTATTCCAGCTTAAAATACCATTTCTTCAAATTTTATTTAATGACCAATAATGAGATATTAATTGACGTCACTTATGTTGCTGACGTGATGTCTGTAGATGATATTGCTGTTTCTATCTGTTTGATCAATGAATTGATTGAAAACAGTCAGCAAAACTGTTCATCCGATGTTTTCATTCGCAGAAACGTCAAAGTCCTTATTTATAGGTTACGTCTCTTTTGAGCAAGACATCTGGTCCTCCTTATAAAAGGGATCATTATTAAATTGCGTACATAACACTGAAATGCATTTTATGAAGTAATATGCAACTTGAATGCTAAAGAAATTTATTCTTTTTACTCTAACGTGTTTTTATTGTCAAGGTGCTTATATCTGACTCCGCTGCAAATGATCGGAATGAAAACTAACGATGTGGTATATGTAGTGAGAGAACGCGAATTTGGTTTTTGGCTGTGGAAATTGATGAATATAATGCAATCTCCGATGAATCACTGTTCAGGTGCGACAGAGTTTGTTAGCAAAAGAATACTGATAGTGCATCAGTTTGTGCTTGACCTGAAAATTTATTTAGAGGGACACATTGAAAAATTTAATTTCTTGCGTGTGAGTGACTCCTTGTGTGTGTGTGCATAGGATACTTTTGGTAACTTATTCTTGGTGCGGATGGTGAGTATAACAATATTTCCGCTGATCACATCTTTTATTACCTTTCAACAATTGGTGCCCTTGAATAGGTTCAACGAATCATGTTTGGATAAAATCAATCCTAACATGAAGAAATGAAAACTATCCGTAATCATTTGAAGTACACACTCGACTACTGATGAATTACCTTTAGTGAGTCGGTAATTAGCCCGGCTTCGCTATTTTTCAAACATTTTTCGAAGCTGCTACTTCCTCTTGTGACAAGTTCTTTCTCATTTTTTTTCTAGCATTTCAGAGTCATTGCAAATGTGTTATGACTTCCTAGACAGTTGTTTCATCAATTTCATCTCATTTAGATTTAAGAAGTGAAATGGCATCCTCAGACATCAATCGTCGTCCAACAGCTACATTGAAGTCTAATAGTTTTAATTACCTTCTTTTCGTAAGGACCTTATGCTGATGTCAACAGATTGACCATACACTTTTTTTATAGACCTTTGGTTGTCCTTTCTTCGAAACCGTAACCGATCAAATCACTCGGATCGGATTGAGGACCCAAAAGTCTGATTAAGCCTGTGAGGTCGATTACTGAGATCAATCTAGTAGACCACAGTCAGTTAGGAAATGGGAATATAGGTATTTATCTGGAGATGGAATGACTGGTCCTGCTGAGCTTAATAATCTCGAGAAGGACTAAGATACTGCAGTGGGTTCACTTGCGTACAACCATTAAATAAGTTACTTTAGTCTGAAAGTACGATTTGCATTATATTTTTATCAACAAATTATGCTCTAAAAGCTATCCAGCTACCCACAATGTATAACTGTGTGTTGTAAACTTTAAACTTACCCTGTATTTAGTTGTACTCTACCACACTGCCTAAAGTTGGCAGTTACATTTGTAATTTTTTTTAAATGAGAGCAAATGAAACTGAAAGAAATATAATGATGCAAGCAAGGCACGCTTTCATTACTCTTATGTCTGTGTGGAGGTCAACAGCACTCAGTATCAAAAATAAGATTCGAATTTTCAAGTCCAATGTAAAGTCAGTGCTACTATACGGATCAGAGACTTGCACTGCTCGTCATAAAAGCATCTCAAACTTACTCCAGGCCTTCATTAACAGTTGTCTTCGCTCAGTACTTAAGATCAGATGGCCGGCTAGGAAAGATCAGAAACAGGGATCTCTGGCAATGAGCGAACCAACCAGGAACCGATTGTGAAACAAATAGGCTGGAAGAAATGGAGATGAACTGGGTTGGCCATACTCTGAGGAAACAAACCATCAAGTGACATCACTAGACAAGCCATAGCTTGATTGGAACCCGAAAGGGCAGCAGTGAGTTAGTCGTTAGTTCGGGGGTGACTTGGAGGAGGTAATGTGAAGAGGAAATGAAAGCATATGGACAGACTTGGAGCGGCATGAAAAAGTTGGCAGGAAACCGAAGGCAACGGAGACGCGCAGTTGAAGCCCCATGTTCCTCTAGGAATTAAAGGATATAATAATAATGGTTTCAACTTAACGAGTGAACAAGTAATTCGCCCTGAGTAATATGAAAAGATGTACTCCAACTTCATCAACAACACTGTGCTTTCACTTATCTTAACAAAGAGGAATAAATAGGGTTACTTGATATTATGGTTTCAAGTTGTGCAGCAAACACGTTTTTGTGTATTTAAGTTATAATTTGAGAAACATTTACATATACGTGAATATGTTTCATTGTTAATGAATACAGACAAGGTGGAACACATTCATGGGAAATGAGGTAGTGCGCCAACTAGCAATAATCATTTGAAATTTTTTTCGGAAAGCAATAACATGGTATAACTCAGGGAAGTTAGAAGTTAACAAGTCAGTCAACGTAAGGTGATTGAAATGCTTCATTCAATGAATTTTCTGTCGAATTACAGTGTTCGCGTAGATAAAAAATTCTTCAAGACTATATTTGTCTGTAGTAACAATCCGTACAAATGGATGGAAGATGCAAAGTTTTGTTAAATGAAGTGAATAATGATTGCGGCCATTTTGATGTGGTTGCTTTCTCTGAGCTGGGTGGCTGATTGACAAATCAACCTCAATGATTCACTATTTCACCAGCGGATTCACCCACTCATTAATTTGTTTCATAAGCAAATCTGGTAGAGTTGCTTTCGCCTAGTCATCGTGATCAGTTTGTCAATCACCACGTCATTCAACTGAGAAAGCATACAAACTGCATAGATTAGACCATCTTTATAGACGGACGAAAATATGAACAGTCGAATTTCATGATGCCTTGTCTGTGATTTCCTACTACCAGGTAAGCTATAAGATAATTTTTATTTCACTGCACTGGGGAGAGCAACAAACAACTTATCAGTGAATCATGACATTTTTAAGAGTTATTGTTCAATGGTGACATCCACATTGCAATGAACACATTTTTAAAATTGATTCGAATTACCATTCACAAATTGACCTCTTTTATTCTCCTGTAGTTGTGTTCTTTCAGCTAAAAGGTCTATTTGCACTTATTGGAATTATCTCGCTTCCGTTCAGCTGAGTGTATTTTGACGCAGTATCATATGTATACTTGATAACATGCAGTGAATGATTTGAAATACGGAGTCCTGTGCACCGATGAGACTGAGCTGTGGATATAATTTTCCCTGTGCTTTAAGCGTTATATTTTTGCTTCGAATCCCTCATAACTGTCTCTCCAAACAACATACTCAGGTACGAATTCATAAAGAAAACAACCTTAGGGATATTCTGTGGGTGTTGACCTTAACATCACGTGTTCTTTCCTCAGATTTTCTTACCTATATTTCCCAAATGCACTAATACCAGATCCATCTGAAGTATGAATCCATTGTGTTGATTGTGGACCGTATTCTTCAAAGACTTTTTGAAACGAAGGTATTTTGTCCCTAAAAATAAAATAACCGAAATCAGGAAACAACAATGAATGACAAAGATTTAAGCAATATTAGAATGTAATTCAGTCTTGAGAAATGTGAATTTTGAAATATATATTCACGTTCCGCATAAGGCGTTTGACTATTTTACGCCCATCATTATTATTTTATTATTATTTTTTTTTAATTATTTTTGATAACAGCTTGGTTCCACACTGCATTTTTGGTACAAGTATGGAATTTTGAGCATGGATATCCGTAGTCCGAATTTTTCAGGCCGACCATAGATATCAGGTGTGCGTCGGCATGGGATCGAACCTCGGACCATGTGCATGGTCGGCGAGAGTCTCAACCACTGTACCACTGACGCACATTGAATCACTGTGAAAAACAAAATCATCACCAACTTAACATAATGGGATTTTGACTGAGGGTGCAGGAGTTAGGAGAAAATGGCAACTATTACAGAAATCGGTTAAACAACGAGAATTGTGTGTGATAAATAAATCATTCAGTCATAGTAAAGAGTAGCGGCTAAGGTGAATGATCAACTGTAAGACATACAACTGACTGTAAATGGAAAGAATTTCAGACATATTCATGTTAAATAATTTGAGATCTGTTAGAGCATTAGAAGTGATTCTCTTATTTCAAAAGTGTTATGAGTATATTTTAGATTCTCATGAGACTATAGGAATTGGTCAAGGTTACTATGACGTTGATTTGGTCAGGTGAAAAAGAATTTAGGCTTAATGATTGAATTGGGTTTTATGCTACATTGCCCGAATGAGTATTCAGTGAAGTCTTAAAATGTTGGCAGCTATGGGTCTGATTTGACTTTAAATTAAAATTAAAATTCATATCATTCAGAGTGGCGTCATCGAAAAAAACTGGCCTAAATGTTGTTTACAAAATATTAATCAGTCGCAAACTGCAAAGATAAAAATGAAATACATTTGCATGTATCCGATAAAAGTTTAGGGCTTGAAGTGTATCCTGTTTTTATTCCACTGTAACAGATTCACATTTCAAACTGATAATAAATCAGGGTGGCGACTAAAACCAAAATTAAAAAACAGTTAAGGAGCCACGATAAGTCTAAACAAGATTTGACTATCTGGTGCAGGTGAAAGATTGTTGTTTCTAATGAATGAATGAATGAATGAATGGATGACTGCTGTGTTCTGATAGAGTTTGACGTCGAAGCAATACTCAACTCTCATAGGCTTCTTGATGACCAGAAAAGGTATTTAAATGAAGCTATTTGACAATTCTCTGTGTGCGACTGAATATGATTTCCACGCACCTGGTGGTGACAATTATTCTTGTCGTCTTTGCCGTCGGTAAACTTGTTGATGGTAAGTGACAATGTTACCCTATTACTTTCCGCATACCGTTGATTCTGAATAAGCCTGAAGTGAAGGTGAAATCACCGCTGAAATGAAGCAGAAAGATGATCTCCAGTAAAATCAAATGTATCTGTGTGCTAAATCAATATGCAGAATGTGTGCATGTGATGTACAAAATATTTGCAATTGCTATGAGTTCAAGTGTGACTGGCGTGTTCTCTTTCATTTGTGTGTGCATGTCTCATTTTAGGAAGTGGTTCTACTGGTGAGTTCAACGCTGTTTTGAACGATTGATTTAACTCGGTAGTGATACTGATCAAGTTGTTTCTAACCCAGCTCTCATGTTTTAGACGAAGATACGCCTGGTTGTGGGGAATAAAGTGAATACGTATGTGGCAGGCGGAATCAGTTCATCAAGTATTTCAAGGGGATATCTTGTGTCCGCCTGATGATATATCTACTTATATATTCCTCTCTATGAGTGTGTCGTCATATGTGTTCAAGTACATATTTTATACTTTGAATGGAAGCGTGTATCTTAACCTTTATTGGAATTCATTCGTCCTTTTTGTATTCATGTATTGTAGTGTTTATAGATGTGCATTTCACGCTCACGTGCGCTGCTCTTATGTTTTGCGAACTATTTCATTCATTTTCTTGACATACTGACGTATTCAATAAGAATGGAAAGTTACATTTTATGATGACACCCAATCCTCGCTTTTTCATGTATGAATTAATCACATTATCTGTTTCCAAATCTAGTAAATTATTATTCTGTGCTCTCGTTCATTATTTGATTAGGTAAAACTCTGCTTGTTTGACGCGTTTCATTAAATTTATATTGGAAAATCAATTTAACATTCTAGCCTTCCATTTACTACTGGTTCGATTTGACTAGTCACTGAACTTGTACCGAAAGTTCACCGTCAGTCAGTCAGTCTCATTCAGGTGTACTGCAATCTAATTTTTAAAATACGAGGCTATTCCAGCTATTAACACTTACAAAGCAACGTACAGCTTGGCACAAATTTAAGGCAGTAGGTAGTGCTATTTGAACATGTTTTAACAGATACGATGTGGACAATGATGTACAGAGGAAGTCGTTGAGATTTTCGGAAGCATGTGATAGGCTTAGTTATGAAAAGGAAATCAATATTTCACCTATGCAAAAGTGTAAATGTTTGAAATATGACTAAATTTGCGTGCGAGGAATCTCTAATTATATTGATACTGAATATTGAATTTGTTCGAATGGACTAATAAAGACAACAGTGAGTACTAAAAGTTTTAATAACATGGTTTAATAATTATTGCAATTTGGTAAACATTTATTCCGAATTACTAAGTGACAGCCATCAGATGCACACGCTTTTATGGAGAAGTGAATGTATGTTCATCATAAACGAAAACAGGAAACAGAAGCTAGACTCTACTTATTGGAGATTTTTTCTCAATGATTATCTGATCATTCTACGTCTTTTGAGTTGACAGCGTTAATTCGTGTCAGAGATACTGTATTTGAATTCATAGAGTCAGTAAAACGTTTACAGTTTAATAAACAGATTCTCATGACTTAATGAAACCTTGCCATAGCACTTTCTACATTATCTGTTTTCAAATCATTTTCAGTGGAAGCCACACTGAGGAGGAGTGAGTAATGCCTACCATGTTATTCAGTTAGAGTATTCATGTGTTTACTGCATAAATTTATATTAGAATGAATCCTTACAAGGGCTCGTAGTTGCAAATATCATGTTGACTGAAGAACGGATTTGAAAAATGGTGAAACCTGCCTATCTTGAAGACGAGGCGTCCTTTTGTCTACAAATCATACATTATACACGAATAAATCAGCCTTACGATCATTTAGATTCGTGGCAGAATTTCGGTATTTACAAGTTCACAAAACAAGGCAACTTTAGAAGCAAAAACAATATGGTTGCTAGCATATCTCACTCGAATTATTACCTGAAACATTTAAAAGTTCTTTCCTATCCTTGTAGCACATTCGTACCATCAAACTTTAGCGAATGAATCACATCCCTTAGACAACAAGATTTAAAGGATTCTCTTTCTGTAACTTTTTACACAGAAGCAGAACAATTATACAAATGTAAGTTGATACATTTTCTGCATAATGCGTCTTATTTGAGTTTCACTCAGTAACTTCACTGAACGTGCTGTGAAAATCAGTAGACTCTAAGATATTGATTTTATTCCATTTCTTTTAAGTGACCACATAAATGCTCGCGACTTAAATTTGTCGATTTTCTCATATGTGCATGAAATCATCAATTTTGGCAGTGATATTTATCCTTTACTAAAATCTGATGAGGCAATTACTACTTAAAGAACTCAGGGCGCATTATGTTAAACTGTTAATTGCATGGGATACGGTTCGTGAGGGATACATACAGCAAGAGATCAAAAATATTCACTAAATTACGTTTGCCAAGCATTTCATCGAATCCTCAAATAAAATAAAACTTACGGAAGTTGAATTTCAGCTGAATGTTGATAGATGTCTACACGTGTTTTCTGTTTGTTTTGGTACTGAGACGTTATGCTTTAAAAATTCTGTAGATTTAAGTTAACATAAAATTTCCAAGAGTCATCTGTAATAATAAACACGTCCAATAGTTCGCGTCTGCAAATTTATTATCGATTTTGATAGAAGCAACGCAATGGCAACGATGAATCGCTATTGGTGGGATTCGTGTGTTTCAAAGTTTATAAGGGGTGCTTCATATTTAAAAGTGAATGAAAATTTTCCTTTCCATTTGAAAGCGTTCGTTGATATTCAAATCATGGATAATCCCCATCCAGGCATTAATGAAAACAAACCACGTAGATCAGCGAACAGTCTCTTTTCGGCGCCGAATTCATTTTCTTAGCTGTACAATCGCAAATATGTATAGGTTGTTTTGTATGTATGTGTACATTGAGTTTGTCAAAGAAAATTACAATTGGTTAAGGTTATTTTAACTAAACAGGTGAAGGTTGGTAATACAAGTCAAGAAAATTAAGTGTTAATGAAACTGGGGTAGTAACAAAGGTGATGAGTTGTCACAAACAGCCGTTGTTAAAAGAAGTTATGTAATAATAATAATATGAATAGTTTGATGAGTGAGTTTTACTCAGGATGCACGTAGAAAAGCAAAGTAGATAATACGAAATTATGTAAGAGACCTAAGTGAATACAAGAATTATAAGCAATTAAAGAACAGGCAAAGAGACAAAATTAAGTCATCAAAATAAAAATGAAAAGACTCGGGACAAATCAAAACATTGTTACCATGAGAGTAGAAGTGGTTGAGTAATCTTCTTTTGTAAGCACAGTCCCGTTTTTTCTATTTGAATCGCCAGAGCTTCGGCGATACAAAGGAGACGAAACTGTATTGCCTTTGATATGTTATTATTGACTCTGTAGATTGTGCGTCGGTGGCACAGTGGTTAGGACTCTCGCCGACCATGCACATGGTCCGAGGTTCGAGTCCACGCCGACGCACACCTGATATCTATGGTCGGCCTGCGAATTTCAGGCTACCGATATCCACGCTGAAAATTCCATACTTGTACCAAAAATACGGTGTGGAATCAAGCTGTAATTAAAAAAAAATTACGTTGAAGGAGACGTTTGTTCAAATGCAATGGTCAATTATCTCATTCCTTATTGCACCACTATTGCCTTTACCGCAACCATGCTGGATAGTGTACTTGAACCGATATACCTGGCTCCATAGCAGCAGGTCGTTCGACGCACATCCTGTCCAAGACGAAGCTCTGGCGATTCAAATAGAAAAAACGGGGCTGTGCTTACAAAAGAAGATTACTCAACCACTTCTACTCTCATGGTAACAATGTTTTGATTTGTCCCGAGTCTTTTCATTTTTATTTTGATGACTTAATTTTGTCTCTTTGCCTGTTCTTTAATTGCTTATAATTCTTGTATTCACTTAGGTCTCTTACATAATTTCGTATTATCTACTTTGCTTTTCTACGTGCATCCTGAGTAAAACTCACTCATCAAACTATTCATATTATTATTATTACATAACTTCTTTTAACAACGGCTGTTTGTGACAACTCATCACCTTTGTTACTACCCCAGTTTCATTAACACTTAATTTTCTTGACTTGTATTACCAACCTTCACCTGTTTAGTTAAAATAACCTTAACCAATTGTAATTTTCTTTGACAAACTCAATGTACACATACATACAAAACAACCTATACATATTTGCGATTGTACAGCTAAGAAAATGAATTCGGCGCCGAAAAGAGACTGTTCGCTGATCTACGTGTGTTTTGTTTTCGTTGATATTATCATTTCAGGTTGACTGGTACAACATTCGGGAACTTATATTTGACATTCAAGCGGAGTAATGGCATTTATTAAGATGTGACTGTAAAATTCTTAGGACATTTAATGAGTATTTGTAGTTTTATTAAAACATTTGTTGTGAGTTTGCCACATTCTGCGCTAATTTGTCGACGAATTATACCACCTATGGCAGATAGAATATCTGCAAATTATTATTCCTTGGTTGAATTCTATGGACATCTCACTGTTTGTAGGTAAAAACGCAGGTAAGTTCATATGCCTCCCTTCTGACTCTATACATTGTGTTGCGTCACTTGATTCATCACAATCAAGATGGTGGCTGATGGAGGTCAGATTCGTCTTAATTCCGCCTTTACTAGGATTTCCGACGTTTAACACTTGGTGTTGATCATTTCCATATAGCAGTTAAATGAGAAATATAAACGTTCACAATCTTGTACCTAATATTTCTATAAACTCTAAAAAATAATTTACAAAACTCAGCCGGAGCCCAATGCAAATTCAACGAATTTTATGTGAGCATATAACTATCATCGGAGATTGCGTTCAACGATGGTTATTCATGCAGAAACTGAAGTATAAAAAGACTATCGGCACAATTTGTCTATGCTACACTGCCTAAAATGCATTTGTCAGCACATCAGTATTCCTAACTGAATATAAAATTCATGATATGTAATTGGACACATGCAAAAATGCATGACAGTTTGTTGGGTGAAACCTTCAAACTATGAAGAAATAGATAGCTTATTTACAGTGGCTACATTTAAGTGGCTGGGAACAGCGTTCCAAATAAAATTCACCCATTTTCCCCTCTTTTCTTTTCTTTTTGCTACCCCACATCCTGACGTCATCTTTATACCTCTAATTTGTGATTTTGACCTGTGCACATTTGACCCGTACTGTAATAATTCATGATCTGGTTTACTAAATAAATGTGAATGGAACGTTCGCATGTGACGAGAATGTCTGAAATGGATTTCGCAAATATGACACACGCTTGGGATAAAACTAGGTCTTCTTCTAGAATTGTCGAAATATAGTTTCGAATGGTGATGAAGAAACCGAATCATATCACTCCATCCATCGTAACAGGAATACTGAATTTTCAAATACAGAGCTAAGAGTGATCACTAAAAATCAAAATAAATGCGGACTGTTTACACTCATAATTAACTAAATTAAATTGTGATGAAGTATTCTGAGCAAGATTTGTTTTAACTTGCTGTTCATTAACGTGAACAACATCAGTTTTGAATAGTGTCATTTGAAGCAGTTTCAGATTTCGTTGTCATTCATTGAAATAAGTATAATAAAATATTTTAATATCTTCAGCTAATGTAGCAAAAGGTAAAGTTTCTACATTTTTTTCCAGTACTGTCATTCTGTATCTAATTATATTAAAACAAAAACGTTGAAACATGGAAGCATTCAAATGTCTTACGGGGGAATTGTTTTGCATTTCATGAGGTATTCTTTGAAACCTGCGAATTTTTAAGGTTTGATGAGTTGAAATAAAAAAAATTATGGATTTATGAGAGAAATGAATGATGAGTAAACTGAGCCGATGAAAATCTATTCTTGCGATCTTAGACCAACTTGAATCATTCTTCTGGAAACATCTGTGAAACAACAATTTCATTTAGTGATAACAACAATCAAGAGTCCCATGATGATGAAGAGTTTGTTATTTGACGTCTGTGTATTCCAATTTAACTCATGGATAAACAATTCTAGGTACACTTATCCCTAATAATTCAAATTTTCTAAGCAGAAGTGAACGGTAAGCATAACAGTTAACAAACTTAAAAAAATTTTCTTCACATTACTTTCTGGAATAATTTTGAAAAGCACATATCAAATTTCTTGAAACAACAGATGAAACAAAATGTACTACGTTGATAATGTTGAAGTGATGGAGATTATTGTGCGTGAAGGAAGTAAACTTCAAACAGGAATAAGGCAGACATAGTGTGTCATTGCTAGTTTCACGTACATGCTCTTGTCAAAGACAGTTAGGGCTGCATCATAGGGTTAGTGAACATCCTTGTCAGTCTATAATTACATGCGGGTGCATGTTAATGACTGAATGAAATAACGTAGTGTACACCGATTTTAGATGGCATATATATATATCATTTAATTCTTTACGTCATTAACCAGGAAACAGTTGATATTGAATGATAACCGCCTAAAAGGCATTTGCAAATTCTAATTCCTAGCAGATGAGTTATTAACACCATGGAATGAAGATGAAAAACAAATTCACGTCCAAATCTTGAGGTTCTATGTGATCGAAAATTAAATGGATTGTGAACTGAAGTTTTCTGAATAACTATTATGTAAGGAATGGATAAAGTTGGATTGTATTCAATATTTGTCAAAGAACAATAGATAAGAGAACTGATGCATATTTTATAAAAGCATTCATGGAAAATGCATTTGATATGATTACTTGTAGAGTCACTTATGAATTTGTAGTTTAGTTATACAATTGATGAGGTAACTAACAGTTTTTAATTCGTGGACGATATTAATTTCTCACCAGTGATTGGAAAGCTACTCTCGGTGATAAATCAGTGAATAATTTCTCAGTCTCATGTTTCATCACAGACAACGTAAAAGAATTGAGAAATTCACCAAATTTAAACGATGTTATCAAGTTTATTAGCAGCATTTGTCATAAAATTTGAATGTCAGCACTCATTGGTAAGCGTTTCTTAAATCCGTAACTTATACTTCAAAAGCAAATAAACTAGTAATAAATGGAGAGAAGTACATAATGTTTGGACAAATTTTCGCTACAGAACAACTCAGAACAATTTGTGGTTCATTATGAGAATAAATTGGTGTTTAGAAATCTCGTATCAGTGATTTTATGCCAGCCTAATCAAAGGTCATTGTACTCATGTTATTTTGTCTACATAAATATATGTACATAATACGTATATCTATTTGTTTTCCTTTCTTCCTATATGCCACACACTAATTACGTTACTTCGACTGCTTTCTATTTGAAGACGATTACAGTGAGTCTTTTCATCGCACGATTTATTTAAATTTTTCATCAGTTGAATAGATAAAATAAATCTGTTTCTTGTATCGACTTAGTGGAATTTATACAACCCAATTATTCAGTAGTAAGTGACACAGAAGGATATGTGGAACAAACTCATTGAAATTTCTGTTACATTTGAAATGTTATATATGTCCAAACCAAGTTCACTTTTAACAATTTGAAAAAATGTGGGCATTGGGTATTTGATATTCATTATAAAAAAGGTTTTTGTATTTCCCAATGAATGAAAAACAATTCGATATTGTTTTTACTGACGTTTTACTATTTCATGCTAATAGCTTTCTCAAAGTATTATTAAACCGGAATTTACAAAATCCCAGCATACATATAACAAAGAGTTAGAGGGTGAGAAAATAGACTACTTAGGTCAAGTTAAAAGGACATATTGAAAGTCAAAATAACAATGAAGATCGTTCAAACCAAATATCAAAGGCAATAGTATATCTGTTATTATCAAAACAAAGTTTACTAACTTGATCATCGTTCGTAAGTCTGGGGTCATTTTTGGTTGTCAAGTTGGTCAATTGGTAAAGATAACAAAACTAAGTGTAGATTGTTGGATTCGATCAGTGTGTAGAATTATGAAAGTAGTGTGTGTTTACATAGTGAACTTGCTTATCACATTTGTGTTGATTTTGCCACTTCATGGGGGAGGCAGGGGTTTTAACTAGATCAGATTCTGTTTTAGTCCATCATTCCTATGCAGACAGTTTGGATTCCACTTCATATGAAGTGCCTCTGATATCAGACGTTCTTTGTGGTTTCTGAAGTTTTTCTGGATTGTTTCAATATTGTCAAAATCAATTTTGTGGCCTGATTCTATAGCATGTAGACCTATGGCTGATGATTTTTGAAGTTTTTCTAGTTCAACTGGATTTCTCGGTGGTCAAAGAGATACTCTACGGCGTTCACTTCCTCTGATTTTGATTTCTCGAGATGTTTGTCCGATGTAGATCGCATCACATTCGGAATTCGGTCTTTTATAAGGACGAAATTCCTTTGAAGAAAACTCTAGTGTCGAGGTGATTAGGTACTCTTCTGACATCGTCTGACGTCTCTGCTCTATATGGAATGACGACTGTTGATTTCGTTGTTTTCGGAATGCGTTTTCGGCCATACTTAATGTCTGTGTTGATTTTGTTGGTGAGGTTCATTGGGTAGTTGTTTTCCTTGAGAGTTTCAGTAGTGTTTGATATTTTTTTCTTCTTTTTCTTGCTCATCCGTTATCAGAGAGTGTGCTCGTCTAAGAAGACTTGAAATAACTGGAATATTTGCGCTGATGGGGTGTGATGATTTGAAGTCTAAATATTTATTGGAGTGGGATTTCTTCCTGAATATGGATATACTAAAATGTCCGTTTTCCTTTCTCTTAACTAGGCAGTCTAGAAATGGTAGTTTACCGACGTCTGATTCTGCTTCCGAAGTGAACTGGATTTTGGGAGATACACAGTTTATTTTCTCCAGGAATGAATTGTGCAGATCTCGTTTTAGTACTACAAAAGTATCATCCACATACCTTAACTATATTTTAGGAGTGAGTATGGTTGAAAAGATGTTATTTTCGAATCTATTCATGAAAAGGTCGGCGACCATTAGGGAGACTGGTGAACCCATAGGAAAACCATTTGTCTGTCTATATAAACTCCCTTTAAATGTAAAATAATTACTTTCCAGACAGAATTTTAGGCTCTTAATTATTTCACTGATGTCCAGTGGACATCTTTGTGATAGCGTTGTATCTGATTCTAGTAGATTGGAAATGATGTCAAGACTTTCGGTAACAGGGATGCTAGTATATAGTGAGTTAATATCATAGCTTACCATAATGTCTTCTTTATCAATTTTTCAGTGTTCTGTTTGGGATTTGAAATCATGTGAATTTTTACAATATTTTGAGTGTCCTTTTGGAGTGGTTGTTGAATCGAGAGTTAGTATTCAGAAAGGTGAGTTGGTGAAATCTATTACTGGTCCTAATGAAACTGGGGGTTTATGTATCTTTGGTTGACCGTAGAATCTTGAAGTATATAAGATTTTGGTTTTAGTGTAAACCAGAGAGAATCTCAATTTTGGGTTTCATTTCTTGAAGTAGTCTGTTTGTATTTAGTTTCATTTTGTTGAATTCGGCGGATTTCTTCTTCTTTCAGTGAGTAAGTATGGTTCTTTAGATAGGTGCTCAATTGCCTTCTTTTCATAATAATACTTTGAGAAAGCCATTAGCACTCAATAGCGAAACGTCAGTAAAAACAATATCGTTTTGTTTTTCATTCATTGGGAAATACAAAAACTTTTGTCATAATGAACATTTGAAATATTGTTGACGTTCCTATCAAAAGAAGCAGGTCTTTTCAGGTTGCATCGCACCAATAAACTAAACAACTTTGTGTCAACTATATAGAAATGCATCGTAAGTATACTGTAGAATAAATTGATAATAGCTAAGATGCGAATTTAGTCTCTTCATATATCTCCATATATTTTATTTCACAAAACTTCAGAAAGTTGCAAGCATATGTGTGCATCAAATAAATCTCACTTAGGTCATATCTGTCTTGAATTCATGGAAGCATTCGCGTCAGGATGAGTACGCATATATATCTTTACATCTGTTCAGAAATATGATTTGTGCATGCAAATAATCAATTCCATCCTGGTAACTGTCGAGGCATGAATATATGGACATGTTTCAGACGAATTACAACATACAACAGTTGAATGCATTTATGTAGATTGCAGTTCCGTCAGAAAGATAGCGTATTTAACTAAGAGGATCAGAGGCATATATCAGTTGAAATTCGTCTAGCTGCACTGTAGTAAATTGAGCCCCAAATAAGTAAAGTAACAAAACAATAAGCAGTGCACATATTGAAAGTAGGTCTGCATGTGGAATATGGATGGATGCTGATGAATGTCGAAATGGCCATCGATGAATTTTAAAGCTGACTGCCGTCATCTTTCATTATCATGTTAAAGAATAACAATGAATCGAATCTTCGACATACAATGGACTTCTTCAACATGCCACTGATTTCATATTATAAAAAATATTGATACATGAAGAATCATGTTTATCACATATGCTAAACGACCAGATGATCAAAAGAACAGTAGGTTATAAACTGCAGTCTGACAGTTTGTTAGCTGGGAGCTCATCTGGTGCTGGCTGTTTTTTTTAATTTTAGCCGAGAGTAAGTGGATATCTCCCTGTTATTGTTCTCGTTTTGTCAACCTCCACGCCTGTGCATTTTGTGCAACTTTTCCCTTTATCGGATGTCAGAAAAATGATGGAGAATGGCGTAATAATAAGTGCCTAAGACGGCCTAGATACACTTCCTTCACGTCATAATATATTGGAAAGTTGTAGAAGCTAAGGAAATTATTCATATAATGAGTTTTGTATTCTAGAAAATTTACTCTTCTATCTAAAATGTCGGATATATTAGTATATGCAGTGTTTCTTATTAATGAATTCTTTCAGGTTTCGTTCATCAATTTTCATACATTTATATACTGAAGGATATAAGTAAGGCCTTTGAAAAGGCCTTCGACAGCGTCGGTCGAGAGGTGATTTGGCAACTGCTTTGCTACTACCGGGTCCCATTGACAATTATACATATCATCCAACAGTTATATGACAGTGCTGCATGCCAAGTAATCTACAACGGGAAACTTACGGAAGCCTTCGGAGTAAGGACGGGAGTGAGACAAGACTGTTTACTATCACCAATGATTTTCCTGATTGCAGTAGATTGGATAATAAGACAGACAACGGGCAATGAGGAAACAGGCATTAAATGCACTCACACAAAAAACTTGGAGGATCTGGACTGTGCCGATGGTATGTGTCTGATTTCCCACAAACTGGAAGATATGCAAGTGAAAAGCAACAAGCTGGCAGAAGAAGCATCCAGAAAGGATAGGACTTCAAGTGAACATAGATAAAACAGAGGTTATGAAGATTCCTGGCCAACACCAACAGCAGCAAAAACAACAGACAACAATCAGCATAAACGGGAGGAACCTGAAAGAAACAACCTCCTTCACCCACCGACATGGAAAGCATCGTTTCAACTACAGGCGGAACTGACGAGGATATCAAAGCCAGAATCGGAAAAGCAAGGTAGGCTTTCAATACTCTTAAGTCTGTGTGGAAGTCAGTGGCGCTCAGCATCAAAAATAAGGTCCGGATTTTCAACTCCAATATAAAGTCAGTGCTACTATATGGATCAGAGACTTGGCGAGTCATAAGAAGCATCTAAAACAAACTTCAGACCTTCATCAACAGTTATCTTCGCTCAATACTCAAGATCAAAAGACCAGATCAGCAACAGGGATCTCTGGCAATGAGCGAACCAACCAGGAACCGATTGTAAAACAAATAGGCTGGAAGAAATGGAGGTGGATTGGGCCATACTCTGAGGAAACAAACCATCAAGTGACATCACTAGACAAGCCATTGCTCGAGTGGAACCCGACAGGGAAGCAGCGAGTTGGTCATTCAGTGGTGGAGTGACTTGGAGGAGGTCATGTGAAGAGGAGATGAAAGCGTATGGGCAGACTTGGAGCGGAGTGAAAAGTTGGCAGAAAACCGAAGGCAATGGAGGTGCGCAGCTGAAGCCCTATGTTCCTCTAGGAACTAAATATATAATAGTAATAATATAAGTAAAAAATCCTTTAATGCAGGGCTGTTATTTGATTGCTGAATACATTTTATTGCTCCGGTGTAATAAATTAAACACATATTTGTGGTCGAACAACTTACCAGCTGGAATGAATTCATGCCAGCGCGTCCAGCATATCGGGACGGAATGTGATCTGCATGTGGGCATAGTGATTATGGCTTCGCTTAAAATGATTGAGTGATTGCTGAGATACACATGCTGTTCTCTAACTGATATTCTAACAGATATTCATTCTTCACAAAATTTCTTATAAGTAAGATGGATTTGATGTCATTCGGTCACACGGCACAATGAAGACATCAGTGATCTGAGTGATCATTTCACTACACCGAAATTTCCCACTGTTTTCACAAACACAGTTTTAAAATCCAACACGAAATTAATTATATATTCGAATCCTGCTGTCTGTCTTTAAATGAATTGGCTTATTTTTCACTTGAAGAGAGGGCCGGTGAGTGAATAAAATAAAATGATGTGTGCGTTAAATGAAATAATTATTGTCAGTTCCATTGCATCGCAGCTGTCATTGTTACGCGCAAAGTGGATAGTCGTCTCTGGCCTGCGCTATTATGACTGCGTTAGACGAAAAGTTTCAGACAGCACTTTCAGAAATAACGTGTGATCTACTAATATCCGTTCAAGGGCAATATGTCACTATGCATGAACTTGTATTTTAGGCAAACTGGTTTCCTATTTCAGCTACATTTATGCTTTTATTGACTATCAGGAATCATCAGTGAGTCCTTAGAACAATCATCGTGAATATTTCAATTAATTTACTCTTTATAATGAACCCATTAAAGTAAGAGTTTTCATTTGATTTCCATGGGTTGTGTAATTACTTTGTCAGTTGAATGGAAGTCTTACGGGAAAATTGTCCAGATTGATATACTGAATTCATTTAACTGTGGTTTGTGGTTTGATTAAGGCTTTCATGCAGTCATATCTACAAAGTAAATGTCATCATACTTTTTATCATATACCTCTGAGACAATTTCATCTTCACGTTTTGAGAACGTTTTATTTCCATTTTATTTCATAAAATAGAACTTGTCAGTGAGTTATTACCTCTTTGATTGGATTTAGTAGGGAAGAAACGTTATAGCCGTAGATTTGTATTTGAAGATAAGACTGTTTGCTTAAACCCATTTTTGTGCAGTATAAATTTGACATGGTGAAGACATTCTATATGAAGTGCAACATACAGCTAAATGGTAGATTTACTTCACCTAGTCGGTGACCAGTAAATTAAGGACGAAATTCACACTTAACCGATATTTCCACGTTTTCAGCTGAGGTGAGAAATTTCATGTCAGTTAGGCTTTCAGACAATCGGGTACATAAGTGCTGAGGATGTTGTCTAGAAGTAGAATGAGAGGTCTGCAGTTACACTGACCACATCAAATATCAAAACCATGTTGAAGGCTTTTATTCGCAACCGACATACCAAATATGTGCAATAGAAATACATCATGGTGGTTAAACGGATTTTACTCGTATTTTCCCTGATTTTTCACATTCATGAACTATTTTGAACACAACGTACACTGACAAAAATTGAACCATTTTAAATTGGAAATGTTTATATTTTTCGAATAATTAGTGACGGTAAGACAACATTTCCTGCATGTGAACTTTGTATGAGTTGGCCGAATGACATAAGATTATCATATGTCAAATTTCACATTTGCTGACTGTAATGAATGAAGTTTCGGGTTAAACATAAGAAATCCAGAAACGTTCATAAATTTTATCACATCGGATGACTTGATCTGTGCTGATTCTCATTTAATTCGATGTATCTTCATGTCATAACTGAAAACCTGTCCACAACATTTGTCACAAAAATATACCTCAGGGGAAGGAAATGTTTCTCTTCAGTAATGTCAAGAAAATCGTAAGCATTTCAAGTGTCTCGGCCGACAATCACAGAGGAAATCCGTTGATGTTAATTGCAGAAATCCATCTCAACACTTTTAAGACATTACAATGGTTTAGTCATCTTTTTGATGTAGAATGTCTTTTAAATTTTACCTTATATTCTAAAATAGTATAAAACACAGGATGAAGAGAGTTGCCTATCAGTATAAGCATCGTAAAGATACGTGTGGCTTACTTATGGAGTTTCTCTCCATCGGTTACTGTTATATTCACTGTGAGATCAGATTATCACACTTGTCTAGTCACAAAATAAATATTAATGACTGTTTCACAATTATTTCACATAACTCTAATTCATGGTTATTGAAGGTGATGGAAGCACTTTGGAGGATTAATCACATACAGCCTAAACTGTGTGTACAAAAATCAATAGACTTCAATCTTCGCCTACCCTGGACTGCATGACCTATCTTAATATGATTAGTCATTAGTATGTACTTTTGTTTTGATTTAACGGAGTAATTTTCATGAACTTTATTTTATCATTGTTAACCATGTTAGTTGTAAAGCGGTTGTAAAGAAACTACGAAATGATATCATCTCGCGAAATTTGTCTTCTTAATGCCTTGTTCAAATTTATCAAAGGGACTAATTGTTTTAATTATCACACTTATGTCAGGACGTGAAATATATTGCTGCAAATGTGTGCTTCCTAAATATAGTTGATTGCACATTTTTACTTAAAAGTCACACCTCAGTTAATCATGTCAAAATATGAATGGAACCAACGTATGCGTCCAATATATATATATATATATATATATATATATATATATATATAACAACACAAAAGGCAAGCAAGGATTCGATGACTTTCCCTTGAATATGTAAAATCATTTGCTTGAGGTTACATTTTCTTATTTTCCAAACTAGTTTATCAATATTCAGGCTGATTTTACTTGAACATCAACAACACTACGGTTAAGGCTTAATAACATTTATTGGAAATGCTTTTATGTCTTGTAGAAATCGGTAAGTAAAACGTATCATGCTTAAATAAATTACATATCTTCTCGGACAACCAGAAGAACTGAATCTGTGTTGCGAGGATTATGAAAGACAACATTATCGTGTGAAGCATGAGAACTCCGGAAACACTGTGGACAAAACGGCTTGTCTATGTAGTTATTAATACACACCAAGGAGGAGTAAATAAACAAATTTGTGGAGGATACACAGTTGAATCGGTTAAAAATGGTGAAGAGTATTAGTGACAATCTGCAGACGTTTTCGTTTACATTTCAAATTTCACATTCATTTGCCTCTGAACACAATATCCTATAAAGGAAAATGAATAAAGTCAACAGGGACTCTCTAGGATATTTAACGGGATGAACGTATTAACACAGTTAAAAGACTGGTGTTTCAACAGGTCGAAAAAGCAGGAGCACTGACACAGCTGTTCAGTGTTTAAATACATTACCATAAAATACGTGTATGCCGATTCTTCATTAGATTTTCAGTTACATGCCAGCTTAGTGGTTTTGCCTATCATAAGGCATCAGCGACTAAAATTTCGAGGTTGACGTTAGATAATCTGTGATCATGAAGAGATTTTATTCAGTTGGATATACTTAACTACGTTTGTGTTTCTATGGCTGAATTATCACAAACCACACATTGTGTCCACTTTTGATTCTGGCCTTGTGTTCTCCTGAATGTTGACCAGTTTAACAGCTGGTAGTTGAATAAAAGTATTGCAACTGATATCTGTCTAATTCACTTGATGTTGACAAGATAATCTCGGAGGTGCTTTAGGAAATTCGTAGAATAACGTTCATTCACTGCATATATATTCACTGAAATCTGAACTGTCGTGCGCGTATATTTTATTTAACATGTATCTAGTTGAGATAATCCATCATATTCAAATCAATCGCTCAAAGGCATGTCATAAATATAAAGTGTTATTCTCACTAAATGTTTGCGCAATCTCAGACAGATCACAGAAAACAAGATATTCAGGATCATTTAACTGCACGTAAATTCAGCTTGAATTTCGAATTATGCATCGCTGCTGTTCACAGTATCACATTTATGTCCCTCTTCCCGAAATGTTTTGACTGTGGAACTGAACGATTTCGTAGGAATCAAGCAAATGATCTGTGATTAAGTTGGAACACTCATGTTGAGACATTATTCACATTGCTATACACATGTGCTTCGTGAATAAAATGACACGCCATGCAACCACTTCAAAATATACAACCAACAACTCAACGTTTACAATGAATCCGTGTAAGATAAAGTTAAGCTGAAAGCAGATATTACCTGATGTTGGACCGAAAATCCCATTCAATTACTTACTGCATATCATATTTATCACGTCCTCTGATTACTTGAATAGTTTTTGGTTGAAGTTAGAGCTTGTTAATTTATATGCGATACTGTTCTAAGTTTAATCATTTTCTGAAGAATACATTTCAACATTTGGTGTTATCGTAATCATTATATTCTCTGTGTGCAACAGATGTGGGTAGAATATCTTAAATTACATTAAATATACACCTAGAGCATTTTACTGACATATTCATTCGAAAACCAGAAATAATTTAAAAGTCATGTTAAAACTGATATTCCGTATAATGTCAGAAATATCCATCATTCAATGTTTTACGCGTCATCAATGAATCATTTGTGTGTTCTTAAACAAAACTGAAATAACTGCTATCTAAAATGAAATATTTGGCGAGACAGAGTATTGTACTTTAATCAGTTAAAAGGAATCGCGAGGAGTGTAAGCGATAAACTGCACAGTTCTTCATTTACACTTCAATATCATACCCGTTTTTCTCGTATCAAAACGTCATTTATTTTAAAATGACGTTTTAATTTTGGTCGATGTTCAGCGAACTCGCTGTATTCTTTTGATTCCTCCATGAGCCACTTATCCCATCGGCTTTCTTATGGATGTAACCGCTTTCCTAAATGTATGTTTCAAATATGTGAATCCACGATGTTTTCTATGTTTCTGGTGATCTTCGAGAATCTGATCCTTTCAAAAATCAACTCTACTGAATTTTATTTAAAGTTGTTCTTTGTTCTGTTGTAAAGAAAACTGTAAGTTCATCCCCATGAAACATATGTTCGCAACAATTAATCAATAGAGTTGAAGATGAAATTCCTTTTGAAAGCCATAAATTTGAAGATGTAATTGCATCAGCTCAGTGACTCAGAACATGTAGTAAAGTGCTGTTTCTTGATCTGACGTAACGCCTTTCTGGAATTTAATATTTTGCATATCAAAATGTTCTTCATTTATAAGGCTGAATACACTGCGTGTTTTTCACATGTCATATCCGTTTTTTGAAATATATTTTTGTTTTTATGTAAAATGATTATGTTCAACTAGATCATCTGAAGATGTTTCATTGGTTCATTGTGATCCTGGCAACAGATTTCTGTAGTCCCATTTAAAGTTCTAAATTTGAAAGAAGAGAAAATGTTTTACATTGCTTATGTGCAATAACATTATATAAATTCTAGTTTCTTTCACGAAACGTGTTTCACACAATCACGGTTCCTCTTTCTTTATGGAATCTTTTGACACATGCAAACAAAGTGCCTAATAATGATGAAAGAGGCGACTGTGACAAAAAATGTGAAGTTGTCGTTCGCTTATAATGGATTACACAGGAATGTTTCTCACTGGAATATTCTAAGCTACGTTGGTGTCTCGATGCTTAAATTGCAAGGTATTTTGTATAATTTCTGTTTTCGATTGTAGCTCTAAGTTACTAGTCGTCAATTTATTGGAAAGGGAAAGGAGGGTGATTGTGATTCAGTCAGCTTCATCCAATATAAACGTCACGATAACCGATACTCAAAAGATTGAAATATCTGTTCGACTGACGTAATCGATGAAGAAATATACCGCGTGATCCTAGATGAAGTGCAGTTTGACGACTTCAAGATCCCGTATGCATGTAACGAATACGTGTTTAGTACTATGAAAGTCATAAAATATGCCATATATTTTTCTCATCTTTGAATAAATTTCAAATAAATGGCCAGTGAAAGCAGAAAAAGTGAAGTGTCGTAATGATGCACTGTTTGTTTGTTTAATTTACACTTCAATGATCATGTCCGTTTGTCTTGGATATCAATGTAGGATTTTGTAATATTATCCTAGCTCCTGCTCACTCAACGTGAATTCATTTCACTTAATCTAGAAGTTTGATAATCCCCGCTAATCCTTTGAATTCATGAGTGTATGATCAGATTTCTATCAAATTTATTTCATAAATCTTGATTAATTATATTTCGAAAAGCCTTCGTCGGACACAGTGACCTGTGAGTAATCCAAAACTTGTATTTTATTCTTTAAAGGAAGCAGAATGGCGCAAAGCTTGTAAGTTGTTTCCATTGCCTTTAGCACATTGTTCCATCTCATGACATAATTTACTTCTCATTGTTTATGTAATTGAATACCAATGGCTTTTTGAAAACCGTCTGAGAATGTATAAGTCTATACACTTTCGATTGTTGGTGAATATTTTATGTCTAAACATGTATTGGCAAACAAATAATGCTAAGAAGTTTAGCATTTCATGTATACTTAGGTGAGCCACTCAATGGCTTCGTTGATTATTTTGCAACTTCAGTTTACTTTAGATTGCACAAAAAGCGAAAAATCAAACATTAGTGAAAACATTTTTTGGAATATGTTGTTGGCGTGTTAGAGAAAAATCTACAATTTTCATTATCAATCGACTTTTCATAAGAATAATTTCATGTATTTTGCTTCAGAAACATGCGGTCGACAAAGTAAGTCAATTCTAAAATCTTTAATGTGTAAACTGTTCAGTTTTATTCACCTAAAGTTATTTACTAACCTGAAATTTAACAGCAATAATTAACTTTAAAACTCTCTTTTGTACACATTTATTTTGTTTTTCTAGTGGGATCCTATAAAATGCATTGCTGAACTATCGATTGTTTTCATTTTAAGTTAATTTGCAAGTTGTAACTCGCGTGTCACATTCTCTTAATTATTGTTGAGCGTTTTTCCTTAAAATACAATTTTTTGCCTATTTAAAATGCCTTTTCTACGCTTGTGGAAGACGAATTTGTAAAACGATTAGCGATTATTTACTTTCCATGCCGTTGAGCGTCGAGATACCAGACTGAAATAAAAAGTTAGCGAACACGATTCGAAGAGTGAATTCAGCCATTTGTGTATCTCACTAAAGCATCCTACATAAATGGGACAACGTTCAAATATTAGACAGAGGAAACAACAAGAATGCTAGAGAATTTTTAGAAACCCGTCTGGCATTACACTGAATCACCAATTAATGGACACATAGAGATAGACAAAATTTACCAACCGATATGAAAGAAACTTCACACACACAGGGTCAAAATTCAAGTCAAAGAAACAATCAGTTCCAGTACAAGTAACATAGAAGATGTGAAAACACACACAAACAACCAATCACGTCCAAGGTCACCAGGAGAGATGATTAATAAACTCGTGGAGAAATCTAAAAGCTCACTTCAAATTGAAGTATGCACTGAAGATGTCACCCAGTAGGGTGATGAAAGCTTCTCAAATTAACCATCCAGCTCAGAGAACAAAACCACATCAAAATCATCCACCTGAGCTACAAATCTTCTCTATCATATCTGATTGGAAAAAAATTGATGTGATCTGGGGTATTTATATGTCTCAAAATATGACTAAAGTTATAAGATCATCATGGTGCTTAGTCTTTTAAAATATTACTATAACTAATTTGATCCACTTAACAATGCGTTAGGTTTTTATAGACAATAACAGGCAGACATCATCCAAACACTGTCACATGTTTCAAGGAAGGCCCAAGGTAATCTTCTGTCACTTTCGGGAATATTCTGTACGAATTCCTAACAGTGTTTTTAAGATAGATTTACTTTAAATTCGTGAGTGAGGTCAGCATGTACCAGGCAGTATGATTATCTTTGTTGAAGTCGCCAAGTGTCTCTTCGTTCTCATTAAACGTTTTCGTTTACTACAGTATTTCCACCAAATTTTTGATGTCTTGATAAGTCATCATTAGTGATTTGTTCATGTCGCACACATCACTGCAATCAACGCACGCGCCCAGATCCAAATTATTGACATTCCATTTCTCATATTGGGTAAGATTTTCAGCTACCATTGTTTAAAATGCTTCATTTCACATTGCGTTGATAAGTCTATTCACACCTACTATGTAGTTGGAAGCCTCTAAACTGCTGTTCGAATCACCTTATAATTATGAGCAAATGATGTGAAGCGATGACGTATGGAACTGTCTGTTAGTAGGCTAACCGGCGTGCCTGTGTGATAACTTGTTGATTTCGTCATTCACTAATTTCTGAAGTCCATCAGCGACCAATCATGTATTAACATTAATGTTGTCAAACACTTAGCTATCTATTTATTCGCCGAGCTCACCTAATGTAGAACAGGAAGTGACTCCAAACAATAACGACTAATATAATCTAAAAATAACGGTAATTATTATTATAGGTATTTTGTTCAAGGAGAGAAATGTTGAGCATGATATGAAGCTTCATGGTATTGAAATCTACCACAGTGGATGTCTGACTATTCACAACCGTCCTAATATTCTTCAATTATTGGCGCTTTTCCTATTATTTGTGTAGTTTTTCTTACTCACTCTATATGTATCACAAAATTACCTTTAATAAATCTCTACTATTAAGAAGACAGTTGCAGCGAAGAAAATTTTCTTTTCGACGAAGTCATAAGCTAGGCTCTACATTCGTGTATTTGTAACAAATGGGTGGGAAAGTTCCAGAATAATTTCCGGTTGAGGGTCACATTAATGAAATTACATTTAGGAATTAAAATGCCATAATAAACAGGGAGGGGGACGGATAAAACTCATACAAAGTAGCATCACAATTACTGGGACGATAGACAAATTGTGCAGTTTGGGGGTGAGAAATGTAGAAATAACAAAATTAGACCGGATGTTTGGATAAAAAATCTAGTGGGATCATACATAATGTGACTAATAATAATTGTCTATGCAATCAGGGATTAAATATGCAGAAATAATAAAATAACAAAATAAACAGAAAGTTCGGATATGAAAATATGATAGTGTAGATAAGGAATAGGAAAATCTTTAAAATAACATGTATTAACAGGAAGTTTAGATAAGAAAGGCGATGGGATGGTCATTACTAAAAAAATTACCTGTTTATGATGGCCATGGCAGGGACAGGGGTTGGACGTATTTCTTTTGGATACAAAGCGAGGGTTTCAGCTTTTAGAAAGCTAGTGCCCCGACTGTATCCTTGATAAGTGGGGTTCATCCAGAAACAATGGTACCCCCTCTTTATTCGAATCGACCAACCTGATGACTTTCATGATTACTAATCAAATTAACGGGAAAATGAAAATCAGTTAGGATTGACCATATGATAAGATATTACATTTTATGCAGAATTGTAAATAAATACTATTGTTATTGTGCTAATCGTTAAAATATTTTTCAGAGTATATTAAGTGTAATGATTACTCCTGAACAAGAATAATCAAAGTGAACAGAAGTTTTGCGTAAGATTTTCTTCATACTTTGCAGTTAGAAATTGGGTATGATCAGCATGCAAACGCAAGAAAAAAGCCATTTTATAATATTAAAACAAAAAGTAGATTGAGGCTCAGTTATCAGATTGAAAACAACCCAATTAAGTTTACTTGTCATTAAGATGCATAATAAAAGTACGTTCATTGATAATATGAAATGATTTGAAGTAGTTTAACGTGAGTTTATTAAATTTATAATCAATAGAAGTGTATGTTATGAGCGGTGATTTGCAGTTGGAGGTGTATTGCTAAAATGAACAGCAGTGGTTATCAGGAAAACATATGGGTTTCACTTAATATAAGATCAAGGAGTCACAAATGATAAAACAATAGCGTCTGGTGTGAACTGAAGCATGATAATAATTTTGTAATTCTTATACACTGGTATTTACAGCAAACGCAAGCCATTTTTACCGGCACAATCAGTTATGTTATAAATTAGAATCGTCATGAATTATGAAGCAATCCATTTTTTCAAAAGTTTAAATTGTTCCATAATTGTACAAGTGATCGAAACAGGATTTTATAACTACTTATTTGTAAACCCTTCACCATCAGAGTTGAGCGACTAGCTAAACTTCGTTCTTTTTCCTGCTGATAGTTATGGTCAATCAGTGAACAGCGTATACTCGAGTAAGTGTTATGACGTCACGTTATTAAAAGCTATTTCACGAAGAGAAGAAAGTCCTGAAAAACACAGAAGTCGGTGTCTAGTTAAACATACGAAGTAATAATACAGCAATATGGAAGTTTCAGTCCATATACGGCCAGAAACCAGAATAATAGAGAATTAATTCATATAAATTGACAATTGAAGCATGTAGGAGCTGGAAATTGTAATCACGAGAGTCAGTGAAATTTCAGATGCAACCATCAGCATGTGTTCATTATTACTTGAGTAACCAAATTGTGCGTCGGTGGCACAGTGGTTAGGACTCTCACTGACCATGCACATGTTCTGAGATTCGACCACCTGCCGACGCACACCTGATATCTATGGTCAGCCTGGAAAATCTATGCTGAAAATTCCATACATATACCAAAAATACAATGTGGAATCAAGCTGTAATCAAAAATAAAAATATTAGTGCCGAACAGATAGTTATCGTGATTTTTTGGTGGTTTAAAGGTATATTCCAAAACTCTCATCCAGGATGCATCACGGAGGAGGGTGATATGTAATTCACGAGAGAGTTGTAGAACGTGGGACCGATAATGTTTGCAGATCATTTGTCACTGTAAGTGGTCAAATATCTGCATTCTTTATTCTCATTCAAAAAGTCACATAGAAGCTAAAATGGTGAGAGACAAAAAAGAAGACAAACGACAGCAGTAGAGAAGAAAGCAAGTGGAGTGATATATAAATTTATATATACATATGTATATATATTCTGTGCAAGTAACAATTGTTATTTTGGTGCACTAGTCCTGTTATACTAACTTTTATATTATGGGTGAGCTTGTGTGGAAATGTTTATCATGTCCTTCCAACAATATTAACATTTATAATTGTAGTTTGTTGTAACGTATAGGTTTAATAAACTTAAAATATCTATGTGAGGTGAAAAGAGGGTATAGGAGTCAGACACAGAAGTGTATTGTCATCTTTGAGCAGTCTGATGACTGGGTAGATGAACGCTGGAGGTGAGTTTGCATCACGCAAATCAGGTGGTAGTTTATTCCAAATGACTGGGAACCTAATTAAGGACATGTTGTACAGCAAGTAGGTCTGACAATGCATTATAGCATCAAGGTTGCCATGATTTCTGAGATTGAAACTTATGACAGCGGTAGATTTAGTTATTGACCTGGAGGAGTGCAAGAGAAGATTAGTTAGCTTGTAGTTAGAAATAATAGCACCACATGTGGATAACTGTCAAGGTCTTAATTCAACAAATTTGAATGAATTCAAATTCAAGTATGCAATGTGGGGGTTAGCTGGTAAGTGATGAAAGCAAAAGAAGATTTTGAGCGAACAATTGTTTTCGATAACTTCTTCTTCAGGCTCTACAGTTAAAAATCCATGAATAATAATGATAATACATAAAGCCAATAAAGGCAAATGAAGATAATATCAGAAACTGTATTGGGGTACTACATGTGTAAGTTCACACGATAGTCCACCATAGTCAATCAAATGTGTATAGAGTGAATAGTCAGTCAGAAAATATGTGATGAAGTGTGAATGAACAATTGGGTGATATGGTGTTATTGTATCATAGTTAACAGAGTGCAAGTGTCCGTGAGATTAGAGAAATTCCATAACCACAAGATACAGACAAATACACATTAACAAAGGGGGCTGACCGACAATGTCTAATGCTAAATAAAGAGGCTAAACTGTAAATTGTAATAAGATGTTACAGAATTGATAGGCTTAGTATAAAATCACAGAGGTTGACAAAATTTACAATTTAGCCTCTTTATTTTATCATTAGACATTATCGGTCAGCCCTCACATTCAGTGTCCACTTCATTAATGTTTATTCGTATGTATTTTGTGGCTATCGCATTTCTCTCACCTCAATGACACTTGTATTCTGTTAACTATGATACAATAACACTATATCACCCAATTGTTCATTCACACTTCATCACGTTTTCCTGACTGACTATTCACTCTATACACATTTAATTGACTATGCTAACTAATGGACTATCATCTCGCCTTACACATGCACCCCAGTACAGTTTCTGATATTATTTTCATTTGCCTTTATTCGCTATATGTACTCTATTATTCATGGATTTATAACTGTAGAGCCTGAAGAAGAAGTTATCGAAAAAAATTGTTCGCTCAAAATCTTGTTTTGATTTCAATATGGCGATTTTTCATTTACTGAAATCTTGTAAGTATCCCGTTGCACTGAAGGCACTCAACGAGTATGTGAAGTATAGTGCGAAGCTCGCTGAAGCGAAAACTAATGTGGAGTTTATCCTAAACTGTATTGAGAATAACCATTATCCTAAATCATTTTCTAAATCACTTCGTCGATGTAAGGTGTGCCTTAATACGACATCTCTCAAGCGATTCGCTCTTAATCAGACTTAATCTCTGCAAAGATATTTTAGTACATTAGAAAGAAATATTCCACAAAGACAATATGCTGTTGATGAACTTCTCACACATTTAAAGGAATTATTCTTAATATACATCCATGATGTTTCTTAAACTAGAGGAACTAAAATAAGAATCCAGCTTAAAAAAGGATTAGACACGGAAATATCAGAATCTCATTTTTCCAAGGACCCTCGCTGAAAGGTACGTCTTCAACTTTTCCAGTGTGACTTTAGATAAGACTGCTATGGAAGTGTTGTCATTCGGCCCTAAATTTCGCGATAAAAGAGTTAATATTGACCAATTACAGAGAGAAGTACAGTTTGAAAACCTCTTCATTCAAACACTAGACCTAACATCGTCCTCCCAATACGAGTTAGAGAGATTCAAGAGTAACTTGGTTGATTTCTGTTACCAATACAATAATGCCAAGATCGACAGGAAAAGTATATTAACTAAAAAGCGTAGAGAATATCTCGGAAAACTAAGGTCTGATGACAGCATTATTATCACGAAACCAAACAAGGGTTCAGGTACAGTAATTTTAAACAAATGCGACTACATTGATGAGATGAACACCCTCCTGGAGGACTGTTTCAAGTTTCAAAAGTTAGGTAACAGTAGAGATTCGAATGAAGCAACAGAACGCCAGTTCGTTAAAACTTTGAAGTCTTCAAAAAATGAAAATCGAATTGATAGTTCCATCTTCGACGCTATTAGCCCACCGGAACTCATACACCTAGACTTTATGGCTTACCCAAGATACATAAGCAGGAGATCCCTCTTCGACTAATTCTGACATGTCGAACTCGTCCTTCCATTTAACTGCCAAATTGTTTGTAAATCTGTTAGAACCGCTACATCGTCAGTTGGTTAAATATAGTGTAAAAGATGTCTTTAACTTTGTAGAAAACATTAAAGATATGAACCTAGCAGAAAAAACTATGTTATCAGTGGATGTAACATCACTATTTACCAACGTCTCCCTTTGTAGAAACTGTCAACTACATATGCGAGCAACTCGTAGAAAAGAAAATTGAAATTGAAATCATATCAAGAAAATTGAAACAATTACTGCTAAAATGTATTATGAACGTTCAATTTGTATTTAATAAGGAGTATTACCGCCAAATAGATGGGGTTCCTTATTAGCTGACATATTTTTATCTAAATTGGATAATGGTCCTTTAAAAGAGACACCAAACCAACTCGATTAATATTGTTGATACGTTGACAATAACTTTAGCATTCGTAACAATAATTTGGATAGACAACACCTGCTCCAAGTCTTCAAAAAGGTAAACCTAGCTTTTAAATTCACTTGTGAAGAGAAACTCCAAGGTAGTATTCCATTTCTCGATGTTCTTCTCACAAAAAGATCAGACGGCACCTTGAAAAGAAACATCTATATGAAAGCGACGTGGGACGGGCAACACACCCACTTCCATAGCTTCATACCTATACAATATAAGCGCAACCTAATTCGTTGTCTTAGTCATAGAATTAGACGCATTTGTACCGACGACTGTATTGAAGATGAAATAAGAAATCTGACAAACGCCTTGCTACAAAACGACGATCCTACCAACTTTGTAAAGAAGTATATCTATAAAACTAAGCGAGACACAGTAAGAAAAAGCTTTACTTAAATGTACAATTCAAAGGCGATATATCCAGCGATACATCAAAAATTTTAAAAAAATTATATTAAACCGTAGATTAATGAGATCAATTGAAGGAACTTCCACTGCCGCAAAACTGCATGTCAGTTTCTCAACCAAACCGATATTGACACCGTGCATTAAAGATAAATTACCAGAAATGGCGACATCAATGTGTGTATATGAATTCAACTGCTCGTGTGGAGCTAGTTATATAGGTTGGCACCAAAGGAATTTATCTTTACGCACTCGTGAACATATTCCTGTTTGGCTTGGGAAAAGAGCAACCAAATCATTAAATAGTGCAATTCTATCTCATCTAGCGGATAGCGAACGCAGCATCAATGTAGATGAGTTGTGTATCGAGTACCGAACGATCTCCCCAAAGCCACGCCTCCTAGCCATAGCTGAGGCTTTAGAGATTAATAGAGAGAGACCAGACCTATGTGTACAGAAAAAACTAATTCACTCTATTTGTCTACCTTGGCCCACTACAAGGTCAGCAGGATCATAATTTTCGTACTATTATTATCAATTTGTGATATCACGTCTTTATTATCCATTTCTCCACCCAGTTTATTTCACCTCATTGTTCTCACTCGCAGTTCTCACTTATTAGAGGGAATATATAGATGAGATGATTGAAATACTGAGTGATCACCAAAAATGCCCAGGAAATTACATTGGCCTGACTAAAAAAGTTGAGAAACAACCAATTGAGTCAGAAAAAAGCCTTAAACAACGATTTACCACCACAGAAGCTTTGTATGGACCAGTCAGATCTATGGGTATAGTCAAATAAAGATTATTTATTCTACGAAAAGTGCATGAAAATGGTTCGCCACTTCAAACAATGTTGGACATGTGTAGTTCCCATTAACAAGCGGTAGAAGCTTCTTAAATCTCGTTATAGCGAATCAGTGAAACATGGTGTAGAAGATGCCTTTAAATATATCGATAGAATGAGGGCTTTAAATGCGAATGACAGCTTTACGATATCACTTGATGTATCCTTCTTGATCAGTAATAGATCGTTGTTTCAGACAGTGGATTTTATATGCGATAAGATTAATCAGCGAAATACAGACATCGCTATCTCTGTATCCACCATAGTAGAACTTGGAGGAAGTTGTCAAATGAGTTTTCATTTCTTGTTCAACAAGGCATAATGCGAATAAATTGACAGGGTGGCTGTGAGTTTTACATTAGAACCGAATCTTGTTGACCTTTTCCTCAGTTATTTAGAGAATGGACTGCCGAAACGAGTTATTAATGAGTAAACATTCTGCTGTCAGTACAGAGATTATACATCCCCGGTTATGAAGAACCACAGTTCTTCGATGGCAACCTAAGCGAAATAGAAAGACACTTAAAAGAGTTGCCAGTGCAGCAAAGGTACACTGTATCTTCGCCACCACCCATATTTCGCTCTCCAGAAATAAGAACAGATCACTTAAGTCTCCCTATTGTATCTATAGCTATTATTCTAACTGCTCTCCTGGAGCCATTAGGCGTATAATTAGGTGGGACCATCATCATATGAACAAAATCCAGCATGGTTGAGCAAAGGACAGAAAAGATCTATTTTGAGCTCTGTTTTAGCAAACGTTGAAAGTTATTTGTCCCATTTCTACTAATCTTTATTTTGCTTTATGAGTTCGTATTCAACATAAAGCTGAAATCATAGGAATCTGCCTGAATAAGCTAAATCAAAGTAATTCTTACAACCACTTTCTTTGGCTTCACCATCGTTACACGAATGTATAAACCGACCTAATTCACCCTCCTCAATTGCTTTTCAAAAATTGGAATTGTCTAAATTGTTTAATTCTACTTTCTGACTAGATCACCGTTGATTACAAGTTATCATTAGCTAAATTGTTTTAAGTATTGGTTTCGTAAAGGTTTTTTGATTGGTTAGAGGAGTCCATCATGAGGTGACATCAGATACAGAACCATCTGAAAATCTAGGAGTACTGAACAGCTGAACCGTCTTACTGTAAGACTCTTCATAAGTACGCACCCCCACCGGGGTTCTCACCCAGGACCTTCAGGTTATAAGGCGAGCTCATAGACCATAAAGCCTCTGTAACTCGGTCCAATGGCCTAAGAATTCTTACTTCTGCCAATTCATGACATAGTGCGACCACTTCGAAATGTCTTCTGCGATGGTTGGTTCCTAATGACGAATAGTCCTAAACCAGGAAGAAACAGGTGTTTAGTATTCGCAGGTTTTTCAACCATTTCTATCATTATTTGTTAATTTTCTTTACTAAGTATCATCTTGTTGACGTGTTGATGCTGACTGATTATTGTTATTCAAAAAAAGAGGCTATAGCTTTCAAACTAGAGCCATAAACGAGGATCCAATTGAAAAGTAAACATTTCTTTGCACATTTCTTCACTTTTTGAAAATCGGGTTTGTTTCCAAAATTCTATAATTACCGTAATGAAGGCAATTCAAAGGCTTATTTAAAAAAATTTTGTCATAAAATCCTTTTGGGGAATCAGATTGTCTATGCAACAGACTTTGGTGAATAAGAGAAACCACTTTTTGAAATATTTTTTTCACTTTTGTCCACGGACACTTCATGACAATAACAAATTTTTAATAATGTGTATTTATTCCTGTATGTGTAGGAACGCACTTACTATACAGCATTGATAAGTATTATTGAAATAGCATATTTTTAGTTTAATGCGAATTCACATGGTTGCTGTCATTCTTGAATTCGGTTTATGTGAAGAATCTGCCAACTAGTTATTAAATTAACCACATTAAGGGATGTAGGAATATTACCTTCGCGTTAACAGAAAACCGAAGTCTTTTGTGGAGGGTTCACAAAGACTAGGGGAAAAATAAACCCTTAATTCAATTCTCCCATATAACTTTGCTGTATACAACATTGAATCTTATTCTTGATTTTTAGGCGAAGTGTGTATTGATTTAAAGTGAGTAATATATTTGCATAATTTTCTCATCAGTGTCAACGCAGGTTAACATCAAAAGTGAATTGCACTCCATGCAGACAAATATAAGCCACTGTCAGGTATCTTTGTTTTACTGCATAAAAACAGTTATTACCACCATTTACAGTCTCATGGTTTTTGTACAAGTAAGTAGATTAAGATGTCGAAAAGTATTTGTAAACCAGTTGAACCCTCATTTTGAGTCATGGATACTGCTCGCTCAGAATGATATTAAGCGTCCTGATATGTTGACACGGGAGAATTCCAGGGTGTTGAGTTATTAGGAGACTACGGCTTGAGGCGTGATGTGGTATAAACAAGCAAGTGGCTTCAAGTCTTGTTTGACTTCAGTCTTACTGTATATGTGTACGACTTCCACTACAAGAAAAGTATAAGAGAAGGGGCAAGGAGCAAGTTTCAAGAGGAAAAGGTACGTAGACGCGGGTAGAACATGTTTATATTCATTGTGCATTGCCGTCTAGTAAATCTACTCACTTATTTTACCATAGTCTGCGTATACATCTATACGACTAGACTTTTTATTGACCATATAGTAATTAGAAACGTTTCACGCGTACTCTAGGTTCTGTAGTACTGTAAAAATTGATTTGTTCGAAAAATATTGTTTGATAATGTGTTCAGTGGACTGAAACAGTCTTTGCAGAGGGCGTCTAAAACGCATAGCAGACGTGCAGGTTAATAATAATAATAATAGCTTTATTCCAAAAACAGTACTCATGATACAGCAAGGAATTTTCAGCATTCAGTACAATATTGCAGCTAATTTACTCAAAAACGACAACAAAAATTAAAAATACACATTACATAATAGTAATAAAACGATTGTTATAGCAGCTACGTAGCAAAATACTGTGTGCCATACGGAGAAAAATATGTATGAAGTACAAAGTTGTAGTAATAATAGTAACACCAACTAAAAATAAAATAGCAGAGTAACAATTAAACGATAGAAAGTGTGACACCATAAAATACAGAAAGATGAGCAATGAAGGGGTCGATTCACTGTGCTAATTACATAGTAACTTATAAGTTTCACGTCTAACAGAGTCTTCGTCACATAAAGTACGCGCTAAATAGGGTATTGTAGAATTTCTATACTTAGTAGTACGAGCATATAACTTTTTATATTGACTTCTCGTCCTACCTGATGAGATACAAGGGGACAGGTGTGAATAAAGGGGGTGCAGAGGGTCTGACATTATAGCCTTTGCCCATTTCGTACAGGAATTTATATGCCTCTCGACTATAGCATTAGCGAGCTCATGCAGTGGCTGACCACAAGCTCTACTCACAGCATTTAATACTCTTTGTAATTTGATATAATCTTTTTTGAGAAACCCAGGACAGATTAATGGAGAGCAATAGAGTACAATAGGTAAAATACAGGAGTTTAAAAATTGCAAAACTAAAGGTTGGTTGATACTTGATTGTCTCAACTTTTTAATGTAGAAGGTAAGACGAAACATTTTCTTAGAGATAGATAAGATATGGGATGACCATGAAAGGTCAGAGGAAAAAACTAATCCAAGGTATTTAATGCTTGATTTGGTTTCAATTTCCGTACCATCCATGCTACAGGGATCATGCGAGTTAACTAGTTCAAGTAAGTCACGTCGATGCTTGAAAGTAAAGTCAAGCGCCTGACATTTGGAAGGATTTAATATAAGAACATTTGACTTAGACCACTTGTTGATGTCCAACAGAAAGCTATTAAGTTTGGAGCTGTCAGACTCGGAAGTGATAGGCAGTGATACAGTCAGATCATCTGCATATTTGACAAAGTTAGTCTCGTTTGAATGAGGTAGGTCAGCACCTTGTGGAACACCGGATTTTGTAAGCGAGGTAGAAGAAGATTTGCCGTTATATACAGTATACTGCATTCTATCAGAAAAATAGGAATGCAACCAACTCTTAGCCCAGGATCCTGTTTGTGTCAATGATAGCTTATTTAATAAAAGGCCCCTAGGTACAGAGTCAAAAGCAGATGTGTAGTCTAGGAAAGCACTACGAACATATTTAGCACCTTTGTCTAAACAAGAGACAACATTGTGATATAAGACAACCGCAGCATCCAAGGTACTTCTACCATGTTTGTATGCAAATTGTTTAGGATCATTAAAGGGTTTCAAAGCAGGTTCAAGACGAAGTAAAAGTAATTTTTCCATCAATTTTAAAAAGGGGGAAGTAATTGCAATAGGCCGAAATTTAATATCAGAACCAGAAGATGGTTTTGGTATAGGGATAATTTTAATGTTTTTCCATGCAAAAGGTAGAACGTTACCGGAAAAAGAAGCATTAAAAATGTTAGTAAGAGGATAACACAAAATATCAGCACAATTCCTGAGGACAATGGCGGGTATGCCGTCAGGTCCAAGGCTTTGAGAAGGCTTAAGAGACCGGAGACATTTAAGCACATCTAGGGTATTAAAACCACTAAAGTTATTGTCAATATTATTTGTATCAATTGGAAGGGTATCAACAGAAGAGCGTATGAAAGATTTGTTAAGAGTGTCAACATTAATAGATGGAACAGAAATACATCGCTTACCGTTAGTAATTTCTTTGAAGAGTTTCCATAAATTAGAAGGGGTTTTACATGACAAAAATCTTTGATTATATAAAACATTTAGTCTTTTTATTTCCAGTTTTATCAGCATGTTTAACTTTTTTACACCAGGCTTATTATTAGTTTTGAACAACAGTTCTTTATTTCTACGTAGCTTTTTGAGATATGGGGAAGATAAGCGATCAAATCGAATGAATAATGTTTCTTTAGGACAACATATTTCGAAACAGAATTTAAGATAATCGGTAGTGTTTGTGATTGTGTCATATAATGTTTGTTCTGTAAATAAGTCCCAGTTAGTGTCTTTCAACATGCATCTGAGCTTGTCTAGGTTGTCTTTTGAGTAGCATCTCCGTTGAACTTTACTGTAGAGGTGAGAAAGGACACCTTTGTGTGATTTGGAATATATTTTAAGCAGTACACGTATGATGCAGTGGTCAGAATTAAGTAGAGGAGCACGTTTGCGAGTTTCATATGTGCCAGCATCATTAATGAATACTAGATCCAGTTTTTTACCAAGACGGGTGGCAAAGTTAACAATATTGTCATGACCAAGTGATATAAGGAAGGAGCAATCGCTTCCATTGAAGTCGCCAGTTACTATTGATAAAGAGTTCTCGAAACAAGCTGCAGCAAAAGCGGTGAATTCATCGGCGAACATAGATAAATCCAATATGGTACAGCCAGGAGAGACATAAACATTAGAGATATAAATGAATTTGTATTTTGAAATGTGTTTCGGGCGACATCTCACAGTGATGCAATCATTGAAGTCATTTGAGAATTTGAAACAAACTTTGTTAGAAATGGACCATTTTGAGTGAATAAAAGTTGCAACACCTCCACCACATTTTTTCTTGGAACAAATACGGTCTTGTCAAAAAACACTGAAATTGTTTAGAGACACAATATTGTCATCGTATGAGTCATGGAGCCAGGTTTCTTGTAGAGTGACAATACCAGTATTGTGGTAGGTACTAGAAGACAACAGAGACTGAAAGTCCAGAATTTTATTAGGCAGGGACCGGCAGTTGGTACTAATGATAACTGGAACAGTGGTGTGATGTATGGGTGTAGATTTTAAGGCACGCTGCCAACCTCCATGGTGCTTTTTCTTGAGTTTATTGCAAATATGAAAGTTATTGGGTTTAAAACGTTTTATAAAATCCCGGGAGTGGATAATACGATTAGAATGCATAATGTGATATGTAAGTACCAATAAAATACGAGTAAATAGATGCAAAATGTACATGGAATGTGGTAGCCCAAAAATATTCAAACAGGCCGCCAAGGTCATTCGATGTTAGTGTGTTCCAATTTCAAGAGGAATTTTGTTCCATATTTTAGCACACTTGATTGTAAAGAAATTTTCACCTTCACTGTGCACGTTTGTTTGCTTAAGTCGTAACAGACTTGCTGTGAGAATTGTATGTCTGAGGGTGATATTTTGTTTAGGAACTTAAAGAAGAATATTAGATTCATAATAAGTTGTCTCGTCCAAAGTGGGTCAAGATTTAGAGTCATACACCGTGAAATGTAGTCTTTCTAACAGTCGTGTCCAATTAGTTTAGACGTCAAATATCGTGGGATACTTTCCATTTTCAGTTTTCGCATTTGCGATTGCCGCTAATAATAAACAGGAAATATTCTTATGGTGGCTTTAAACATTTCTTCCATAGGGTGAGTTTAGCTTCACTGTTGTGAAGGTCCCTCAGTATGCATCCTAAGAGCATGCTGCACTTTCAAGCGTGTTATCCCACTTGCTCAGAAAATGTTATGTCACATAAGAACCTCATGCTTTGGTCAACGACACCTTGCAGTATGAGTATTTCAGGAGACTGAAGCTTTGGGTCCAAGTTGATTGAGGGTGCACTGAAGCAGAAATAACCGCATTTGTTCAAACTGAAATGTAGATTCAATAAAGATGACCAAGCAGTCACCTTGTCTCATTCAGTCTGCACAACATTCTGGAAGTACCCTAGGTCATTACACTGGAATGTGTAAGCTACTGCGAAGGTGAAAGGTCTACCATGTGAGAAGCTAGCGCATATGTTGTTGATATAAAGTGTAAATAAAGGGGCCCAATGATACTACCTTGTACTACACCAGAAGTTATTGGGCTAGGTTTGAAAGTTACAGACCCAAGTTCAACTATTCGGGACCTGTTGTTGAGGAATGATTTAAGCCGTCCCAGTAGTGGGTCACGTATTCCTAAGGAGTTCGGCTTATGTATCAGAAGCGAATGGTGGACATGGTTAATTGCCTCAGGAACGTAAAGATAGACGACGAGTGCCACTTATTGTCTTTCATGGTTACTGGTTATAAAATTAGAGAAGTCCAGGTGGCAGGTTAAACATGATCGGGATTTTAGGACTTGCAATACTACATTTAAGCATGTGTTTGCGTATGCCATCTTTAATTAGTCTCTTCAGAGTTTTAGATGCTATAGGTGTGACATTGATCGACATGTAGTTGTTGAATTTTGTTTTCAAGCCGCATTTGTGTTTAGGAGTAATAAATGCCATTTTCCATATATCCGCGTAGACTTTTGTCAATGGCGCTTATTAATTTGAAAAAATGAACTTAATAAATGTGGGTAAATGAATGAAGATTTTCATCGCATTCATTTAAGTGCACATGGAATATTATGCGATGAGATGCTGGATGAAATTTGCCCCGATAAGTCCTGAATACAAGTGTTGCTGACCAGCCTTAATATTGTTTATACGATTAGAAAAGATGACATCACAGCAACAACGAGAAAATGCTAAAATTGGAAATGCAGACGAGACATGATATGGATTTGACTGGCATGGAAGAACCTAGATGAAGTCTAGTGTGCGACGTGGAAATATACATTTGACTGTGTAAAATGACTTCACAACAAATGGAAACTGTTTGTTTAATTTATTGTGAAAACAAATTTATATTGATGCTTTCTCTGATTTAAATAGTCATTTGTTATGGATGGGCTTATTTATTGTTGCAAGCAATTGACGGAAGTCATATTTCAGCATTATGAATATGGTCATTCATTTCAGTTGCTATCACTGGGGAGAAAACCCGGAAGAAATTGAAGTGTTGTGCAAAAATGAAAATGACAGATAAAGGTGTAAATAATCAGAAACACTATTGAATATATCAGATTTGAATTACCTTGGACTTTTACAGTTGTGTCGCACATACAAATATTTGTGAAAAATTACAAGCAGGAAGTTCCTGCAAGATACAAAACACTGGAAACTATACACCCCAGAAATTGCTGAATTTTGAAATATGCCGATCAAAATCGTTATCAACCTGTTATTACAAAGGATGAATGACGGAAGTGAGTTCGTGATGTGTGACTCATCGAATAATGTTAGATTTGTCCACATTGTCACTCCTTTATCATCACAGTTAAACACTCAAGACATCTAGTTGATGTGATCGCTTCTGAGGTTTCCCGCAGCGTGATGGAATTTGGGAAACCAGAAAGATTCATCTAATCCCTTTTTTTATCATTTAATCTGGCGAAAATTTCAAGCCTTCACAACGTTTTGTTACACAAGTGTCTAGGAAACGTGAGAAAAAGCATTTTTGTGGTTTGCAGTGCGTTCCCATACAAGAGAAAACTGTTCAACAGCTGCGTCCTTGCTTCACGAGATGTATTCGTTTGTAATGGAAACTCATCCTAATCTCGTGGATTTACACTATAAGTCAAAGAAGGGATATCATGAAAGATGTTGAAAGAACACACTGACATTTTATGGTCACTACCTGGAAATTCATGTCGCAAGCGCACTATAGATGGTGCGCGAATATATGTTCTAAGATATGTACGGATTTAGTAGGTGAATTTGTGTGTCGTAAACACTCTCCTGAGACGACGGAATTCGGGAGATTACCACATGTTTTTGGTCCACGTAGTGAAGGCTACTTTACTTCTGGCATGTTGAAGTCGCCTCCAATAATTTTATAACTGAAGAGATGATTGACCATAATATTAAAAAGGTTCCTGAGCATATTATAATGCTCACTGCTAAATGAAGAGGGTCGGTGCATACAACCAACAAGTATAGCTTTACTTTTGACAACTTTTATTTCGACCCAGATCGAGTCATTGAGTTGTGAAGCAATTGGGTAACTGAACTGAATCGCACACATGGACTGTTCACAGTAAATTATTGTTCCATCCCCTCGCCTGCCTCTGTCTCTTCGAAAAAGGTTGTATTTATCAATCCTTAAGCTGTCATTAGAGGTTTCATTTGCGCACAATGCTTAAGTGATCATAATCAACTGATAGCCTGTAAATAGAGGCTGAGTACTTAGTGTTTGTTAATTGTTTGAACTGATCCAGTACTTTTGAGGATGGTCGATAAACACCATCTTCGTAATTTCAGTACTTGGACAAAATTTTGATAAAATATTCCGTGAGTATCTTACGTATACATGTTTTTGAACTCAGTAACCACTAGCTCTGGATTATGAGAAGATTTCAGGCATGTTTGCGAAGTGGTAGTCAAGGGTGGTCTGTTGTTTGGATAAGGTATGCATTTAAGAGACACCTGTGTGATAATCAGATATTAGTATTTTAGAGATATTAGTATACTCGTTTGGTGCCGACACTGTCTCCCGGGGAGTATGTCTTGTCTTAGCTGTAGACTTTTCGCTATACCAGCAAAGAGTTGATCGGATACCATGCATGCTTCATGCATGATGCCAGGTGTTTCTGTTAACTGATGCCGGTAAAAATCCTACTCAAATGGGCTAGTAGGGGCAATGATGTTTTGAAAGGTGTAGTCGATAAAAGCATTCGGTAATTTGTTGCCATAATAAGAATGAAGTGCTGGTACCTGTATGGGGTAGTTTTCAGACCATAGCAAGTTTTGTGCATACATCGGCAAATGCTTTCCATTAAATATATTGGATGTATGATTGAGTTCTGTAGCTGATGTTTAGGGGATTATTTAGAACTTTGAGTTGATAGAAAGCTCAAAGGGGCTAACTAACAATGGGTTTGCGTGGTGGATGGGTAAAATAATACCAACTACCTCTCTGTGTTGCTTGTCTAGAAGTAGTGGTTGGTTATAATTGGCTTTCCATTTGACACCAATTAGGCCTACCTCTATGAGCTTGTTCTATCACATTTGACTTTCTCTTAGAAAGATGGCTTAGAGGTGCTTGTGTCTCTATTATTTCAAAAGACTTCCGTGCTCTGGGTGCAGAAATTAATTTATTTACTTCTGTTTCTCCTTCATTATGTTAAAGCTGTCGATGATGGCTAAGAGGGCAGCCAGCATATGCTAGATAGGGTTTCTTTTGCTTAGACACCTACGGCGCCCAAATGTTCTCGGTAGAATTTGACGCTTGTCATAACGCTTAAGGATCTTGCTAACTTGAGAAGCTACGTTATAGTGATACTTCACAGTGAATGGATTGCCAGAATGAGAAGTTACTGACTTATTCGGAGATGGGCGTAACACAAATATGATGGGTTTCAACGTTTCTTGGCTACTCTTAACGACTGAGGATAGAAGATCACTCCATGGATCGATCTAGCAGTGTTCCAATATAAAAGAAATGACTATTGACTACTCATTTGTTCCAATACTTTTCTTGCTGAAATCAATTCATAATCAATTATAAATAAATCAAATCTCCGAAAATAATCCTAGTTATTTTTGGTTACTGACTACAGAATGAAGTAGCTTGATATTCCAAAGGACGGTTATCAACTTTGGAGGTGGTGGAGTAATGTGAGATCAAATGCTCGTCAATAACACTGTTTGGAAGCTGCACCACATATGAAACACTCGTAGAAATTGGTATCAATCAGGTGATGGATTCCATTCCAGTAGCTATATTTTCTCTTGTCACAAATCCTGTTTTTATTTATCATTCAGATTTCAAGAGAGGTTTTGTGTGAATGTTGTTCAACATTTATAACGAATTTATTTGCGTTCTGAATGCACGACCTCATTTGGGATGTTGATCATTGGACAGCTTTCTGTGAAGCAACTTCGCCTTGAGTAAACATTTTTCACCGTGTAGCGCCAAAAATATACTCAGCTTAACATGAAGATTCAGAAGTTGTAATCCTCTAAGATTATCAAATTACTTAGTTAAACGGTTAATAGAGACAACATGATCTCACATAGAATAGAAAATGCAAAGTGCTGAGCAGGGTGAGTCAGAATCTTGTAAATGCGATGAGAACAGCAAGTACTGAGTTCATCACACGTGCTGTCAAATCTAAACGTTGAGGACGGACAGCTTTGAAGACGATTGCAGAATTCATTACCAGAGCTACATTCAAAACCATAAACTCATTTTTAGCGCATAGAATTCCTCAAAAACACACCAGTAGGCGATGGATAGGCACAGAACCTGCAGAATGGTTTGAAATGATGTAGACTTTATTCTGCATATTTGAAAATATAGGTCTCATATATATATATATATATATATATATATATATATAAGATAATTGTATGTGGAGCAGTTCTGTTATATTACGTGGATACCACCTGTTTACTGTTAGAATACTAGGACTTGTTTATTAAGAAAACGCACAGCATATTTATGGATCTTCACGCTCAGTTAGTGTCAGAGGAGGAGGAACTGCTGTGATTAGTTGTTTGAGTCGCTGTATCCTACAACCATACTAATTCTTCATTTGTTTTGTAGAAATTGAGTGTATTCTAACCGGTTGTTTATTTTGTGGCGGTTCGACGTTTTCGAATGTTGGTTAACTTTTCGAACCAGAATTAACCGTTTAAAATGAATGTCCATGAAGCATCATTTATAGTTTGGACAAACTGATGAGGCTTTCAAACGAAATCAGACATCTAGCGTGTGCTTGGAGGTCGATGGGCAGCACCATCATGGGAGACAAAATAAAATCTAGTGATAAGGGGTCGATTACTTCGAGGCAGTTAAACGTGGGGGTTGGAAGCATAATACAGTGAAGATGAGACAATGAAACTTCATCTTTCCTTTCAAAAGCATGAAGTGAATATTAGCAATCACAGACTAATTTCACAGAATCAATTGAGAGAACAGAAATTTTGTCTTTGTCATTCATTCAAATCCCTGCAGTAGTCAACACCTCGACAATGGCCTAACACGCGCTTAATAATGACTAGATCATGAAGTGCCGATGACATTAGCTTGCATTTGCATTATATATATATATATATATATATATATATATATCGGTAAAAATGACATTTTAAGATCTTATTGGTTGATTGACTGCGTCACACCTGCTGATGAATAGCGGACAGGCACATTTTGTTACTTGAAAGTTCAGATAGTTTAATACTGAAGAGTGCTAAATTAGACTATCCTGTTCTCCTTGGCTCTAAGAGGCCCAAAAGCTAATTACAGTCAATGAACTCATCTAAAGTCTTGAACCTTTCGAAATTTGATTTGTTAATAAATAATTTTATAAAATATATTTAAAAAGAGACACCAGCATATGGGCATCTTTACTGCTTTACGCAAATGTATGTCGTATAATCAATAATCAAAAATTATTCTACACTAATGCAAAAATTTTCAGCTGACAAATTCATTGCCTAATGTTAGTTCAGTAATTTCCCCTATTTTCGGTATGTTATTCTGGTGTCATTGATGTCTGCAGATAAAAAAGTGGTGCTTTTTTAATTTCGAATTTCAACTTCCATCAGACCAACATGGCTAAACTCACTACTATGTTACAGCCTTTTATCACATCCATTTTGTTCAACTAATCTGTGACTGCCGTCACTTTAAGTTTTCTGATATCTTCTAAAAGTTATTCGTTCCTTCAGTAAACTGATGTTGGCTGCATATCTTGTTTATCGTCTTCAATCGATCGACATTTTTCAGTTCTTTCCCGTTTTCCTTATTACTATCGAGTAAAGTGCCCGATTTTCGATGAGGTATTACACTTCAGGGGCTGATTGTATTCTCCCCTGATGTGTAAATTTGACTATTGAAAATTGCATTCACAGATCTACTACACGTTTTCTCACGAACAAATTTTAACGAGCTGAAATGAAGATTATAGCAACTAAATGGATGTCAGCAGTTGTCAGAGATTTATCACATGAGTACGTCAAGAGGACTGAGAAAACAACAGTAGGGAAATAATCGATTAAGGATATATTGTGATTATTTAACTAAAAGGGTTATTACAGCATGTGATATACTTAAGCTTATAAAGAAAATGAACGTTCCATAGTAATTTATATGGAAAGACAGATGATCAAAGTTTCCTCTAAAATTAAAAATAAAATACAAGCATGAGATATTTGCAGAGATAGTGTGCATAATGAACACGTCCCCCTGATAAACCGACAATAGTTAAGCTGAACAGTGTGCTTATTTATGATAGAAAGAGTAAATATTTTCACTATGTTTCCCTGTTTTTATCCATAATTCTTTCATACAAGTGGAAGCAAACTTGCATTTGTAAAATCAAACTAGGTGCGGCACCATGTGTGTTACTAAAGGAACATATTTCGAAATATACACAATTATTCAGCGACAGTGTCAAACTGGCCAGCATGATCTTCTGTTATTTCTTTTCAATTAATGAGAACTTCATAAATTGTTTTCAGGTGTTCTAATTAAATTGTAAAGAAGTCTCTTTGCATCACATTCCCAGTATTCCCAATCACATACTCATGTCGGTTACAAAGGCTTTCTCAAGTTGACAATTTGCGTGACTGTTAATCAAGGCTATGCTCAAATGTAAACTGATTCCTAATGCACAATGAGGAGAATTAATAACTGAAATAAATTTTCATCGAAGTCAGAGGTATTCTTCGGTTTATTTCTCTGAATTGAGGTGTGAATAACTCATGATATTGGAAAGCTCAAATTCTTAATGAGTCTTTTTGTTTGGTTGGGTTTTCTGAGTTTGTTGACTTAATCGTGAATATTTCATTTTCCTTACTAGACAACATCTATGCAACCTTATCAACCAGCTCCGAGAAGACAAGGGAATAAGAAACATCTCTCTGAGATACACCTCTTCCCTATTTTAATTTATGAATCTTGAAATCGTATCTATAACATTGAATGAACAAGTCGGCTTATTAAGTGGATGTTACTTATTTGTGTCTGCCTCAAAAGCACTCAATCTCTCACCTGAACTCATACGAGAAATAATCCATATTAATACTGTCTGAACCTGAATAAACGCTGGTACCACCGAGTATAGGAAGTCAACGATATCATATCTGGTGCATGTTTTATACGATAAAGACAATGTCAAGTGCGAAATCAAAGACTTACTATGCTGTTAGCGGAATGGTCGTCTCTTTCATTCTCTAATATCTTCAATCTCTGGTGACATTATCTCAATTAGCTGATAATATTAGCTAATAACATTGTTATCATTATTAACGTTTCTGATATATATACATATGCACGACTTCGCTTTCAGTGCAAATACTAAAAAGGAACTTTCACGAATGATCCTCTACTATTACTGATATTTTGAGAATAATTTTTCTTGTTGTCGAGTGGATTAAATGTGATATTGTACCAAATGCCGAGAATTCTCCACTGTAGAATTAGTATATTCATGGAATAAAACGAATTATTATTCCTAATAATAAATTATTTCAAGGACCAGACAATCCTCATGACTTAAGAAACTCACTGTCTCTATTTTTCATATAAATAAAATATAAATATTCATAGTCCTCTGATTTCTAACATTGTTACTTAATTTAAGAGAAGATAAAATTAGTATCTACGCCAAAATGACATTCACTCTGTATGTAAAGTAGTAAAGAAATACATTCTTTCGTCTTATACAAAGACCAACAGAAACATATATTATGAATATGGCTGTCGGTATCAAAATTTCACCACTTGGAGCCCTTCATGATATCTGCGAGGTGAGTAAATTCTCTTATATTTCAAAAAGCACCCCCGATTTTCTCCACCGGAATTTTTATGAGGACATGACTAAGCGAACTCATTCTAGCGTAAAACTGAGTAACATGATTTTCAAGAATAATTTCAATGTTCAAGTGGAATTCGGTTCATATATGCATTTATTTGCGATCACTCAAGAAACTGTGACGTTTTCGGAATAGTGCTAATTCTAAGTGAATAAGGTACCAAATCAAAATGCATAAAATTATTGTGTTGTTAGAAGTTTGAGGTGAATATTTTGATTCCACTAACTGAAATGTTTAGCTAGTTGTTTGTCGTGTCTCAAAGACATCGTTCACTAGTTTTTTGGCATAATAAAAAAGCCCATTTGTCGACATCAGTTATCTTATCTGAAATGGGTTGAAAACTCTTCTTGAACTATGAGTAACTGATATAATGAAATAACCAGCAGTCGACAGATGTCAACCAAGCTAAAATTAAAAAAAGAACCCATTAGCTTATTATGTTAATTGTCTCTTCTCAGCGTTCACTCAAACGGCCGCAATCATATTATGAACAATCGAATGAAAATAAACTCTAATTTCAACGGACACTTTGTCACCATTCCTCCGAATTCTAATAGGACGCTTTGTGAATACACGAAACATTCCATATTGAACCACAGCAATCTCCTCATGATAACTACATAAGTTGGAAGTGTACATTCAACTATTCCTGCAAGGTGATATATAATGAGAAAGCAAATGCAGATATCTTCTGAATTACACTCATCTTCGAATTAGTCATTCCGTGTCATTATTCGGAATGTGACATCTCCATAAAGGTTGACAACGGGAATCCTGTCATTTAACTGCTTCATGTACGCGTCAGTTAAAAGTGCTCATATGTTTGAAAAAATAAAAGATGACGTTCAGGTTGAAAAGTTTCATCAAAAAAATAAATCCATCGCAAGTATTAGAGTGTCCTTTTGGATATTTTGAAACTGATTCACAAATCCTATTCATCTTTCACAGTTGTCGATCTTTAGTGGCGAAATTTGTCTAGTCTTTAGTGATACTTACTGAATTATGTCAGTAGAGCTTACACTATGATGACCAATATAAGAGACTCGCTACTGCACTGAACACTGACTTAGTATTAAATGACAGGCATTAGAGAGTCCAGCACCCAGTTTCTCTTATGCTATTCCACTCAAATAGTCAAAGTAATTTTAGTATAATCTATAAGCCTCATAACTTACGCAGACATCGAGCTGTAAAAGTTTTTTTTCAAAAGTATGCAGAACGTAAATGAAAGCCTCATAGTAGACATAGGGTCATTATACACAACCGCTGTAAAGTACTCAATGTTTTAACAATGATTGTTGTTATTTTCAGGCATAATGACAAGTCGGTCCAAGTCACAATCATACAAAGTAAGCTGCCAGTTTATGCTTGACAAATCCAGCAACGATATACTGAAGGTCTTTTCATAAATACAGTTAAACTATTTATGTGTTTGTTCATAATTGTTTAAAAGTAATATCCATTAAATTGAAGCAAACCACTATGAATAAATGTAGCTAATTCGTGTTTAGCTTCTAAAAAACTGATCGAATGAAATGCCAAATGGATTGTATAATTTCGTTAATTTTATACCACAGAATTATTACGGGTATCTCTTTAAACAGCTGGCTGAAAAATTTGTAGTAAAATACTCACCGAGGTCTTAAATATGAGAATGATAGTCGGAATATTATGTAAATATTTCCTCTCTTGGGAGGGAGAAGATGTAATGGGATAGAATACGGTTTGTATATATATATGAGTACAGTCCTATAACACACCGTAATTTTTCTCCGATTTCTAACATCATTAGTACGTCATCGTCTTATTTATTAGCACAAATCTGACCTAAACAAACTGGTTAACACTCATGAGGTGTGCAACATTCATGGCACTGAAACAGAAACCAAGTCAGAAATTAAATGCCTAGGCGTCATTCTATCTGCTGATCTTTCCTGGTCGTCTGATATCTTGATGATTTCTAAGAAAATATTCCGTCTTACTTTCTACATCAAGAAGTTAAGACATTCTGGTATAACCCAACTCTTATTCCTGCAATTTGTTAACTCCCGTATTCTGCCTATTATTCTCTATTGTTCCCCCTTAGTTTTTCCTGGACTACTGAAGAAAGACTGTACCTTATTACGCAGGATGTTAAAGGTTGTCAGCAGGGTAAGCTACGTGCCACTTAACCAGCTTGTTAATATTCTGGTTGACAGGCACTTGGACTCATGTGAAAAATGGGCTAAATCCATTCTATCTAACTCACACAACCCTCTTCATTCACAACTCTCCCCTTGTATCTCATCGGGCAGAACCAGAATGCTATATAAAAAAACTATATGCTCGCACTAGTAAGTACAAAAACTCATCCATACCCTACTTAGCTCGTGTTCTGTGCGATAAACAAAGCATTAGGCGTGAAAACTTTAACTTAATAAATAGTCAGTAGAACAACTGGATCTCGTCTTTCCAACTCATATCATTTATAGGTACAACGTTTTCTTTCTTTCTTTTCCGTTTTCTCTCTCTTTTTTCTTTTATGTGCAGCTTTGTTTCTTTCTTCCGCTTACGCCAGTAAATATGCAAGCATCTACTTTTCTAACACCTTCAAACACCGTTCAATTTTGGCTTTGCTACCTACATGCCAATATGTTGTTGTCATAATGAACAGAGATTTCCTTAACTTATGTAGAATTTTCTTTATTGATAATGCACTAACTGGGTGCCATACTGTAGTAAAATGCTGAGAATTCCATTCTGTATTCACAAATACTGTTTTTGAATAAAGCTTATTATTATTAAGAGTTTTCATGCCTAATATGGAGATAAAGTATGATAAAATTCTAATACAACTAACTATCTTGAGTTAGGCACAGTTTCTCTCGCCACAGATATTATTAATGTCCTCTACTTTTCTAATGGAAACGTGTGATCGAAATGGAATCAGTGATATATTACACTTCATAAAATGTCTGTAAAACACGAATGGGTGTGTATATGGTCGCCTTACAAAATTCTATAAGGCGGCAGATCTCATTCTGAGGCCATTTATGTATAATGCTTTAATAACACCACAAAAATATCTGTTATTATATTGTTATTATTAGATGCAGTTTATAAATTTTCTGTCAGCTATACTGGGCTTTCATTCAAGAATCCTTAGTGTACTCACAAACACAAAACTGTCTCTGTACACCGTTAAAGTGAACTCACCTTCATCTGTATTGAAAAAGGTAATTCGAATTTTATTATTGTTACTCTGACCTTGATGCAATTGGCTACAGTGTTGTCCGATCGGAAAAATGAGAATGTCGAACTAGTAACAACCAAGTATATAATAAAATATCTGAGCAGACGAAATTCTCATTTAGTTTGAGTCTTAGATAAATGAAAAACGCTTTCGAAAAAGCCACGAAGAAGAATCTTCAGGTGAACATAAGTGATCAATGCAATCAACGTGTAGAAACAAGCACCACTCAAAATAAAGTCAGGTGAACTGCAGTATACACACTCTCAATGTAACCTGCATTATACACCGAATAACCACCGTATAACCTAAGCCTACTAAATCCAATCAAAGAGGTAATAACTCACTGACAAGTTCTATTTTATAAAAATAAAATGGAAATAAAACGTTCTCAAAACGTGAGGATGAAATTGTCTCAGAGGTATGTGATAAAAAGTATGGTGACATTTACTTTGTAGATATGACTGCATGAAAGCCTTAATCAAACCACAAACCACAGTTAAATGAATTCAGTATATCAATCTGGACAATTTTCCCGTAAGACTTCCATTCAACTGACAAAGTAATTACACAACCCATGGAAATCAAATGAAAACTCTTACTTTGATGGGTTCATTATAAAGAGTAAATTAATTGAAATATTCACGATGATTGTTCTAAGGACTCACTGATGATTCCTAATGGTCAACAGAAGCATAAATGTAGCTGAAATAGGAAACCAGTTTGCCTAAAATACAAGTTCATGCATAGTGACATATTGACCTTGAACGGATATTAGTAGATCACACGTTATTTCTCAAAGTGCTGTCTGAAACTTTTCGTCTAACGCAGTCATAATAGCGCAGGCCAGAGACGACTATCCACTTTGCGCGTAACGATGACAGCTGCGATGCAATGGAACTGACAATAATTATTTCATTTAACGCACACATCATTTTATTTTATTCACTCACCGGCCTTCTCTTCAAGTGAAAAATAAGCCAATTCATTTAAAGACAGACAGCAGGATTCGAATATATAATTAATTTCGTGTTGGATTTTAAAACTGTGTTTGTGAAAACAGTGGGAAATTTCGGTGTAGTGAAATGATCACTCAGATCACTGATGTCTTCATTGTGCCGTGTGACCGAATGACATCAAATCCATCTTACTTATAAGAAATTTTGTGAAGAATGAATATCTGTTAGAATATCAGTTAGAGAACAGCATGTATCTCTCAGCAATCACTCAATCATTTTAAGCGAAGCCACAATCACTATGCCCACACGCAGATCTCATTCCGTCCCGATATGCTGGACGCGCTGGCATGAATTCATTCCAGCTGGTAAGTTGTTCGACCACAAATATGTGTTGAATTTATTACACCGAAGCAATAAAACGCATTCAGCAATCAAATAACAGCCCTGCATTAAAGGATTTTTTACTTTTGTCCTTCAGTATATAAATGTATGAAAATTGATGGACGAAACCTGAAAGATTCATTAATAAGAAATACTGAATATACTAATATATCCGACATTTTAGATAGAAGAGTAAATTTTCCAGAATACAAAATTCACTATATGAATAATTTCCTTAGCTTCTACAACTTTTCAATATATTATGACGTGAAGGAAGGTATCAAGTGGGTCTTAAGCACTTATTATTACGCCATTCTTCATCATTTTTCTGGCATCCGATAAAGGAAAGAGTAGCACAAGATGTACAGGCGTGGAGGTTGACAAAACAAGAACAATAACAGGGAGATATCCACTTACTCTCGGCTAAAATTAAAAAAAAACAGCCAGCACCAGATGAGCTCCCAGCTAACAAACTGTCAGACTGCAGTTTATAACCTACTGTTCCTTTGATCATCTGGTCGTTTAGCATACGTGATAAACATGATTCTTCATGTATCAATATTTTTTATAATATGAAATCAGTGGCATTTTGAAGAAATTCATTGTATGTTGACGATTCAATTTATTGTTATTCTTCAACATCATAATGAAAGATGATGGCAGTCAGCTTTAAAATTCATCGATGGCCATTTCGACGTTCATCAGCATCCATTTATATTGCAGACTTACTTTCATTATTTGCACTGCTCATTGTTTTGTTATTTTACTTATTTGAGGCTCACTTTACTACAGTGCAGCTGGATGAATTTCTACTGATATATGCTTCTGATCCTCTCAGTTATATACGCTGTGTTTCTGATAAAACTGCAATCTACATGAATGCATTCAACAGTTGTATATTGTACTTCGCTTAAACATGTCCATATATTCATGCCTCGACAGTTACCAGGATGGAATCGATTATTTGCATGCACAAATCATATTTCTGCAGAGATGTGAATAGATATATGCCTACGCATCCTGTCGCGAATGCTTTCATGAATTCAAGACACATATCACCTGAGTGTGATTTGTTTGATGCACACATATGCTTGCAACGTTCTGAAGTTTTGTGAAATGAAATACATAGAGAAATATGAAGAGACTAAATACGCATATTTGCTATTATTAATTTATTCTACAGTACACTTACGATGCATTTCTATATAGTTGACACAAAGTTGTTTAGTTTATTGGTGCGATGCAAACTGAAAAGACCTGCTTCTTTTCATAGGAACGTCAACAATATTTCAAAAGTTCATTATAATAAAGGTTTTTGTATTTCCCAATGAATGAAAAACAAAAAGATATTGTTTTTACCAACGTTTTGCTACTTAATGCTAATGGCTTTCTCAAAGTATTATTATGAAAAGAAGGCAATTGAGCACCTATCTGAAGAACCATACTTACTCCTTGAAGAGAAGAAGAAATCCGCCGAATTCAACAAAATGAAACTAAATACAAACAGACTACTTCAAGAAATGAAACCCAAAAATTGAGATTCTCTCTGGTTTACACTAAAACCAAAATCTTATATACCTTCAAGATTCTACGGTCAACCAAAGATGCATAAACCCACAGTTTCATTAGACCAGTAATAGATTTCACCAACTCACCTTTCTGAATACTAACTCTCGATTCAACAACCACTCCAAAAGGACACTCAAAATATTGTAAAAAATTCATATGATTTCAAATCCTAAGTAGAAAACCGAGAAATTGATAAAGAAGACATTATGGTAAGCTATGATATTAACTCACTATATACTAGCATCCCTGTTACCGAAAGTCTTGACATCATTTCCAATCTACTAGAATCAGATACAACGCTATCACAAAGATGTCCACTGGACATCAGTGAAATAATTAAGAGCCTAAAATTCTGTCTGGAAAGTAATTATTTTACATTTAAAGGGAGTTTATATAGACAGACAAATGGTTTTCCTATGGGTTCACCAGTCTCCCTAATGGTCGCCGACCTTTTCATGAATAGATTCGAAAATAACATCTTTTCAACCATACTCACTCCTAAAATATAGTTAAGGTATGTGGATGATACTTTTGTAGTACTAAAACGAGATCTGCACAATTCATTCCTGGAGAAAATAAACTGTGTATCTCCCAAAATCCAGTTCACTTCGGAAGCAGAATCAGACATCGGTGAACTACCATTTCTAGACTGCCTAGTTAAGAGAAAGGAAAACGGACATTTTAGTATATCCATATTCAGGAAGAAATCCCACTCCAATAAATATTTAGACTTCAAATCATCACACCCCATCAGCGCAAATATTCCAGTTATTTCAAGTCTTCTTAGACGAGCACACTCTCTGATAACGGATGAGCAAGAAAAAGAAGAAAAAAATATCAAACACTACTGAAACTCTCAAGGAAAACAACTACCCAATGAACCTCACCAACAAAATCAACACAGACATTAAGTATGGCCGAAAACGCATTCCGAAAACAACGAAATCAACAGTCGTCATTCCATATAGAGCAGAGACGTCAGACGATGTCAGAAGAGTACCTAATCACCTCGACACTAGAGTTTTCTTCAAAGGAATTTTGTCCTTATAAAAGACCGAATTCCGAATGTGATGCGATCTACATCGGACAAACATCTCGAGAAATCAAAATCAAAGGAAGTGAACGCCGTAGAGTATCTCTTTGACCACCGAGAAATCCAGTTGAACTAGAAAAACTTCAAAAATCATCAGCCATAGGTCTACATGCTATAGAATCAGGCCACAAAATTGATTTTGACAATATTGAAACAATCCAGAAAAACTTCAGAAACCACAAAGAACGTCTGATATCAGAGGCACTTCATATGAAGTGGAATCCAAACTGTCTGCATAGGAATGATGGACTAAAACAGAATGATCTAAAAACCCCTGCCTCCCCCATGAAGTGGCAAAATCAACACAAATGTGATAAGCAAGTTCACTATGTAAACACACACTACTTTCATAATTCTACACACTGATCGAATCCAACAATCTACACTTAGTTTTGTTATCTTTACCAATTGACCAACTTGACAACCAAAAATGACCCCAGACTTACGAACGATGATCAAGTTAGTAAACTTTGTTTTGATAAAGTAACAGATATACTATTGCCTTTGATATTTGGTTTGAACGATCTTCATTGTTATTTTGACTTTCAATATGTCCTTTTAACTTGACCTAAGTAGTCTATTTTCTCACCCTCTAACTCTTTGTTATATGTATGCTGGGATTTTGTAAATTCCGGTTTAATAATACTTTGAGAAAGCTATTAGCATGAAATAGTAAAACGTCAGTAAAAACAATATCGAATTGTTTTTCATTCATTGGGAAATACAAAAACCTTTTTTATAATGAATATCAAATACCCAATGCCCACATTTTTTCAAATTGTTAAAAGTGAACTTGGTTTGGACATATATAACATTTCAAATGTAACAGAAATTTCAATGAGTTTGTTCCACATATCCTTCTGTGTCACTTACTACTGAATAATTGGGTTGTATAAATTCCACTAAGTCGATACAAGAAACAGATTTATTTTATCTATTCAACTGATGAAAAATTTAAATAAATCGTGCGATGAAAAGACTCACTGTAATCGTCTTCAAATAGAAAGCAGTCGAAGTAACGTAATTAGTGTGTGGCATATAGGAAGAAAGGAAAACAAATAGATATACGTATTATGTACATATATTTATGTAGACAAAATAACATGAGTACAATGACCTTTGATTAGGCTGGCATAAAATCACTGATACGAGATTTCTAAACACCAATTTATTCTCATAATGAACCACAAATTGTTCTAAGTTGTTCTGTAGCGAAAATTTGTCCAAACATAATGTACTTCTCTCCATTTATTACTAGTTTATTTGCTTTTGAAGTATAAGTTAGGCATTTAAGAAACGCTTACCAATGAGTGCTGACATTCAAATTTTATGACAAATGCTGCTAATAAACTTGATAACATCGTTTAAATTTGGTGAATTTCTCAATTCTTTTACGTTGTCTGTGATGAAACATGAGACTGAGAAATTATTCACTGATTTATCACCGAGAGTAGCTTTCCAATCACTGGTGAGAAATTAATATCGTCCACGAATTAAAAACTGTTAGTTACCTCATCAATTGTATAACTAAACTACAAATTCATAAGTGACTCTACAAGTAATCATATCAAATGCATTTTCCATGAATGCTTTTATAAAATATGCATCAGTTCTCTTATCTATTGTTCTTTGACAAATATTGAATACAATCCAACTTTATCCATTCCTTACATAATAGTTATTCAGAAAACTTCAGTTCACAATCCATTTAATTTTCGATCACATAGAACCTCAAGATTTGGACGTGAATTTGTTTTTCATCTTCATTCCATGGTGTTAATAACTCATCTGCTAGGAATTAGAATTTGCAAATGCCTTTTAGGCGGTTATCATTCAATATCAACTGTTTCCTGGTTAATGACGTAAAGAATTAAATGATATATATATATGCCATCTAAAATCGGTGTACACTACGTTATTTCATTCAGTCATTAACATGCACCCGCATGTAATTATAGACTGACAAGGATGTTCACTAACCCTATGATGCAGCCCTAACTGTCTTTGACAAGAGCATGTATGTGAAACTAGCAATGACACGCGATGTCTGCCTTATTCCTGTTTGAAGTTTACTTCCTTCACGCACAATAATCTCCATCACTTCAACATTATCAACGTAGTACATTTTGTTTCATCTGTTGTTTCAAGAAATTTGATATGTGCTTTTCAAAATTATTCCAGAAAGTAATGTGAAGAAAATTTTTTAAAGTTTGTTAACTGTTATGCTTACCGTTCACTTCTGCTTAGAAAATTTGAATTATTAGGGATAAGTGTACCTAGAATTGTTTATCCATGAGTTAAATTGGAATACACAGACGTCAAATAACAAACTCTTCATCATCATGGGACTCTTGATTGTTGTTATCACTAAATGAAATTGTTGTTTCACAGATGTTTCCAGAAGAATGATTCAAGTTGGTCTAAGGTCTCAAGAATAGATTTTCATCGGCTCAGTTTACTCATCATTCATTTCTCTCATAAATCCATAATTTTTTTTATTTCAACTCATCAAACCTTAAAAATTCGCAGGTTTCAAAGAATACCTCATGAAATGCAAAACAATTCCCCCGTAAGACATTTGAATGCTTCCATGTTTCAACGTTTTTGTTTTAATATAATTAGATACAGAATGACAGTACTGGAAAAAAATGTAGAAACTTTACCTTTTGCTACATTAGCTGAAGATATTAAAATATTTTATTATACTTATTTCAATGAATGACAACGAAATCTGAAACTGCTTCAAATGTGTGTCATATTTGCGAAATCCATTTCAGACATTCTCGTCACATGCGAACATTCCATTCACATTTATTTAGTAAACCAGATCATGAATTATTACAGTACGAGTCGAATGTGCACAGGTAAAATTCACAAATTAGAGGTATAAAGATGACGTCAGGATGTGGGGTAGCAAAAAGAAAAGAAAGGAGGGGAAAATGGGTGAATTTTATTTGGAACGCTGTTCCCAGCCACTTAAATGTAGCCACTGTAAATAAGCTATCTATTTCTTCATAGTTTGAAGGTTTCACCCAACAAACTGTCATGCATTTTTGCATGTGTCCAATTACATATCATGAATTTTATAATCAGTTGGGAATACTGATGTGCTGACAAATGCATTTTAGGCAGTGTAGCATATACAAATTGTGCCGATAGTCTTTTCATACTTCAGTTTCTGCATGAATAACCATCGTTGAACGCAATCTCCGATGATAGTTATATGCTCACATAGAATTCGTTGGATTTGCATTGGGCTCCGGCAGAGTTGTGTAAATTATTTTTTAGAGTTTATAGAAATATTAAGTACAAGATTGTGAACGTTTATATTTCTCACTTAACTGCTATATGGAAATGATCAACACCAAGTGATAAACGTCAGAAATCTTAGTAAAGGCGGAATTAAGACGAATCTGACCTCCATCAGCCACCATCTTGATTGTGATGAATCAAGTGACGCAACACAATGTATAGAGTCAGAAGGGAGGCATATGAACTTACCTGCGTTTTTACCTACAAATAGTGAGATGTCCATAGAATTCAACCAAGGAATAATAATTTGCAGATATTCTATCTGTCATGGGTGGTATAATTCGTCGACAAATTAGCGCAGAACTCACAACAAATGTTTTAATAAAACTACAAATACTCATTAAATGTTCTAAGAATTTTACGGCCACATCTTAATAAATGCCATTACTCCGCTTGAATGTCAAATATAAGTTCCCGAATGTTGTACCAGTCAACCTGAAATGATAATATCAACGAAAACAAAACACGTAGATCAGCGAACAGTCTCTTTTCGGCGCCGAATTCATTTTCTTAGATGTACAATCGCAAATATGTATAGGTTGTTTTGTATGTATGTGTACATTGAGTTTGTCAAAGAAAATTACAATTGGTTAAGGTTATTTTAACTAAACAGGTGAAGGTTGGTAATACAAGTCAAGAAAATTAAGTGTTAATGAAACTAGGGTAGTAACAAAGGTGATGAGTTGTCACAAACAGTTGTTAAAAGAATTTATGTAATAATAATAATATGAATAGTTTGATGAGTGAGTTTTACTTAGGATGCACGTAGAAAAGCAAAGTAGATAATACGAAATTATGTAAGAGACCTAAGTGAATACAAGAATTATAAGCAATTAAAGAACAGGCAGAGAGACAAAATTAAGTAATCAAAATAAAAATGAAAAGACTCAGGACAAATCAAAACATTGTTACCATGAGAGTAGAAGTGGTTGAGTAATCTTCTTATTTATGCACAGCCCCGTTTTTTCTATTTGAAGGATAAATATCATCAGTACATCAGTATTCCCAACTGATTATAAAATTCATGATATGTAATTGGACACGTGCAAAAATGCATGACAGTTTGTTGGGTGAAACCTTCAAACTATGAAGAAATAGATAGCTTATTTACAGTGGCTACATTTAAGTGGCTGGGAACAGCGTTCCAAATAAAATTCACCCATTTTCCCCTCCTTTCTTTTCTTTTTGCTACCCCACATCCTGACGTCATCTTTATACCTCTAATTTGTGAATTTTACCTGTGCACATTCGACTCGTACTGTAATAATTCATGATCTGGTTTACTAAATAAATGTGAATGGAATGTTCGCATGTGACGAGAATGTCTGAAATGGATTTCGCAAATATGACACACATTTGAAGCAGTTTCAGATTTCGTTGTCATTCATTGAAATAAGTATAATAAAATATTTTAATATCTTCAGCTAATGTAGCAAAAGGTAAAGTTTCTACATTTTTTTCCAGTACTGTCATTCTGTATCTAATTATATTAAAACAAAAACGTTGAAACATGGAAGCATTCAAATGTCTTACGGGGGAATTGTTTTGCATTTCATGAGGTATTCTTTGAAACCTGCGAATTTTTAAGGTTTGATGAGTTGAAATAAAAAAAATTATGGATTTATGAGAGAAATGAATGATGAGTAAACTGAGCCGATGAAAATCTATTCTTGAGACCTTAGACCAACTTGAATCATTCTTCTGGAAACATCTGTGAAACAACAATTTCATTTAGTGATAACAACAATCAAGAGTCCCATGATGATGAAGAGTTTGTTATTTGACGTCTGTGTATTCCAATTTAACTCATGGATAAACAATTCTAGGTACACTTATCCCTAATAATTCAAATTTTCTAAGCAGAAGTGAACGGTAAGCATAACAGTTAACAAACTTTAAAAAATTTTCTTCACATTACTTTCTGGAATAATTTTGAAAAGCACATATCAAATTTCTTGAAACAACAGATGAAACAAAATGTACTACGTTGATAATGTTGAAGTGATGGAGATTATTGTGCGTGAAGGAAGTAAACTTCAAACAGGAATAAGGCAGACATCGCGTGTCATTGCTAGTTTCACATACATGCTCTTGTCAAAGACAGTTAGGGCTGCATCATAGGGTTAGTGAACATCCTTGTCAGTCTATAATTACATGCGGGTGCATGTTAATGACTGAATGAAATAACGTAGTGTACACCGATTTTAGATGGCATATATATATATCATTTAATTCTTTACGTCATTAACCAGGAAACAGTTGATATTGAATGATAACCGCCTAAAAGGCATTTGCAAATTCTAATTCCTAGCAGATGAGTTATTAACACCATGGAATGAAGATGAAAAACAAATTCACGTCCAAATCTTGAGGTTCTATGTGATCGAAAATTAAATGGATTGTGAACTGAAGTTTTCTGAATAACTATTATGTAAGGAATGGATAAAGTTGGATTGTATTCAATATTTGTCAAAGAACAATAGATAAGAGAACTGATGCATATTTTATAAAAGCATTCATGGAAAATGCATTTGATATGATTACTTGTAGAGTCACTTATGAATTTGTAGTTTAGTTATACAATTGATGAGGTAACTAACAGTTTTTAATTCGTGGACGATATTAATTTCTCACCAGTGATTGGAAAGCTACTCTCGGTGATAAATCAGTGAATAATTTCTCAGTCTCATGTTTCATCACAGACAACGTAAAAGAATTGAGAAATTCACCAAATTTAAACGATGTTATCAAGTTTATTAGCAGCATTTGTCATAAAATTTGAATGTCAGCACTCATTGGTAAGCGTTTCTTAAATGCCTAACTTATACTTCAAAAGCAAATAAACTAGTAATAAATGGAGAGAAGTACATTATGTTTGGACAAATTTTCGCTACAGAACAACTTAGAACAATTTGTGGTTCATTATGAGAATAAATTGGTGTTTAGAAATCTCGTATCAGTGATTTTATGCCAGCCTAATCAAAGGTCATTGTACTCATGTTATTTTGTCTACATAAATATATGTACATAATACGTATATCTATTTGTTTTCCTTTCTTCCTATATGCCACACACTAATTACGTTACTTCGACTGCTTTCTATTTGAAGACGATTACAGTGAGTCTTTTCATCGCACGATTTATTTAAATTTTTCATCAGTTGAATAGATAAAATAAATCTGTTTCTTGTATCGACTTAGTGGAATTTATACAACCCAATTATTCAGTAGTAAGTGACACAGAAGGATATGTGGAACAAACTCAGTGAAATTTCTGTTACATTTGAAATGTTATATATGTCCAAACCAAGTTCACTTTTAACAATTTGAAAAAATGTGGGCATTGGGTATTTGATATTCATTATAAAAAAGGTTTTTGTATTTCCCAATGAATGAAAAACAATTCGATATTGTTTTTACTGACGTTTTACTATTTCATGCTAATAGCTTTCTCAAAGTATTATTAAACCGGAATTTACAAAATCCCAGCATACATATAACAAAGAGTTAGAGGGTGAGAAAATAGACTACTTAGGTCAAGTTAAAAGGACATATTGAAAGTCAAAATAACAATGAAGATCGTTCAAACCAAATATCAAAGGCAATAGTATATCTGTTACTTTATCAAAACAAAGTTTACTAACTTGATCATCGTTCGTAAGTCTGGGGTCATTTTTGGTTGTCAAGTTGGTCAATTGGTAAAGATAACAAAACTAAGTGTAGATTGTTGGATTCGATCAGTGTGTAGAATTATGAAAGTAGTGTGTGTTTACATAGTGAACTTGCTTATCACATTTGTGTTGATTTTGCCACTTCATGGGGGAAGGTAGGGGGTCGTTGTTGATTCTGTTTTAGTCCATCATTCCTATGCAGACAGTTTGGATTCCACTTCATATGAAGTGCCTCTGATATCAGACGTTCTTTGTGGTTTCTGAAGTTTTTCTGGATTGTTTCAATATTGTCAAAATCAATTTTGTGGCCTGATTCTATAGCATGTAGACCTATGGCTGATGATTTTTGAAGTTTTTCTAGTTCAACTGGATTTCTCGGTGGTCAAAGAGATACTCTACGGCGTTCACTTCCTTTGATTTTGATTTCTCGAGATGTTTGTCCGATGTAGATCGCATCACATTCGGAATTCGGTCTTTTATAAGGACAAAATTCCTTTGAAGAAAACTCTAGTGTCGAGGTGATTAGGTACTCTTCTGACATCGTCTGACGTCTCTGCTCTATATGGAATGACGACTGTTGATTTCGTTGTTTTCGGAATGCGTTTTCGGCCATACTTAATGTCTGTGTTGATTTTGTTGGTGAGGTTCATTGGGTAGTTGTTTTCCTTGAGAGTTTCAGTAGTGTTTGATATTTTTTTCTTCTTTTTCTTGCTCATCCGTTATCAGAGAGTGTGCTCGTCTAAGAAGACTTGAAATAACTGGAATATTTGCGCTGATGGGGTGTAATGATTTGAAGTCTAAATATTTATTGGAGTGGGATTTCTTCCTGAATATGGATATACTAAAATGTCCGTTTTCCTTTCTCTTAACTAGGCAGTCTAGAAATGGTAGTTCACCGATGTCTGATTCTGCTTCCGAAGTGAACTGGATTTTGGGAGATACACAGTTTATTTTCTCCAGGAATGAATTGTGCAGATCTCGTTTTAGTACTACAAAAGTATCATCCACATACCTTAACTATATTTTAGGAGTGAGTATGGTTGAAAAGATGTTATTTTCGAATCTATTCATGAAAAGGTCGGCGACCATTAGGGAGACTGGTGAACCCATAGGAAAACCATTTGTCTGTCTATATAAACTCCCTTTAAATGTAAAATAATTACTTTCCAGACAGAATTTTAGGCTCTTAATTATTTCACTGATGTCCAGTGGACATCTTTGTGATAGCGTTGTATCTGATTCTAGTAGATTGGAAATGATGTCAAGACTTTCGGTAACAGGGATGCTAGTATATAGTGAGTTAATATCATAGCTTACCATAATGTCTTCTTTATCAATTTCTCGGTTTTCTACTTAGGATTTGAAATCATATGAATTTTTTACAATATTTTGAGTGTCCTTTTGGAGTGGTTGTTGAATCGAGAGTTAGTATTCAGAAAGGTGAGTTGGTGAAATCTATTACTGGTCCTAATGAAACTGTGGGTTTATGCATCTTTGGTTGACCGTAGAATCTTGAAGGTATATAAGATTTTGGTTTTAGTGTAAACCAGAGAGAATCTCAAATTTTGGGTTTCATTTCTTGAAGTAGTCTGTTTGTATTTAGTTTCATTTTGTTGAATTCGGCGGATTTCTTCTTCTCTTCAAGGAGTAAGTATGGTTCTTCAGATAGGTGCTCAATTGCCTTCTTTTCATAATAATACTTTGAGAAAGCCATTAGCATTAAGTAGCAAAACGTTGGTAAAAACAATATCTTTTTGTTTTTCATTCATTGGGAAATACAAAAACCTTTATTATAATGAACTTTTGAAATATTGTTGACGTTCCTATGAAAAGAAGCAGGTCTTTTCAGTTTGCATCGCACCAATAAACTAAACAACTTTGTGTCAACTATATAGAAATGCATCGTAAGTGTACTGTAGAATAAATTAATAATAGCAAATATGCGTATTTAGTCTCTTCATATTTCTCTATGTATTTCATTTCACAAAACTTCAGAACGTTGCAAGCATATGTGTGCATCAAACAAATCACACTCAGGTGATATGTGTCTTGAATTCATGAAAGCATTCGCGACAGGATGCGTAGGCATATATCTATTCACATCTCTGCAGAAATATGATTTGTGCATGCAAATAATCGATTCCATCCTGGTAACTGTCGAGGCATGAATATATGGACATGTTTAAGCGAAGTACAATATACAACTGTTGAATGCATTCATGTAGATTGCAGTTTTATCAGAAACATAGCGTATATAACTGAGAGGATCAGAAGCATATATCAGTAGAAATTCATCCAGCTGCACTGTAGTAAAGTGAGCCTCAAATAAGTAAAATAACAAAACAATGAGCAGTGCAAATAATGAAAGTAAGTCTGCAATATAAATGGATGCTGATGAACGTCGAAATGGCCATCGATGAATTTTAAAGCTGACTGCCATCATCTTTCATTATGATGTTGAAGAATAACAATAAATTGAATCGTCAACATACAATGAATTTCTTCAAAATGCCACTGATTTCATATTATAAAAAATATTGATACATGAAGAATCATGTTTATCACGTATGCTAAACGACCAGATGATCAAAGGAACAGTAGGTTATAAACTAGCTAAGAGCTCATCTGGTGCTGGCTGTTTTTTTTTAATTTTAGCCGAGAGTAAGTGGATATCTCCCTGTTATTGTTCTTGTTTTGTCAACCTCCACGCCTGTACATCTTGTGCTACTCTTTCCTTTATCGGATGCCAGAAAAATGAAGAAGAATGGCGTAATAATAAGTGCTTAAGACCAACTTGATACTTCTTCACGTCATAATACGTTGAAAAGTCGTAGAAGCTAAGGAAATTATTCATATAGTGAATTTTGTATTCTGGAAAATTTACTCTTCTATCTAAAATGTCGGATATATTAGTATATTCAGTATTTCTTATTAATGAATCTTTCAGGTTTCGTCCATCAATTTTCATACATTTATATACTGAAGGACAAAAGTAAAAAATCCTTTAATGCAGGGCTGTTATTTGATTGCTGAATGCGTTTTATTGCTTCGGTGTAATAAATTCAACACATATTTGTGGTCGAACAACTTACCAGCTGGAATGAATTCATGCCAGCGCGTCCAGCATATTGGGACGGAATGAGATCTGCATGTGGGCATAGTGATTGTGGCTTCGCTTAAAATGATTGAGTGATTGCTGAGAGATACATGCTGTTCTCTAACTGATATTCTAACAGATATTCATTCTTCACAAAATTTCTTATAAGTAAGATGGATTTGATGTCATTCGGTCACACGGCACAATGAAGACATCAGTGATCTGAGTGATCATTTCACTACACCGAAATTTCCCACTGTTTTCACAAACACAGTTTTAAAATCCAACACGAAATTAATTATATATTCGAATCCTGCTGTCTGTCTTTAAATGAATTGGCTTATTTTTCACTTGAAGAGAAGGCCGGTGAGTGAATAAAATAAAATGATGTGTGCGTTAAATGAAATAATTATTGTCAGTTCCATTGCATCGCAGCTGTCATCGTTACGCGCAAAGTGGATAGTCGTCTCTGGCCTGCGCTATTATGACTGCGTTAGACGAAAAGTTTCAGACAGCACTTTGAGAAATAACGTGTGATCTACTAATATCCGTTCAAGGGCAATATGTCACTATGCATGAACTTGTATTTTAGGCAAACTGGTTTCCTATTTCAGCTACATTTATGCTTTTGTTGACTATTAGGAATCATCAGTGAGTCCTTAGAACAATCATCGTGAATATTTCAATTAATTTACTCTTTATAATGAACCCATCAAAGTAAGAGTTTTCATTTGATTTCCATGGGTTGTGTAATTACTTTGTCAGTTGAATGGAAGTCTTACGGGAAAATTGTCCAGATTGATATACTGAATTCATTTAACTGTGGTTTGTGGTTTGATTAAGGCTTTCATGCAGTCATATCTACAAAGTAAATGTCACCATACTTTTTATCATATACCTCTGAGACAATTTCATCCTCACGTTTTGAGAACGTTTTATTTCCATTTTATTTTTATAAAATAGAACTTGTCAGTGAGTTATTACCTCTTTGATTGGATTTAGTAGGCTTAGGTTATACGGTGGTTATTCGGTGTATAATGCAGGTTACATTGAGAGTGTGTATACTGCAGTTCACCTGACTTTATTTTGAGTGGTGCTTGTTTCTACACGTTGATTGCATTGATCACTTATGTTCACCTGAAGATTCTTCTTCGTGGCTTTTTCGAAAGCGTTTTTCATTTATCTAAGACTCAAACTAAATGAGAATTTCGTCTGCTCAGATATTTTATTAAATACTTGGTTGTTACTAGTTCGACATTCTCATTTTTCCGATCGGACAACACTGTAGCCAATTGCATCAAGGTCAGAGTAACAATAATAAAATTCGAATTACCTTTTTCAATACAGATGAAGGTGAGTTCACTTTAATGGTGTACAGAGACAGTTTTGTGTTTGTGAGTACACTAAGGATTCTTGAATGAAAGCCCAGTATAGCTGACAGAAAATTTATAAACTGCATCTAATAATAACAATATAATAACAGATATTTTTGTGGTGTTATTAAAGCATTATAAATGAATGGCCTCAGAATGAGATCTGCCGCCTTATAGAATTTTGTAAGGCGACCATATACACACCCATTCGTGTTTTACAGACATTTTATGAAGTGTAATATATCACTGATTCCATTTCGATCACACGTTTCCATTAGAAAAGTAGAGGACATTAATAATATCTGTGGCGAGAGAAACTGTGCCTAACTCAAGATAGTTAGTTGTATTAGAATTTTATCATACTTTATCTCCATATTAGGCATGAAAACTCTTAATAATAATAAGCTTTATTCAAAAACAGTATATGTGAATACAGAATGGAATTCTCAGCATTTTACTACAGTATGGCACCCAGTTAGTGCATTATCAATAAAGAAAATTCTACATAAGTTAAGGAAATCTCTGTTCATTATGACAACAACATATTGGCATGTAGGTAGCAAAGCCAAAATTGAACGGTGTTTGAAGGTGTTAGAAAAGTAGATGCTTGCATATTTACTGGCGTAAGCGGAAGAAAGAAACAAAGCTGCACATAACAGAAAAAAGAGAGAGAAAACGGAAAAGAAAGAAAGAAAACGTTGTACCTATAAATGATATGAGTTGGAAAGACGAGATCCAGTTGTTCTACTGACTATTTATTAAGTTAAAGTTTTCACGCCTAATGCTTTGTTTATCGCACAGAACACGAGCTAAGTAGGGTATGGATGAGTTTTTGTACTTACTAGTGCGATCATATAGTTTTTTTATATAGCATTCTGGTTCTGCCCGATGAGATACAAGGGGAGAGTTGTGAATGAAGAGGGTTGTGTGAGTTAGATAGATAGAATGGATTTAGCCCATTTTTCACATGAGTCCAAGTGCCTGTCAACCAGAATATTAACAAGCTGGTTAAGTGGCACATTGCTTAACCCTGCTGACAACCTTTAACATCCTGCGTAATAAGGTACAGTCTTTCTTCAATAGCCAGCCCTGGAAAAACTAAGGGGGAACAATAGAGAATAATAGGCAGAATACGGGAGTTAACAAATTGCAGGAATAAGAGTTGGGTTATACCAGAATGTCTTAACTTCTTGATGTAGAAAGTAAGACGGAATATTTTCTTAGAAATCATCAAGATATCAGACGACCAGGAAAGATCAGCAGATAGAATGACGCCTAGGCATTTAATTTCTGACTTGGTTTCTGTTTCAGTGCCATGAATGTTGCACACCTCATGAGTGTTAACCAGTTTGTTTAGGTCAGATTTGTGCTAATAAATAAGACGATGACGTACTAATGATGTTAGAAATCGGAGAAAAATTACGGTGTGTTATAGGACTGTACTCATATATATATAAACCGTATTCTATCCCATTACATCTTCTCCCTCCCAAGAGAGGAAATATTTACATAATATTCCGACTATCATTCTCATATTTAAGACCTCGGTGAGTATTTTACTACAAATTTTTCAGCCAGCTGTTTAAAGAGATACCCGTAATAATTCTGTGGTACAAAATTAACGAAATTATAGAATCCATTCGGCATTTCATTCAATCAGTTTTTTAGAAGCTAAACACGAATTAGCTACATTTATTCATAGTGGTTTGCTTCAATTTAATGGATATTACTTTTAAACAATCATGAACAAACACATAAATAGTTTAACTGTATTTATGAAAAGACCTTCAGTATATCGTTGCTGGATTTGTCAAGCATAAACTGGCAGCTTACTTTGTATGATTGTGACTTGGACCGACTTGTCATTATGCCTGAAAATAACAACAATCATTGTTAAAACATTGAGTACTTTACAGCGGTTGTGTATAATGACCCTATGTCTACTATGAGGCTTTCATTTACGTTCTGCATACTTTTGAAAAAAAACTTTTACAGCTCGATGTCTGCGTAAGTTATGAGGCTTATAGATTATACTAAAATTACTTTGACTATTTGAGTGGAATAGCATAAGAGAAACTGGGTGCTGGACTCTCTAATGCCTGTCATTTAATACTAAGTCAGTGTTCAGTGCAGTAGCGAGTCTCTTATATTGGTCATCATAGTGTAAGCTCTACTGACATAATTCAGTAAGTATCACTAAAGACTAGACAAATTTCGCCACTAAAGATCGACAACTGTGAAAGATGAATAGGATTTGTGAATCAGTTTCAAAATATCCAAAAGGACACTCTAATACTTGCGATGGATTTATTTTTTTGATGAAACTTTTCAACCTGAACGTCATCTTTTATTTTTTCAAACATATGAGCACTTTTAACTGACGCGTACATGAAGCAGTTAAATGACAGGATTCCCGTTGTCAACCTTTATGGAGATGTCACATTCCGAATAATGACACGGAATGACTAATTCGAAGATGAGTGTAATTCAGAAGATATCTGCATTTGCTTTCTCATTATATATCACCTTGCAGGAATAGTTGAATGTACACTTCCAACTTATGTAGTTATCATGAGGAGATTGCTGTGGTTCAATATGGAATGTTTCGTGTATTCACAAAGCGTCCTATTAGAATTCGGAGGAATGGTGACAAAGTGTCCGTTGAAATTAGAGTTTATTTTCATTCGATTGTTCATAATATGATTGCGGCCGTTTGAGTGAACGCTGAGAAGAGACAATTAACATAATAAGCTAATGGGTTCTTTTTTTAATTTTAGCTTGGTTGACATCTGTTGACTGCTGGTTATTTCATTATATCAGTTACTCATAGTTCAAGAAGAGTTTTCAACCCATTTCAGATAAGATAACTGATGTCGACAAATGGGCTTTTTTATTATGCCAAAAAACTAGTGAACGATGTCTTTGAGACACGACAAACAACTAGCTAAACATTTCAGTTAGTGGAATCAAAATATTCACCTCAAACTTCTAACAACACAATAATTTTATGCATTTTGATTTGGTACCTTATTCACTTAGAATTAGCACTATTCCGAAAACGTCACAGTTTCTTGAGTGATCGCAAATAAATGCATATATGAACCGAATTCCACTTGAACATTGAAATTATTCTTGAAAATCATGTTACTCAGTTTTACGCTAGAATGAGTTCGCTTAGTCATGTCCTCATAAAAATTCCGGTGGAGAAAATCGGGGGTGCTTTTTGAAATATAAGAGAATTTACTCACCTCGCAGATATCATGAAGGGCTCCAAGTGGTGAAATTTTGATACCGACAGCCATATTCATAATATATGTTTCTGTTGGTCTTTGTATAAGACGAAAGAATGTATTTCTTTACTACTTTACATACAGAGTGAATGTCATTTTGGCGTAGATACTAATTTTATCTTCTCTTAAATTAAGTAACAATGTTAGAAATCAGAGGACTATGAATATTTATATTTTATTTATATGAAAAATAGAGACAGTGAGTTTCTTAAGTCATGAGGATTGTCTGGTCCTTGAAATAATTTATTATTAGGAATAATAATTCGTTTTATTCCATGAATATACTAATTCTACAGTGGAGAATTCTCGGCATTTGGTACAATATCACATTTAATCCACTCGACAACAAGAAAAATTATTCTCAAAATATCAGTAATAGTAGAGGATCATTCGTGAAAGTTCCTTTTTGGTATTTGCACTGAAAGCGAAGTCGTACATATGTATATATATCAGAAACGTTAATAATGATAACAATGTTATTAGCTAATATTATCAGCTAATTGAGATAATGTCACCAGAGATTGCAGATATTAGAGAATGAAAGAGATGATCATTCCGCTAACAGCATAGTAAGTCTTTGATTTCGCACTTGACATTGTCTTTATCGTATAAAACATGCACCAGATATGATATCGTTGACTTCCTATACTCGGTGGTACCAGCGTTTATTCAGGTTCAGACAGTATTAATATGGATTATTTCTCGTATGAGTTCAGGTGAGAGATTGAGTGCTTTTGAGGCAGACACAAATAAGTAACATCCACTTAATAAGCCGACTTGTTCATTCAATGTTATAGATACGATTTCAGGATTCATAAATTAAAATAGGGAAGATGTGTATCTCAGAGGGATGTTTCTTATTCCCTTGTCTTCTCGGAGCTGGTTGATAAGGTTGCATAGATGTTGTCTAGTAAGGAAAATGAAATATTCACGATTAAGTCAACAAACTCAGAAAACCCAACCAAACAAAAAGACTCATTAAGAAGTTGAGCTTTCCAATATCATGAGTTATTCACACCTCAATTCAGAGAAATAAACCGAAGAATACCTCTGACTTCGATGAAAATTTATTTCAGTTATTAATTCTCCTCATTGTGCATTAGGAATCAGTTTACATTTGAGCATAGCCTTGATTAACAGTCACGCAAATTGTCAACTTGAGAAAGCCTTTGTAACCGACATGAGTATGTGATTGGGAATACTGGGAATGTGATCCAAAGAGACTTCTTTACAGTTTAAACAGAACACCTGAAAACAATTTATGAAGTTCTCATTAATTGAAAAGAAATAACAGAAGATCATGCTGGCCAGTTTGACACTGTCGCTGAATAATTGTGTATATTTCGAAATATGTTCCTTTAGTAACACACATGGTGCCGCACCTAGTTTGATTTTACAAATGCAAGTTTGCTTCCACTTGTATGAAAGAATTATGGATAAAAACAGGGAAACATAGTGAAAATATTTACTCTTTCTATCATAAATAAGCACACTGTTCAGCTTAACTATTGTCGGTTTATCAGGGGGACGTGTTCATTATGCACACTATCTCTGCAAATATCTCATGCTTGTATTTTATTTTTAATTTTAGAGGAAACTTTGATCATCTGTTTTTCCATATAAATTACTATGGAACGTTCATTTTCTTTATAAGCTGAAGTATATCGCATGCTGTAATAACCCTTTTAGTAAAATAATCACAATATATCCTTAATCGATTATTTCCCTACTGTTGTTTTCTCAGTCCTCTTGACGTACTCATGTGATAAATCGCTGACAACTGCTGACATCCATTTAGTTGCTATAATCTTCATTTCAGCTCGTTAAAATTTGTTCGTGAGAAAACGTGTAGTAGATCTGTGAATGCAATTTTCAATATATGAGCAGTGCTAGAGATAAATGCACATTCAAATCTTTTAAATTTTGTCTGCTAACCAACATATATTAATATTTGTATATTGCCTGAGAATAAAATGCAGTGCATGAGGGACACATTTTGCAAGTTAAATATATGTTTTATATACCTGAAAACTACAAGTCAAATTTACACATCAGGGGAGAATACAATCAGCCCCTGAAGTGTAATACCTCATCGAAAATCGGGCACTTTACTCGATAGTAATAAGGAAAACGGGAAAGAACTGAAAAATGTCGATCGATTGAAGACGATAAACAAGATATGCAGCCAACATCAGTTTACTGAAGGAACGAATAACTTTTAGAAGATATCAGAAAACTTGAAGTTACGGCAGTCACCGATTAGTTGAACAAAATGGATGTGATAAAAGGCTGTAACATAGTAGTGAGTTTAGCCATGTTGGTCTGATGGAAGTTGAAATTCGAAATTAAAAAAGCACCACTTTTTTATCTGCAGACATCAATGACACCAGAATAACATACCGAAAATAGGGGAAATTACTGAACTAACATTAGGCAATGAATTTGTCAGCTGAAAAATTTTGCATTAGTGTAGAATAATTTTTGATTATTGATTATACGACATACATTTGTGTAAAGCAGTAAAGATGCCCATATGCTGGTATCTCTTTTTAAATATATTTTATAAAATTATTTATTAACAAATCAAATTTCGAAAGGTTCAAGACTTTAGATGAGTTCATTGACTGTAATTAGCTTTTGGGCCTCTTAGAGCCAAGGAGAACAGGATAGTCTAATTTAGCACTCTCCAGTATTAAACTATCTGAACTTTCAAGTAACAAAACGTGCCTGTCCGCTATTCATCAGCAGGTGTGACGCAGTCAATCAACCAATAAGATCTTAAAATGTCATTTTTACCGATATATATATATATATATATATATATATATATAATGCAAATGCAAGCTAATGTCATCGGCACTTCATGATCTAGTCATTATTAAGCGCGTGTTAGGCCATTGTCGAGGTGTTGACTACTGCAGGGATTTGAATGAATGACAAAGACAAAATTTCTGTTCTCTCAATTGATTCTGTGAAATTAGTCTGTGATTGCTAATATTCACTTCATGCTTTTGAAAGGAAAGATGAAGTTTCATTGTCTCATCTTCACTGTATTATGCTTCCAACCCCCACGTTTAACTGCCTCGAAGTAATCGACCCCTTATCACTAGATTTTATTTTGTCTCCCATGATGGTGCTGCCCATCGACCTCCAAGCACACGCTAGATGTCTGATTTCGTTTGAAAGCCTCATCAGTTTGTCCAAACTATAAATGATGCTTCATGGACATTCATTTTAAACGGTTAATTCTGGTTCGAAAAGTTAACCAACATTCGAAAACGTCGAACCGCCACAAAATAAACAACCGGTTAGAATACACTCAATTTCTACAAAACAAATGAAGAATTAGTATGGTTGTAGGATACAGCGACTCAAACAACTAATCACAGCAGTTCCTCCTCCTCTGACACTAACTGAGCGTGAAGATCCATAAATATGCTGTGCGTTTTCTTAATAAACAAGTCCTAGTATTCTAACAGTAAACAGGTGGTATCCACGTAATATAACAGAACTGCTCCACATACAATTATCTCTTATATATATATATATATATATATATATATATATATATGAGACCTATATTTTCAAATATGCAGAATAAAGTCTACATCATTTCAAACCATTCTGCAGGTTCTGTGCCTATCCATCGCCTACTGGTGTGTTTTTGAGGAATTCTATGCGCTAAAAATGAGTTTATGGTTTTGAATGTAGCTCTGGTAATGAATTCTGCAATCGTCTTCAAAGCTGTCCGTCCTCAACGTTTAGATTTGACAGCACGTGTGATGAACTCAGTACTTGCTGTTCTCATCGCATTTACAAGATTCTGACTCACCCTGCTCAGCACTTTGCATTTTCTATTCTATGTGAGATCATGTTGTCTCTATCAACCGTTTAACTAAGTAATTTGATAATCTTAGAGGATTACAACTTCTGAATCTTCATGTTAAGCTGAGTATATTTTTGGCGCTACACGGTGAAAAATGTTTACTCAAGGCGAAGTTGCTTCACAGAAAGCTGTCCAATGATCAACATCCCAAATGAGGTCGTGCATTCAGAACGCAAATAAATTCGTTATAAATGTTGAACAACATTCACACAAAACCTCTCTTGAAATCTGAATGATAAATAAAAACAGGATTTGTGACAAGAGAAAATATAGCTACTGGAATGGAATCCATCACCTGATTGATACCAATTTCTACGAGTGTTTCATATGTGGTGCAGCTTCCAAACAGTGTTATTGACGAGCATTTGATCTCACATTACTCCACCACCTCCAAAGTTGATAACCGTCCTTTGGAATATCAAGCTACTTCATTCTGTAGTCAGTAACCAAAAATAACTAGGATTATTTTCGGAGATTTGATTTATTTATAATTGATTATGAATTGATTTCAGCAAGAAAAGTATTGGAACAAATGAGTAGTCAATAGTCATTTCTTTTATATTGGAACACTGCTAGATCGATCCATGGAGTGATCTTCTATCCTCAGTCGTTAAGAGTAGCCAAGAAACGTTGAAACCCATCATATTTGTGTTACGCCCATCTCCGAATAAGTCAGTAACTTCTCATTCTGGCAATCCATTCACTGTGAAGTATCACTATAACGTAGCTTCTCAAGTTAGCAAGATCCTTAAGCGTTATGACAAGCGTCAAATTCTACCGAGAACATTTGGGCGCCGTAGGTGTCTAAGCAAAAGAAACCCTATCTAGCATATGCTGGCTGCCCTCTTAGCCATCATCGACAGCTTTAACATAATGAAGGAGAAACAGAAGTAAATAAATTAATTTCTGCACCCAGAGCACGGAAGTCTTTTGAAATAATAGAGACACAAGCACCTCTAAGCCATCTTTCTAAGAGAAAGTCAAATGTGATAGAACAAGCTCATAGAGGTAGGCCTAATTGGTGTCAAATGGAAAGCCAATTATAACCAACCACTACTTCTAGACAAGCAACACAGAGAGGTAGTTGGTATTATTTTACCCATCCACCACGCAAACCCATTGTTAGTTAGCCCCTTTGAGCTTTCTATCAACTCAAAGTTCTAAATAATCCCCTAAACATCAGCTACAGAACTCAATCATACATCCAATATATTTAATGGAAAGCATTTGCCGATGTATGCACAAAACTTGCTATGGTCTGAAAACTACCCCATACAGGTACCAGCACTTCATTCTTATTATGGCAACAAATTACCGAATGCTTTTATCGACTACACCTTTCAAAACATCATTGCCCCTACTAGCCCATTTGAGTAGGATTTTTACCGGCATCAGTTAACAGAAACACCTGGCATCATGCATGAAGCATGCATGGTATCCGATCAACTCTTTGCTGGTATAGCGAAAAGTCTACAGCTAAGACAAGACATACTCCCCGGGAGACAGTGTCGGCACCAAACGAGTATACTAATATCTCTAAAATACTAATATCTGATTATCACACAGGTGTCTCTTAAATGCATACCTTATCCAAACAACAGACCACCCTTGACTACCACTTCGCAAACATGCCTGAAATCTTCTCATAATCCAGAGCTAGTGGTTACTGAGTTCAAAAACATGTATACGTAAGATACTCACGGAATATTTTATCAAAATTTTGTCCAAGTACTGAAATTACGAAGATGGTGTTTATCGACCATCCTCAAAAGTACTGGATCAGTTCAAACAATTAACAAACACTAAGTACTCAGCCTCTATTTACAGGCTATCAGTTGATTATGATCACTTAAGCATTGTGCGCAAATGAAACCTCTAATGACAGCTTAAGGATTGATAAATACAACCTTTTTCGAAGAGACAGAGGCAGGCGAGGGGATGGAACAATAATTTACTGTGAACAGTCCATGTGTGCGATTCAGTTCAGTTACCCAATTGCTTCACAACTCAATGACTCGATCTGGGTCGAAATAAAAGTTGTCAAAAGTAAAGCTATACTTGTTGGTTGTATGCACCGACCCTCTTCATTTAGCAGTGAGCATTATAATATGCTCAGGAACCTTTTTAATATTATGGTCAATCATCTCTTCAGTTATAAAATTATTGGAGGCGACTTCAACATGCCAGAAGTAACGTAGCCTTCACTACGTGGACCAAAAACATGTGGTAATCTCCCGAATTCCGTCGTCTCAGGAGAGTGTTTACGACACACAAATTCACCTACTAAATCCGTACATATCTTAGAACATATATTCGCGCACCATCTATAGTGCGCTTGCGACATGAATTTCCAGGTAGTGACCATAAAATGTCAGTGTGTTCTTTCAACATCTTTCATGATATCCCTTCTTTGACTTATAGTGTAAATCCACGAGATTAGGATGAGTTTCCATTACAAACGAATACATCTCGTGAAGCAAGGACGCAGCTGTTGAACAGTTTTCTCTTGTATGGGAACGCACTGCAAACCACAAAAATGCTTTTTCTCACGTTTCCTAGACACTTGTGTAACAAAACGTTGTGAAGGCTTGAAATTTTCGCCAGATTAAATGATAAAAAAAGGGATTAGATGAATCTTTCTGGTTTCCCAAATTCCATCACGCTGCGGGAAACCTCAGAAGCGATCACATCAACTAGATGTCTTGAGTGTTTAACTGTGATGATAAAAGAGTGACAATGTGGACAATTCTAACATTATTCGATGAGTCACACATCACGAACTCACTTCCGTCATTCATCCTTTGTAATAACAGGTTGATAACGATTTGGATCGATATATTTCAAAATTCAGCAATTTTTGGGGTGTATAGTTTCCAGTGTTTTGTATCTTCCAGGAACTTCCTGCTTGTAATTTTTCACAAATATTTGTACATGTGACACAACTGTAAAAGTCCAAGGTAATTCAAATCTGATATATTCAATAGTGTTTCTGATTATTTACACCTTTATCTGTCATTTTCATTTTTGCACAACACTTCAATTTCTTCCGGGTTTTCTCCCCAGTGATAGCAACTGAAATGAATGACCATATTCATAATGCTGAAATATGACTTCCGTCAATTGCTTGCAACAATAAATAAGCCCATCCATAACAAATGACTATTTAAATCAGAGAAAGCATCAATATAAATTTGTTTTCACAATAAATTAAACAAACAGTTTCCATTTGTTGTGAAGTCATTTTACACAGTCAAATGTATATTTCCACGTCGCACACTAGACTTCATCTAGGTTCTTCCATGCCAGTCAAATCCATATCATGTCTCGTCTGCATTTCCAATTTTAGCATTTTCTCGTTGTTGCTGTGATGTCATCTTTTCTAATCGTATAAACAATATTAAGGCTGGTCAGCAACACTTGTATTCAGGACTTATCGGGGCAAATTTCATCCAGCATCTCATCGCATAATATTCCATGTGCACTTAAATGAATGCGATGAAAATCTTCATTCATTTACCCACATTTATTAAGTTCATTTTTTCAAATTAATAAGCGCCATTGACAAAAGTCTACGCGGATATATGGAAAATGGCATTTATTACTCCTAAACACAAATGCGGCTTGAAAACAAAATTCAACAACTACATGTCGATCAATGTCACACCTATAGCATCTAAAACTCTGAAGAGACTAATTAAAGATGGCATACGCAAACACATGCTTAAATGTAGTATTGCAAGTCCTAAAATCCCGATCATGTTTAACCTGCCACCTGGACTTCTCTAATTTTATAACCAGTAACCATGAAAGACAATAAGTGGCACTCGTCGTCTATCTTTACGTTCCTGAGGCAATTAACCATGTCCACCATTCGCTTCTGATACATAAGCCGAACTCCTTAGGAATACGTGACCCACTACTGGGACGGCTTAAATCATTCCTCAACAACAGGTCCCGAATAGTTGAACTTGGGTCTGTAACTTTCAAACCTAGCCCAATAACTTCTGGTGTAGTACAAGGTAGTATCATTGGGCCCCTTTATTTACACTTTATATCAACAACATATGCGCTAGCTTCTCACATGGTAGACCTTTCACCTTCGCAGTAGCTTACACATTCCAGTGTAATGACCTAGGGTACTTCCAGAATGTTGTGCAGACTGAATGAGACAAGGTGACTGCTTGGTCATCTTTATTGAATCTACATTTCAGTTTGAACAAATGCGGTTATTTCTGCTTCAGTGCACCCTCAATCAACTTGGACCCAAAGCTTCAGTCTCCTGAAATACTCATACTGCAAGGTGTCGTTGACCAAAGCATGAGGTTCTTATGTGACATAACATTTTCTGAGCAAGTGGGATAACACGCTTGAAAGTGCAGCATGCTCTTAGGATGCATACTGAGGGACCTTCACAACAGTGAAGCTAAACTCACCCTATGGAAGAAATGTTTAAAGCCACCATAAGAATATTTCCTGTTTATTATTAGCGGCAATCGCAAATGCGAAAACTGAAAATGGAAAGTATCCCACGATATTTGACGTCTAAACTAATTGGACACGACTGTTAGAAAGACTACATTTCACGGTGTATGACTCTAAATCTTGACCCACTTTGGACGAGACAACTTATTATGAATCTAATATTCTTCTTTAAGTTCCTAAACAAAATATCACCCTCAGACATACAATTCTCACAGCAAGTCTGTTACGACTTAAGCAAACAAACGTGCACAGTGAAGGTGAAAATTTCTTTACAATCAAGTGTGCTAAAATATGGAACAAAATTCCTCTTGAAATTGGAACACACTAACATCGAATGACCTTGGCGGCCTGTTTGAATATTTTTGGGCTACCACATTCCATGTACATTTTGCATCTATTTACTCGTATTTTATTGGTACTTACATATCACATTATGCATTCTAATCGTATTATCCACTCCCGGGATTTTATAAAACGTTTTAAACCCAATAACTTTCATATTTGCAATAAACTCAAGAAAAAGCACCATGGAGGTTGGCAGCGTGCCTTAAAATCTACACCCATACATCACACCACTGTTCCAGTTATCATTAGTACCAACTGCCGGTCCCTGCCTAATAAAATTCTGGACTTTCAGTCTCTGTTGTCTTCTAGTACCTACCACAATACTGGTATTGTCACTCTACAAGAAACCTGGCTCCATGACTCATACGATGACAATATTGTGTCTCTAAACAATTTCAGTGTTTTTTGACAAGACCGTATTTGTTCCAAGAAAAAATGTGGTGGAGGTGTTGCAACTTTTATTCACTCAAAATGGTCCATTTCTAACAAAGTTTGTTTCAAATTCTCAAATGACTTCAATGATTGCATCACTGTGAGATGTCGCCCGAAACATATTTCAAAATACAAATTCATTTATATCTCTAATGTTTATGTCTCTCCTGGCTGTACCATATTGGATTTATCTATGTTCGCCGATGAATTCACCGCTTTTGCTGCAGCTTGTTTCGAGAACTCTTTATCAATAGTAACTGGCGACTTCAATGGAAGCGATTGCTCCTTCCTTATATCACTTGGTCATGACAATATTGTTAACTTTGCCACCCGTCTTGGTAAAAAACTGGATCTAGTATTCATTAATGATGCTGGCACATATGAAACTCGCAAACGTGCTCCTCTACTTAATTCTGACCACTGCATCATACGTGTACTGCTTAAAATATATTCCAAATCACACAAAGGTGTCCTTTCTCACCTCTACAGTAAAGTTCAACGGAGATGCTACTCAAAAGACAACCTAGACAAGCTCAGATGCATGTTGAAAGACACTAACTGGGACTTATTTACAGAACAAACATTATATGACACAATCACAAACACTACCGATTATCTTAAATTCTGTTTCGAAATATGTTGTCCTAAAGAAACATTATTCATTCGATTTGATCGCTTATCTTCCCCATATCTCAAAAAGCTACGTAGAAATAAAGAACTGTTGTTCAAAACTAATAATAAGCCTGGTGTAAAAAAGTTAAACATGCTGATAAAACTGGAAATAAAAAGACTAAATGTTTTATATAATCAAAGATTTTTGTCATGTAAAACCCCTTCTAATTTATGGAAACTCTTCAAAGAAATTACTAACGGTAAGCGATGTATTTCTGTTCCATCTATTAATGTTGACACTCTTAACAAATCTTTCATACGCTCTTCTGTTGATACCCTTCCAATTGATACAAATAATATTGACAATAACTTTAGTGGTTTTAATACCCTAGATGTGCTTAAATGTCTCCGGTCTCTTAAGCCTTCTCAAAGCCTTGGACCTGACGGCATACCCGCCATTGTCCTCAGGAATTGTGCTGATATTTTGTGTTATCCTCTTACTAACATTTTTAATGCTTCTTTTTCCGGTAACGTTCTACCTTTTGCATGGAAAAACATTAAAATTATCCCTATACCAAAACCATCTTCTGGTTCTGATATTAAATTTCGGCCTATTGCAATTACTTCCCCCTTTTTAAAATTGATGGAAAAATTACTTTTACTTCGTCTTGAACCTGCTTTGAAACCCTTTAATGATCCTAAACAATTTGCATACAAACATGGTAGAAGTACCTTGGATGCTGCGGTTGTCTTATATCACAATGTTGTCTCTTGTTTAGACAAAGGTGCTAAATATGTTCGTAGTGCTTTCCTAGACTACACATCTGCTTTTGACTCTGTACCTAGGGGCCTTTTATTAAATAAGCTATCATTGACACAAACAGGATCCTGGGCTAAGAGTTGGTTGCATTCCTATTTTTCTGATAGAATGCAGTATACTGTATATAACGGCAAATCTTCTTCTACCTCGCTTACAAAATCCGGTGTTCCACAAGGTGCTGACCTACCTCATTCAAACGAGACTAACTTTGTCAAATATGCAGATGATCTGACTGTATCACTGCCTATCACTTCCGAGTCTGACAGCTCCAAACTTAATAGCTTTCTGTTGGACATCAACAAGTGGTCTAAGTCAAATGTTCTTATATTAAATCCTTCCAAATGTCAGGCGCTTGACTTTACTTTCAAGCATCGACGTGACTTACTTGAACTAGTTAACTCGCATGATCCCTGTAGCATGGATGGTACGGAAATTGAAACCAAATCAAGCATTAAATACCTTGGATTAGTTTTTTCCTCTGACCTTTCATGGTCATCCCATATCTTATCTATCTCTAAGAAAATGTTTCGTCTTACCTTCTACATTAAAAAGTTGAGACAATCAAGTATCAACCAACCTTTAGTTTTGCAATTTTTAAACTCCTGTATTTTACCTATTGTACTCTATTGCTCTCCATTAATCTGTCCTGGGTTTCTCAAAAAAGATTATATCAAATTACAAAGAGTATTAAATGCTGTGAGTAGAGCTTGTGGTCAGCCACTGCATGAGCTCGCTAATGCTATAGTCGAGAGGCATATAAATTCCTGTACGAAATGGGCAAAGGCTATAATGTCAGACCCTCTGCACCCCCTTTATTCACACCTGTCCCCTTGTATCTCATCAGGTAGGACGAGAAGTCAATATAAAAAGTTATATGCTCGTACTACTAAGTATAGAAATTCTACAATACCCTATTTAGCGCGTACTTTATGTGACGAAGACTCTGTTAGACGTGAAACTTATAAGTTACTATGTAATTAGCACAGTGAATCGACCCCTTCATTGTTCATCTTTCTGTATTTTATGGTGTCACACTTTCTATCGTTTAATTGTTACTCTGCTATTTTATTTTTAGTTGGTGTTACTATTATTACTACAACTTTGTACTTCATACATATTTTTCTCCGTATGGCACACAGTATTTTGCTACGTAGCTGCTATAACAATCGTTTTATTACTATTATGTAATGTGTATTTTTAATTTTTGTTGTCGTTTTTGAGTAAATTAGCTGCAATATTGTACTGAATGCTGAAAATTCCTTGCTGTATCATGAGTACTGTTTTTGGAATAAAGCTATTATTATTATTATTAACCTGCACGTCTGCTATGCGTTTTAGACGCCCTCTGCAAAGACTGTTTCAGTCCACTGAACACATTATCAAACAATATTTTTCGAACAAATCAATTTTTACAGTACTACAGAACCTAGAGTACGCGTGAAACGTTTCTAATTACTATATGGTCAATAAAAAGTCTAGTCGTATAGATGTATACGCAGACTATGGTAAAATAAGTGAGTAGATTTACTAGACGGCAATGCACAATGAATATAAACATGTTCTACCCGCGTCTACGTACCTTTTCCTCTTGAAACTTGCTCCTTGCCCCTTCTCTTATACTTTTCTTGTAGTGGAAGTCGTACACATATACAGTAAGACTGAAGTCAAACAAGACTTGAAGCCACTTGCTTGTTTATACCACATCACGCCTCAAGCCGTAGTCTCCTAATAACTCAACACCCTGGAATTCTCCCGTGTCAACATATCAGGACGCTTAATATCATTCTGAGCGAGCAGTATCCATGACTCAAAATGAGGGTTCAACTGGTTTACAAATACTTTTCGACATCTTAATCTACTTACTTGTACAAAAACCATGAGACTGTAAATGGTGGTAATAACTGTTTTTATGCAGTAAAACAAAGATACCTGACAGTGGCTTATATTTGTCTGCATGGAGTGCAATTCACTTTTGATGTTAACCTGCGTTGACACTGATGAGAAAATTATGCAAATATATTACTCACTTTAAATCAATACACACTTCGCCTAAAAATCAAGAATAAGATTCAATGTTGTATACAGCAAAGTTATATGGGAGAATTGAATTAAGGGTTTATTTTTCCCCTAGTCTTTGTGAACCCTCCACAAAAGACTTCGGTTTTCTGTTAACGCGAAGGTAATATTCCTACATCCCTTAATGTGGTTAATTTAATAACTAGTTGGCAGATTCTTCACATAAACCGAATTCAAGAATGACAGCAACCATGTGAATTCGCATTAAACTAAAAATATGCTATTTCAATAATACTTATCAATGCTGTATAGTAAGTGCGTTCCTACACATACAGGAATAAATACACATTATTAAAAATTTGTTATTGTCATGAAGTGTCCGTGGACAAAAGTGAAAAAAATATTTCAAAAAGTGGTTTCTCTTATTCACCAAAGTCTGTTGCATAGACAATCTGATTCCCCAAAAGGATTTTATGACAAAATTTTTTTAAATAAGCCTTTGAATTGCCTTCATTACGGTAATTATAGAATTTTGGAAACAAACCCGATTTTCAAAAAGTGAAGAAATGTGCAAAGAAATGTTTACTTTTCAATTGGATCCTCGTTTATGGCTCTAGTTTGAAAGCTATAGCCTCTTTTTTTGAATGACAATAATCAGTCAGCATCAACACGTCAACAAGATGATACTTAGTAAAGAAAATTAACAAATAATGATAGAAATGGTTGAAAAACCTGCGAATACTAAACACCTGTTTCTTCCTGGTTTAGGACTATTCGTCATTAGGAACCAACCATCGCAGAAGACATTTCGAAGTGGTCGCACTATGTCATGAATTGGCAGAAGTAAGAATTCTTAGGCCATTGGACCGAGTTACAGAGGCTTTATGGTCTATGAGCTCGCCTTATAACCTGAAGGTCCTGGGTGAGAACCCCGGTGGGGGTGCGTACTTATGAAGAGTCTTACAGTAAGACGGTTCAGCTGTTCAGTACTCCTAGATTTTCAGATGGTTCTGTATCTGATGTCACCTCATGATGGACTCCTCTAACCAATCAAAAAACCTTTACGAAACCAATACTTAAAACAATTTAGCTAATGATAACTTGTAATCAACGGTGATCTAGTCAGAAAGTAGAATTAAACAATTTAGACAATTCCAATTTTTGAAAAGCAATTGAGGAGGGTGAATTAGGTCGGTTTATACATTCGTGTAACGATGGTGAAGCCAAAGAAAGTGGTTGTAAGAATTACTTTGATTTAGCTTATTCAGGCAGATTCCTATGATTTCAGCTTTATGTTGAATACGAACTCATAAAGCAAAATAAAGATTAGTAGAAATGGGACAAATAACTTTCAACGTTTGCTAAAACAGAGCTCAAAATAGATCTTTTCTGTCCTTTGCTCAACCATGCTGGATTTTGTTCATATGATGATGGTCCCACCTAATTATACGCCTAATGGCTCCAGGAGAGCAGTTAGAATAATAGCTATAGATACAATAGGGAGACTTAAGTGATCTGTTCTTATTTCTGGAGAGCGAAATATGGGTGGTGGCGAAGATACAGTGTACCTTTGCTGCACTGGCAACTCTTTTAAGTGTCTTTCTATTTCGCTTAGGTTGCCATCGAAGAACTGTGGTTCTTCATAACCGGGGATGTATAATCTCTGTACTGACAGCAGAATGTTTACTCATTAATAACTCGTTTCGGCAGTCCATTCTCTAAATAACTGAGGAAAAGGTCAACAAGATTCGGCTCTAATGTAAAACTCACAGCCACCCTGTCAATTTATTCGCATTATGCCTTGTTGAACAAGAAATGAAAACTCATTTGACAACTTCCTCCAAGTTCTACTATGGTGGATACAGAGATAGCGATGTCTGTATTTCGCTGATTAATCTTATCGCATATAAAATCCACTGTCTGAAACAACGATCTATTACTGATCAAGAAGGATACATCAAGTGATATCGTAAAGCTGTCATTCGCATTTAAAGCCCTCATTCTATCGATATATTTAAAGGCATCTTCTACACCATGTTTCACTGATTCGCTATAACGAGATTTAAGAAGCTTCTACCGCTTGTTAATGGGAACTACACATGTCCAACATTGTTTGAAGTGGCGAACCATTTTCATGCACTTTTCGTAGAATAAATAATCTTTATTTGACTATACCCATAGATCTGACTGGTCCATACAAAGCTTCTGTGGTGGTAAATCGTTGTTTAAGGCTTTTTTCTGACTCAATTGGTTGTTTCTCAACTTTTTTAGTCAGGCCAATGTAATTTCCTGGGCATTTTTGGTGATCACTCAGTATTTCAATCATCTCATCTATATATTCCCTCTAATAAGTGAGAACTGAGAGTGAGAACAATGAGGTGAAATAAACTGGGTGGAGAAATGGATAATAAAGACGTGATATCACAAATTGATAATAATAGTACGAAAATTATGATCCTGCTGACCTTGTAGTGGGCCAAGGTAGACAAATAGAGTGAATTAGTTTTTTCTGTACACATAGGTCTGGTCTCTCTCTATTAATCTCTAAAGCCTCAGCTATGGCTAGGAGGCGTGGCTTTGGGGAGATCGTTCGGTACTCGATACACAACTCATCTACATTGATGCTGCGTTCGCTATCCGCTAGATGAGATAGAATTGCACTATTTAATGATTTGGTTGCTCTTTTCCCAAGCCAAACAGGAATATGTTCACGAGTGCGTAAAGATAAATTCCTTTGGTGCCAACCTATATAACTAGCTCCACACGAGCAGTTGAATTCATATACACACATTGATGTCGCCATTTCTGGTAATTTATCTTTAATGCACGGTGTCAATATCGGTTTGGTTGAGAAACTGACATGCAGTTTTGCGGCAGTGGAAGTTCCTTCAATTGATCTCATTAATCTACGGTTTAATATAATTTTTTTAAAATTTTTGATGTATCGCTGGATATATCGCCTTTGAATTGTACATTTAAGTAAAGCTTTTTCTTACTGTGTCTCGCTTAGTTTTATAGATATACTTCTTTACAAAGTTGGTAGGATCGTCGTTTTGTAGCAAGGCGTTTGTCAGATTTCTTATTTCATCTTCAATACAGTCGTCGGTACAAATGCGTCTAATTCTATGACTAAGACAACGAATTAGGTTGCGCTTATATTGTATAGGTATGAAGCTATGGAAGTGGGTGTGTTGCCCGTCCCACGTCGCTTTCATATAGATGTTTCTTTTCAAGGTGCCGTCTGATCTTTTTGTGAGAAGAACATCGAGAAATGGAATACTACCTTGGAGTTTCTCTTCACAAGTGAATTTAAAAGCTAGGTTTACCTTTTTGAAGACTTGGAGCAGGTGTTGTCTATCCAAATTATTGTTACGAATGCTAAAGTTATTGTCAACGTATCGACAATATTAATCGAGTTGGTTTGGTGTCTCTTTTAAAGGACCATTATCCAATTTAGATAAAAATATGTCAGCTAATAAGGAACCCCATCTATTTGGCGGTAATACTCCTTATTAAATACAAATTGAACGTTCATAATACATTTTAATACATTTTTCACGTCTAACAGAGTCTTCGTCACATAAAGTACGCGCTAAATAGGGTATTGTAGAATTTCTATACTTAGTAGTACGAGCATATAACTTTTTATATTGACTTCTCGTCCTACCTGATGAGATACAAGGGGACAGGTGTGAATAAAGGGGGTGCAGAGGGTCTGACATTATAGCCTTTGCCCATTTCGTACAGGAATTTATATGCCTCTCGACTATAGCATTAGCGAGCTCATGCAGTGGCTGACCACAAGCTCTACTCACAGCATTTAATACTCTTTGTAATTTGATATAATCTTTTTTGAGAAACCCAGGACAGATTAATGGAGAGCAATAGAGTACAATAGGTAAAATACAGGAGTTTAAAAATTGCAAAACTAAAGGTTGGTTGATACTTGATTGTCTCAACTTTTTAATGTAGAAGGTAAGACGAAACATTTTCTTAGAGATAGATAAGATATGGGATGACCATGAAAGGTCAGAGGAAAAAACTAATCCAAGGTATTTAATGCTTGATTTGGTTTCAATTTCCGTACCATCCATCCTACAGGGATCATGCGAGTTAACTAGTTCAAGTAAGTCACGTCGATGCTTGAAAGTAAAGTCAAGCGCCTGACATTTGGAAGGATTTAATATAAGAACATTTGACTTAGACCACTTGTTGATGTCCAACAGAAAGCTATTAAGTTTGGAGCTGTCAGACTCGGAAGTGATAGGCAGTGATACAGTCAGATCATCTGCATATTTGACAAAGTTAGTCTCGTTTGAATGAGGTAGGTCAGCACCTTGTGGAACACCGGATTTTGTAAGCGAGGTAGAAGAAGATTTGCCGTTATATACAGTATACTGCATTCTATCAGAAAAATAGGAATGCAACCAACTCTTAGCCCAGGATCCTGTTTGTGTCAATGATAGCTTATTTAATAAAAGGCCCCTAGGTACAGAGTCAAAAGCAGATGTGTAGTCTAGGAAAGCACTACGAACATATTTAGCACCTTTGTCTAAACAAGAGACAACATTGTGATATAAGACAACCGCAGCATCCAAGGTACTTCTACCATGTTTGTATGCAAATTGTTTAGGATCATTAAAGGGTTTCAAAGCAGGTTCAAGACGAAGTAAAAGTAATTTTTCCATCAATTTTAAAAAGGGGGAAGTAATTGCAATAGGCCGAAATTTAATATCAGAACCAGAAGATGGTTTTGGTATAGGGATAATTTTAATGTTTTTCCATGCAAAAGGTAGAACGTTACCGGAAAAAGAAGCATTAAAAATGTTAGTAAGAGGATAACACAAAATATCAGCACAATTCCTGAGGACAATGGCGGGTATGCCGTCAGGTCCAAGGCTTTGAGAAGGCTTAAGAGACCGGAGACATTTAAGCACATCTAGGGTATTAAAACCACTAAAGTTATTGTCAATATTATTTGTATCAATTGGAAGGGTATCAACAGAAGAGCGTATGAAAGATTTGTTAAGAGTGTCAACATTAATAGATGGAACAGAAATACATCGCTTACCGTTAGTAATTTCTTTGAAGAGTTTCCATAAATTAGAAGGGGTTTTACATGACAAAAATCTTTGATTATATAAAACATTTAGTCTTTTTATTTCCAGTTTTATCAGCATGTTTAACTTTTTTACACCAGGCTTATCATTAGTTTTGAACAACAGTTCTTTATTTCTACGTAGCTTTTTGAGATATGGGGAAGATAAGCGATCAAATCGAATGAATAATGTTTCTTTAGGACAACATATTTCGAAACAGAATTTAAGATAATCGGTAGTGTTTGTGATTGTGTCATATAATGTTTGTTCTGTAAATAAGTCCCAGTTAGTGTCTTTCAACATGCATCTGAGCTTGTCTAGGTTGTCTTTTGAGTAGCATCTCCGTTGAACTTTACTGTAGAGGTGAGAAAGGACACCTTTGTGTGATTTGGAATATATTTTAAGCAGTACACGTATGATGCAGTGGTCAGAATTAAGTAGAGGAGCACGTTTGCGAGTTTCATATGTGCCAGCATCATTAATGAATACTAGATCCAGTTTTTTACCAAGACGGGTGGCAAAGTTAACAATATTGTCATGACCAAGTGATATAAGGAAGGAGCAATCGCTTCCATTGAAGTCGCCAGTTACTATTGATAAAGAGTTCTCGAAACAAGCTGCAGCAAAAGCGGTGAATTCATCGGCGAACATAGATAAATCCAATATGGTACAGCCAGGAGAGACATAAACATTAGAGATATAAATGAATTTGTATTTTGAAATATGTTTCGGGCGACATCTCACAGTGATGCAATCAATGAAGTCATTCGAGAATTTGAAACAAACTTTGTTTGAAATGGACCATTTTGAGTGAATAAAAGTTGCAACACCTCCACCACATTTTTTCTTGGAACAAATACGGTCTTGTCAAAAAACACTGAAATTGTTTAGAGACACAATATTGTCATCGTATGAGTCATGGAGCCAGGTTTCTTGTAGAGTGACAATACCAGTATTGTGGTAGGTACTAGAAGACAACAGAGACTGAAAGTCCAGAATTTTATTAGGCAGGGACCGGCAGTTGGTACTAATGATAACTGGAACAGTGGTGTGATGTATGGGTGTAGATTTTAAGGCACGCTGCCAACCTCCATGGTGCTTTTTCTTGAGTTTATTGCAAATATGAAAGTTATTGGGTTTAAAACGTTTTATAAAATCCCGGGAGTGGATAATACGATTAGAATGCATAATGTGATATGTAAGTACCAATAAAATACGAGTAAATAGATGCAAAATGTACATGGAATGTGGTAGCCCAAAAATATTCAAACAGGCCGCCAAGGTCATTCGATGTTAGTGTGTTCCAATTTCAAGAGGAATTTTGTTCCATATTTTAGCACACTTGATTGTAAAGAAATTTTCACCTTCACTGTGCACGTTTGTTTGCTTAAGTCGTAACAGACTTGCTGTGAGAATTGTATGTCTGAGGGTGATATTTTGTTTAGGAACTTAAAGAAGAATATTAGATTCATAATAAGTTGTCTCGTCCAAAGTGGGTCAAGATATAGAGTCATACACCGTGAAATGTAGTCTTTCTAACAGTCGTGTCCAATTAGTTTAGACGTCAAATATCGTGGGATACTTTCCATTTTCAGTTTTCGCATTTGCGATTGCCGCTAATAATAAACAGGAAATATTCTTATGGTGGCTTTAAACATTTCTTCCATAGGGTGAGTTTAGCTTCACTGTTGTGAAGGTCCCTCAGTATGCATCCTAAGAGCATGCTGCACTTTCAAGCGTGTTATCCCACTTGCTCAGAAAATGTTATGTCACATAAGAACCTCATGCTTTGGTCAACGACACCTTGCAGTATGAGTATTTCAGGAGACTGAAGCTTTGGGTCCAAGTTGATTGAGGGTGCACTGAAGCAGAAATAACCGCATTTGTTCAAACTGAAATGTAGATTCAATAAAGATGACCAAGCAGTCACCTTGTCTCATTCAGTCTGCACAACATTCTGGAAGTACCCTAGGTCATTACACTGGAATGTGTAAGCTACTGCGAAGGTGAAAGGTCTACCATGTGAGAAGCTAGCGCATATGTTGTTGATATAAAGTGTAAATAAAGGGGCCCAATGATACTACCTTGTACTACACCAGAAGTTATTGGGCTAGGTTTGAAAGTTACAGACCCAAGTTCAACTATTCGGGACCTGTTGTTGAGGAATGATTTAAGCCGTCCCAGTAGTGGGTCACGTATTCCTAAGGAGTTCGGCTTATGTATCAGAAGCGAATGGTGGACATGGTTAATTGCCTCAGGAACGTAAAGATAGACGACGAGTGCCACTTATTGTCTTTCATGGTTACTGGTTATAAAATTAGAGAAGTCCAGGTGGCAGGTTAAACATGATCGGGATTTTAGGACTTGCAATACTACATTTAAGCATGTGTTTGCGTATGCCATCTTTAATTAGTCTCTTCAGAGTTTTAGATGCTATAGGTGTGACATTGATCGACATGTAGTTGTTGAATTTTGTTTTCAAGCCGCATTTGTGTTTAGGAGTAATAAATGCCATTTTCCATATATCCGCGTAGACTTTTGTCAATGGCGCTTATTAATTTGAAAAAATGAACTTAATAAATGTGGGTAAATGAATGAAGATTTTCATCGCATTCATTTAAGTGCACATGGAATATTATGCGATGAGATGCTGGATGAAATTTGCCCCGATAAGTCCTGAATACAAGTGTTGCTGACCAGCCTTAATATTGTTTATACGATTAGAAAAGATGACATCACAGCAACAACGAGAAAATGCTAAAATTGGAAATGCAGACGAGACATGATATGGATTTGACTGGCATGGAAGAACCTAGATGAAGTCTAGTGTGCGACGTGGAAATATACATTTGACTGTGTAAAATGACTTCACAACAAATGGAAACTGTTTGTTTAATTTATTGTGAAAACAAATTTATATTGATGCTTTCTCTGATTTAAATAGTCATTTGTTATGGATGGGCTTATTTATTGTTGCAAGCAATTGACGGAAGTCATATTTCAGCATTATGAATATGGTCATTCATTTCAGTTGCTATCACTGGGGAGAAAACCCGGAAGAAATTGAAGTGTTGTGCAAAAATGAAAATGTCAGATAAAGGTGTAAATAATCAGAAACACTATTGAATATATCAGATTTGAATTACCTTGGACTTTTACAGTTGTGTTGCACATACAAATATTTGTGAAAAATTACAAGCAGGAAGTTCCTGCAAGATACAAAACACTGGAAACTATACACCCCAGAAATTGCTGAATTTTGAAATATGCCGATCAAAATCGTTATCAACCTGTTATTACAAAGGGATGAATGACGGAAGTGAGTTCGTGATGTGTGACTCATCGAATAATGTTAGATTTGTCCACATTGTCACTCCTTTATCATCACAGTTAAACACTCAAGACATCTAGTTGATGTGATCGCTTCTGAGGTTTCCCGCAGCGTGATGGAATTTGGGAAACCAGAAAGATTCATCTAATCCCTTTTTTTATCATTTAATCTGGCGAAAATTTCAAGCCTTCACAACGTTTTGTTACACAAGTGTCTAGGAAACGTGAGAAAAAGCATTTTTGTGGTTTGCAGTGCGTTCCCATACAAGAGAAAACTGTTCAACAGCTGCGTCCTTGCTTCACGAGATGTATTCGTTTGTAATGGAAACTCATCCTAATCTCGTGGATTTACACTATAAGTCAAAGAAGGGATATCATGAAAGATGTTGAAAGAACACACTGACATTTTATGGTCACTACCTGGAAATTCATGTCGCAAGCGCACTATAGATGGTGCGCGAATATATGTTCTAAGATATGTACGGATTTAGTAGGTGAATTTGTGTGTCGTAAACACTCTCCTGAGACGACGGAATTCGGGAGATTACCACATGTTTTTGGTCCACGTAGTGAAGGCTACGTTACTTCTGGCATGTTGAAGTCGCCTCCAATAATTTTATAACTGAAGAGATGATTGACCATAATATTAAAAAGGTTCCTGAGCATATTATAATGCTCACTGCTAAATGAAGAGGGTCGGTGCATACAACCAACAAGTATAGCTTTACTTTTGACAACTTTTATTTCGACCCAGATCGAGTCATTGAGTTGTGAAGCAATTGGGTAACTGAACTGAATCGCACACATGGACTGTTCACAGTAAATTATTGTTCCATCCCCTCGCCTGCCTCTGTCTCTTCGAAAAAGGTTGTATTTATCAATCCTTAAGCTGTCATTAGAGGTTTCATTTGCGCACAATGCTTAAGTGATCATAATCAACTGATAGCCTGTAAATAGAGGCTGAGTACTTAGTGTTTGTTAATTGTTTGAACTGATCCAGTACTTTTGAGGATGGTCGATAAACACCATCTTCGTAATTTCAGTACTTGGACAAAATTTTGATAAAATATTCCGTGAGTATCTTACGTATACATGTTTTTGAACTCAGTAACCACTAGCTCTGGATTATGAGAAGATTTCAGGCATGTTTGCGAAGTGGTAGTCAAGGGTGGTCTGTTGTTTGGATAAGGTATGCATTTAAGAGACACCTGTGTGATAATCAGATATTAGTATTTTAGAGATATTAGTATACTCGTTTGGTGCCGACACTGTCTCCCGGGGAGTATGTCTTGTCTTAGCTGTAGACTTTTCGCTATACCAGCAAAGAGTTGATCGGATACCATGCATGCTTCATGCATGATGCCAGGTGTTTCTGTTAACTGATGCCGGTAAAAATCCTACTCAAATGGGCTAGTAGGGGCAATGATGTTTTGAAAGGTGTAGTCGATAAAAGCATTCGGTAATTTGTTGCCATAATAAGAATGAAGTGCTGGTACCTGTATGGGGTAGTTTTCAGACCATAGCAAGTTTTGTGCATACATCGGCAAATGCTTTCCATTAAATATATTGGATGTATGATTGAGTTCTGTAGCTGATGTTTAGGGGATTATTTAGAACTTTGAGTTGATAGAAAGCTCAAAGGGGCTAACTAACAATGGGTTTGCGTGGTGGATGGGTAAAATAATACCAACTACCTCTCTGTGTTGCTTGTCTAGAAGTAGTGGTTGGTTATAATTGGCTTTCCATTTGACACCAATTAGGCCTACCTCTATGAGCTTGTTCTATCACATTTGACTTTCTCTTAGAAAGATGGCTTAGAGGTGCTTGTGTCTCTATTATTTCAAAAGACTTCCGTGCTCTGGGTGCAGAAATTAATTTATTTACTTCTGTTTCTCCTTCATTATGTTAAAGCTGTCGATGATGGCTAAGAGGGCAGCCAGCATATGCTAGATAGGGTTTCTTTTGCTTAGACACCTACGGCGCCCAAATGTTCTCGGTAGAATTTGACGCTTGTCATAACGCTTAAGGATCTTGCTAACTTGAGAAGCTACGTTATAGTGATACTTCACAGTGAATGGATTGCCAGAATGAGAAGTTACTGACTTATTCGGAGATGGGCGTAACACAAATATGATGGGTTTCAACGTTTCTTGGCTACTCTTAACGACTGAGGATAGAAGATCACTCCATGGATCGATCTAGCAGTGTTCCAATATAAAAGAAATGACTATTGACTACTCATTTGTTCCAATACTTTTCTTGCTGAAATCAATTCATAATCAATTATAAATAAATCAAATCTCCGAAAATAATCCTAGTTATTTTTGGTTACTGACTACAGAATGAAGTAGCTTGATATTCCAAAGGACGGTTATCAACTTTGGAGGTGGTGGAGTAATGTGAGATAAAATGCTCGTCAATAACACTGTTTGGAAGCTGCACCACATATGAAACACTCGTAGAAATTGGTATCAATCAGGTGATGGATTCCATTCCAGTAGCTATATTTTCTCTTGTCACAAATCCTGTTTTTATTTATCATTCAGATTTCAAGAGAGGTTTTGTGTGAATGTTGTTCAACATTTATAACGAATTTATTTGCGTTCTGAATGCACGACCTCATTTGGGATGTTGATCATTGGACAGCTTTCTGTGAAGCAACTTCGCCTTGAGTAAACATTTTTCACCGTGTAGCGCCAAAAATATACTCAGCTTAACATGAAGATTCAGAAGTTGTAATCCTCTAAGATTATCAAACTACTTAGTTAAACGGCTGATAGAGACAACATGATCTCACATAGAATAGAAAATGCAAAGTGCTGAGCAGGGTGAGTCAGAATCTTGTAAATGCGATGAGAACAGCAAGTACTGAGTTCATCACACGTGCTGTCAAATCTAAACGTTGAGGACGGACAGCTTTGAAGACGATTGCAGAATTCATTACCAGAGCTACATTCAAAACCATAAACTCATTTTTAGCGCATAGAATTCCTCAAAAACACACCAGTAGGCGATGGATAGGCACAGAACCTGCAGAATGGTTTGAAATGATGTAGACTTTATTCTGCATATTTGAAAATATAGGTCTCATATATATATATATATATATATATATATATAAGATAATTGTATGTGGAGCAGTTCTGTTATATTACGTGGATACCACCTGTTTACTGTTAGAATACTAGGACTTGTTTATTAAGAAAACGCACAGCATATTTATGGATCTTCACGCTCAGTTAGTGTCAGAGGAGGAGGAACTGCTGTGATTAGTTGTTTGAGTCGCTGTATCCTACAACCATACTAATTCTTCATTTGTTTTGTAGAAATTGAGTGTATTCTAACCGGTTGTTTATTTTGTGGCGGTTCGACGTTTTCGAATGTTGGTTAACTTTTCGAACCAGAATTAACCGTTTAAAATGAATGTCCATGAAGCATCATTTATAGTTTGGACAAACTGATGAGGCTTTCAAACGAAATCAGACATCTAGCGTTTGCTTGGAGGTCGATGGGCAGCACCATCATGGGAGACAAAATAAAATCTAGTGATAAGGGGTCGATTACTTCGAGGCAGTTAAACGTGGGGGTTGGAAGCATAATACAGTGAAGATGAGACAATGAAACTTCATCTTTCCTTTCAAAAGCATGAAGTGAATATTAGCAATCACAGACTAATTTCACAGAATCAATTGAGAGAACAGAAATTTTGTCTTTGTCATTCATTCAAATCCCTGCAGTAGTCAACACCTCGACAATGGCCTAACACGCGCTTAATAATGACTAGATCATGAAGTGCCGATGACATTAGCTTGCATTTGCATTATATATATATATATATATATATATATATATATATATCGGTAAAAATGACATTTTAAGATCTTATTGGTTGATTGACTGCGTCACACCTGCTGATGAATAGCGGACAGGCACGTTTTGTTACTTGAAAGTTCAGATAGTTTAATACTGGAGAGTGCTAAATTAGACTATCCTGTTCTCCTTGGCTCTAAGAGGCCCAAAAGCTAATTACAGTCAATGAACTCATCTAAAGTCTTGAACCTTTCGAAATTTGATTTGTTAATAAATAATTTTATAAAATATATTTAAAAAGAGACACCAGCATATGGGCATCTTTACTGCTTTACACAAATGTATGTCGTATAATCAATAATCAAAAATTATTCTACACTAATGCAAAAATTTTCAGCTGACAAATTCATTGCCTAATGTTAGTTCAGTAATTTCCCCTATTTTCGGTATGTTATTCTGGTGTCATTGATGTCTGCAGATAAAAAAGTGGTGCTTTTTTAATTTCGAATTTCAACTTCCATCAGACCAACATGGCTAAACTCACTACTATGTTACAGCCTTTTATCACATCCATTTTGTTCAACTAATCGGTGACTGCCGTCACTTTAAGTTTTCTGATATCTTCTAAAAGTTATTCGTTCCTTCAGTAAACTGATGTTGGCTGCATATCTTGTTTATCGTCTTCAATCGATCGACATTTTTCAGTTCTTTCCCGTTTTCCTTATTACTATCGAGTAAAGTGCCCGATTTTCGATGAGGTATTACACTTCAGGGGCTGATTGTATTCTCCCCTGATATGTAAATTTGACTTCGTATGGTTTTCAGCGTATATAAAACATATATTTAACTTGCAAAAGATGTGTCCCTTCATGCCACTGCATTTTATTCTCAGCGCAATATACAAAATATTCAAATATATGTTGGCTTAAGCAGACAAAATTTAGAAAAGGTATTTCAATTGTGCATTTACCTATAAGGTCTCTTTCTAGCATCTGCTCATATATTGAAAATTGCATTCACAGATCTACTACACGTTTTCTCACGAACAAATTTTAACGAGCTGAAATGAAGATTATAGCAACTAAATGGATGTCAGCAGTTGTCAGCGATTTATCACATGAGTACGTCAAGAGGACTGAGAAAACAACAGTAGGGAAATAATCGATTAAGGATATATTGTGATTATTTTACTAAAAGGGTTATTACAGCATGCGATATACTTCAGCTTATAAAGAAAATGAACGTTCCATAGTAATTTATATGGAAAGACAGATGATCAAAGTTTCCTCTAAAATTAAAAATAAAATACAAGCATGAGATATTTGCAGAGATAGTGTGCATAATGAACACGTCCCCCTGATAAACCGACAATAGTTAAGCTGAACAGTGTGCTTATTTATGATAGAAAGAGTAAATATTTTCACTATGTTTCCCTGTTTTTATCCATAATTCTTTCATACAAGTGGAAGCAAACTTGCATTTGTGAAATCAAACTAGGTGCGGCACCATGTGTGTTACTAAAGGAACATATTTCGAAATATACACAATTATTCAGCGACAGTGTCAAACTGGCCAGCATGATCTTCTGTTATTTCTTTTCAATTAATGAGAACTTCATAAATTGTTTTCAGGTGTTCTAATTAAACTGTAAGGAAGTCTCTTTGCATCACATTCCCAGTATTCCCAATCACATACTCATGTCGGTTACAAAGGCTTTCTCAAGTTGACAATTTGCGTGACTGTTAATCAAGGCTATGCTCAAATGTAAACTGATTCCTAATGCACAATGAGGAGAATTAATAACTGAAATAAATTTTCATCGAAGTCAGAGGTATTCTTCGGTTTGTTTCTCTGAATTGAGGTGTGAATAACTCATGATATTGGAAAGCTCAACTTCTTAATGAGTCTTTTTGTTTGGTTGGGTTTTCCGAGTTTGTTGACTTAATCGTGAATATTTCATTTTCCTTACTAGACAACATCTATGCAACCTTATCAACCAGCTCCGAGAAGACAAGGGAATAAGAAACATCTCTCTGAGATACACCTCTTCCCTATTTTAATTTATGAATCTTGAAATCGTATCTATAACATTGAATGAACAAGTCGGCTTATTAAGTGGATGTTACTTATTTGTGTCTGCCTCAAAAGCACTCAGTCTCTCACCTGAACTCATACGAGAAATAATCCATATTAATACTGTCTGAACCTGAATAAACGCTCGTACCACCGAGTATAGGAAGTCAACGATATCATATCTGGTGCATGTTTTATATGATAAAGACAATGTCAAGTGCGAAATCAAAGACTTACTATGCTGTTAGCGGAATGATCGTCTCTTTCATTCTCTAATATCTTCAATCTCTGGTGACATTATCTCGATTAGCTGATAATATTAGCTAATAACATTGTTATCATTATTAACGTTTCTGATATATATATATATGCACGACTTCGCTTTCAGTGCAAATACCAAAAAGGAACTTTCACGAATGATCCTCTACTATTACTGATATTTTGAGAATAATTTTTCTTGTTGTCGAATGGATTAAATGCTATATTGTACCAAATGCCGAGAATTCCACACTGTAGAATTAGTATCTTCATGGAATAAAACGAATTATTATTCCTAATAATAAATTATTTCAAGGACCAGACAATCCTCATGACTTAAGAAACTCACTGTCTCTATTTTTCATATAAATAAATTATAAATATTCATAGTCCTCTGATTTCTCACATTGTTACTTAATTTAAGAGAAGATAAAATTAGTATCTACGCCAAAATGACATTCACTCTGTATGTAAAGTAGTAAAGAAATACATTTTTCGTCTTATACAAAGACCAACAGAAACATAATAGAGGTTTTTTGTATTTCCCAATGAATGAAAAAACAAAACGAGATTGTTTTTACTGACATTTCGCTATTTAATGCTAATAGCTTTCTCAAAGTATTATTAAACCGGAATTTACAAAATCTCAGCATATATATAACAAAGAATTAGGGGGTGAGAAAAATATAGACTTAGTTCAACTTAAAAGGACATATTGAAAGTCAAAATAACAATGAAGATCGTTCATCTAACTTATTTTCATATGTGTAATGACCAACTATTACCGTGAGATAATCAATGACTGTATCTACATACATATATACTCCTGTTCGGTATTCTCTGCTAACACTGATCCTATTTTGATAAAGTTCATTTGGAATTCTTTCCTAAGAAATATTAAAACTAAGTTATTCCTGTAGTCGGATTATTCACTTTAATTATCACAGTTATTGCAGAACGTTTGATATTTGAATTTCACATGAAAATGATTTCACGGTTTCATTGTCATTTGAGAATTGTTCACTTTAGCCTTAGAAACTACAAATGTGTATTAACTACACATGAATTCAGTTTGAAGTTCAATTTCTCCTGTGCTCCTTTCGCTTAATTGGCAAATGAGTTATCCACTTTATGAGGTTCAGGGAATAAACCATATGCCACAGTCAGTGTATAACACATGATAAGGTGATTTTTCCCATTCCTGTTTCGCACAGGCTCATTTCCATTGAATAACAATACTTACAGGGCATTTCAAATAGTACTTCAGAGTGTTTATTGAATTGTGATATATTTTCAATTTTTGACATATTTGCAACGGCACGTGTTCATGTAGTGATATTCTTTGCTCATGTTTTTCTCTTCTTCAGAAAAATCCAGTAAGAATTTGAGGCGATTTCTATTCATTGTTCTTGTCGTATATTGCAATAATTAGAAGGTTTTGTTGACTTGAGTATTTGAAGCTTGATGTGTGATGGCTTTCAAATTCCACTTCGGTGTTTTCAGTTTTCTTTCCCTCGTAGATTTCTTCCTCACGTCTAACCACTATGGTGGTTTGATTTTCGACTGTGCTGTTAGTCTATATGAGCAATATCACACACCGACCTTGTGAAGGCATTTAGCAGCTCTAGCCACAAAGTAATTTATAAACTGCTTAAACGCTAGAGCCTTATCACTATGGAACTTTTCAAATGATCTACAACGAAAAATAAGCGAGCCATCTCAGGTGAATACGAGAGGAAGACAAGACTTGTGATTATCATCTTAGTGCACTGGTCTTCTCATCAGACTGTCCATTGTAACGAGTAGACAGAAATGAGCTGGATTGATATAGACAGTCTAGAAGATCTCGCCTTCGCGGAGACCTAAATGCAAAAACCAGGAAGCTGACTGAAGCAGAAGTCAGGGAGAACAGGACATCGGGTGATCATAAGGAAGATGGAGGTGTTGAGGATAACCGACTTACAGCAACTACGTCACTGATCACCATCAGCGAGAAAAAAAGATGTGAAAAATTACTCACTTCACGTATCTGGATAGCAATGTTTCGACCACACGCGTAAAGAATGATAATGTACAAGCCTGAATCGGGAAAGCAAGATGCACATCCATAATTCACTAAAGATGAAGAGTAGCATATAAATCTCAAACAATAAGGTCTGGTTAGTCGATTGTTTAATGCGAACCGGAAATTTCACGTCCTTGTCATGTAAAGATTTTTGAACAGGTTGCAGACTTCTATCAACAGCTGTCCTCGTTCAGTACCGAAGACTAAATTTTCAGGAAGGATAAGCATTAGGAAGATAGGGGAAAAACTCATCAATAATCTATTGCTCAACATATATGTAAGAGGAAATGAGGATGGACTGTATTCACGCTGAAGAGGCGGTCAAATGACATCGCGTACCTGGTCCTTGACTGGAAACTAAGTGGAAAAAGACGAGTGAATCGTCCGAGGTCGACATGAAGGATATCATGAGAGGATGAGACGCAATACGATGAGCAAACATGGACACTGATGAGAACAGGAAAATGGACAAATTTAGGCTTGCCGTTGAAACTTCCTGTTCTGCTGGAACCCAAGGGAACCATAATGATTATAAATAACGCCATATGTTCAATGTGCTTGCGAAGATTTCTACAAATCTCTTCGGTGCATCTTAGAGATCAGTTGTGTTTATTTAGTTTATATTAAATCCTAAATAAGAAGCCTTCGTAGCCACTGTTTGTTGAACTTAAACTTTGTATACATTTCGTAGTGGATGTTTAAATTTTAAATTTTCATTGAGGATTTCATTGCATTCACTAAGATTAAAACAAGTTAAAAAATATTTCAATTACTTTGCTTACCGTATTTTCATTTTTCGAAATCAGACAAACTGAGTAAGTATTCAGTCAACTAATTCAATTTTGTCACTACACATATGCACAAGTGTATCGAAAAATGGTGATTTTTAAGGATGATACAGAAACGTCTTATTGACGGGTCTCAAAATAACAGTATTGTTAGAATTCTACTTACACTTTTTTTAAAAAGAAACCGATTCGATAAAACAATAATGCGTATCATTGTCCATACATTTGACGGCAAGTAAAAACCTACCGGTTAAGAAAATAATGAACTCGGTTAGTAATTTGTAGCTATTTAAACTTCTGTTTTGCAAAGGGGGTAAATCTCAGTGAACCTTCATAATAAGTGTTGCACTTTCTATATTTTATTATTCAACGTTCCCGTTTAATGTGTGCTAGAGACGCAGCCCTCCTTTATTTTGACGTCTAGGGAATCAGTGCATGTCCAAGGTTGGTTTATGCTTGAGTGATGCATTAATCTTTCGTTTTAACGTCGAGGCTCAACCTTTCATTATCGACAGGTCGGATTGGAGCTAAATTTAGACCGTGAAATCCATCTGTCATGAAAAGTATCACAGTTAAACTTCTGAACGGTTTCATTGGTTTGTTGGATGAAGAGGTATCACACACATATACGATGATAAAACGTTAAATATTACAAAATGATCTCACCTGGCCTTTACATAGAAGCGAACGTTATCTCTTTAGAAGATGCCAATAGTTTTCGAAAGCTCAGGATAAAGATGTACACATATTCGGTTTGTTTTGATTTTGTGTGATGAAATGTGTCTTTAAGCGAGGCGTAGATTAAAGAAAAAGAAAAGGAGTTGCACCAGTGTCACGATGGTGCTACGTATTTATTTGACTGTTTTTTCTTTTCAACTGTTGGTATGATCTGGATTCTTTTTTCTGGAAATTGTGGTTCCACTTGTCTGAACTTCACTGGAGAAATGGTTGGTGGTTATGTCATAATTTATTATTTTCACCTAAACACCATCCAAAATCTTCATGTACAATAAAACCATGATAGTTGAATGTATGCAGAGCCGAATAGATTTCAAGCAAAATTCTTCTGAATATTTCTGACTTTATTCTAACAATTCAAGTGGTTCTTTTTCAGTTTTTCTTACGCTTAAATGTAATTTTACATGACTAAGTTTAATTATTCTGTAGATGAGAGGATTTCCCATGAATCCAGAATTCCCAATCATTATTGGTTTAATGTTGTTCTTCAAGCTACGGGTAAGCTCAATTCAAATCAAACTACAAAATTTGAAGGAAATTAAAAACATGTAATCAAAGTGCAGGGTCAAGAAATGTTCTTGTGCACCTTAAGTTCACATTATTACTAAAAATGTCGACGTCTGCCGGAAGGATAAATTTCGAAAAATTATCAAATGTCTCGTGGAATGGTAGCGTGTGAACAATTCGGAAAAAAAATAATAAGTTACATGATTTCATCATGAGCTGGTACTTCAGTTAGAGAACCATTGGAAAACCTGGGAGTACTGGACAGCTGTTTCGCCCTAGTTTGGGACTCCTCAGCAGAACGCAGCCGCCGGGGTCCGAACCCAGGACCTTCTTGTTACAAGGCGAGACTGTATACCATTAAGCCACTGGGACCCGATCCAATGTCTCATGAATTCTAACTTCTGCCAATTCATGATATATCGCAACCGCTAACCAATGTCTTCGGCGAGTATTTGTCCTCACACCCGACCAGCTACACCCTACTGGTCACGACTTCCCACTGGAACCCAGGTAACTACCTATCTGAATAAAGCCAGTACTGCCATGAAGCAGACATTGTATACTTTTATGTGTGAAAGTCGTATTAGATTGTCGGTTAGCAATGCGTTGTGAAGTTAAAACAAGAATAGATTCATGGATGAAATCGTACTAAAACTGAAGAATTTTCACTTACCGGTGAAACCTGCCCAATGAACAGTATCTTCAGCGCGTTCAACCTGCAGTATTTAATAAAATAATTTATGACACAATTTTAATTTATTGGGATAATTGCGATACGCTGTCCAGTGGTAAACTTCGTAATAATATCACAGTGATATGAAATATCAGGACGATTAATAAACAAGTTTGTCTTATATGAGCACACGTACACGTGTTCAAACAAAACATTTATCAAACTGTTAAATTTCATAATTGAACACACTAATCGCAGTTCAGAAGATGTGAATATAATGTGTACAGACTAAGAGATCCACTTCGCTAATTGGATCAGTGTTATTTCACATCAATTCATGGTTTCGCAGTTAACGAAACAACTTATCAACTGTAAAATCAAACTTCTACGTTAATGCTGTCTCTCTCTGTTTAACTAAAGACCTCAGTGAGTATCATCTGTCTAAAATTCTATTACGTTCAAATGAGTACTTCTATGTCATTTGAATTGATTACTGTTAAAATAAGTTTTCGAAGATACTTACGGTTTTACTCAGTGTACTATATCATCGGTTGCATTTTGGAATTATGTCTTATTCAAGTGTTATCTAAGTCACTAATCAAATAAAATCAACGTGGATAAGATAAATCACATTTCATGATTGAACTTACATCTTATGTAACGCAGATTTTGCTACGTGATTTTCAAGTAACTAGCTAAAATTGGTTCTATCTCTTCTCCTAAAACTCAATTTGTATTCTGATTCCATTTTCATTACGTTGGTGATGTATTTCATTGCCTACAGTAAATTAAATCAAATCAAATGTGAAGCTTGAATGAAATCTCAATTTTCCTTGTTTTATTTAGTATGAATGCTGAAATATACACAGTATTCTCCCTCTCTCTCTCTCGATATGTAAAAATATGTATATCAAGTTCTACCATACTGAATGAAACTACCCTTTCAATATACGAAGCATAGAAGAAAATTTCCCTCATAATGAGTACTGCATTCACACACGGTGTGCTAAACTGAGCATGTAGGTAACAAAGCCATCAGATAGCGCTTCTTTAAAATCATTGACTAAATTCGTTTGTCACATTAGTTCTAAATTCGTCTGATATAGCACGATTTCCACTTATTTCTAACTTTTAATTTTTGTGGTATATCTGAACTTTGTCTACTATAAGTCATCACGCAACAATACTCGACAAGCTAGGGCGGAACATTTATTTCATGTGATTTGTAAAACTCACAGAGCAATAACAAATGATCGAGTGTTGTTTTCATCAAACTTCACTTATATTTATCTTGTATGCTCAATGAAACTGCAACATATTTCACAAGTATACACGCGAAGATAATAGAAAGAGTTAAATAAAAACAGGTGCATGTTGCTGTGGATGAAATCATAACTCACACCGATAAAAAAAACAATACTAATACCCAGCATCCTTCTCACTTTGAAATTTTTATGTTTTTTTTTGAACAGAATATTGTTTGAGTAAGTAATGTGGTTCATCCAAGCCAATTTTATTGCATTTCAACTTTAATAGTACCAATATGTTCATGCTTCGAAGAATCACCTCAAGTATTGCGCAACTGTCAGTGAATTGTTTTATATAATTTAATTCACAAAAGAAAGATAGCTCCCCTAACTCATGATAGCAGATAAGCCCATCTGACGAGTCTCAATATGCATTATGACTATGTGAACAGCTTCTAGGGGCCTGTCACCAACTATCTCGCAGTATTTCAAAGTATAATATAATGGCGAAATTACTAATTAAAAAACTGTATTTTGCAGTCTCTTGAAAGATTTAGATGGCACTGATAAGCATTAGTCAAATGAAAGTGTTTACCCTACAGTGACGAATCAGTGTAAATGAGGAATGGTATATTTCAATTATGCTAATCATTTCTGATCTTCAGATAACGTGATAAGAATATAATTTGTGCACTTGAGAACGTATGTCAAACAAGTATGTTGAGGGTAGTCAGGTTGTCGGAACATAAAATTTTAGCTATGGTAAGAATGGTTGACTTCGAGAAGATAAGTAATTTAGAAATAAGCTCAGCAATAGCACTGCATGCATTAACATACAACCAAACTATAGGGTGTGAGAGGGTTAAAATTCTAAGAAGTGATATGTGTAGGTGGAAAGAGAGATTCAATACTGAATCCTTCCTGGTTCATTGAGCCTACACCTAACACATGCCAGAGAAAGGAATCATCACTCATACCGGTAATATAGAAGATACTACTACCAATCATGTCAAGCGACTGTAAATAATTGAAGTATGTAAACGAAGTTAGGAAGTTATGTGAGTACATTGATACTATTATGACCAATGAATTGTGCTCAAAACGTGGTCATCAGTAAATATCACTGTACAACAAACACTATGAGACTTAGTCAAAATTAATTTTACCCATAATGGAACTTCAGATAACGAACGACTATTGTGATAATGAACGTAGAATATGCTCCATCAATGAATCTCGTACACTGCAGTATATATCTTATACTAATTCCGGAATTCGTTACACGCAAAGTATCCTCTGCATTGTTGAATGACTCATTGTATAAGAAGTGATCCTGAAAAATATCATTCACCAATCATGTTCTCATGCAAAGTCCTCATTTCAGTTATTTATGAAAGCAGGAATGAATAAAGTGATTTCCAAGGCACTGATAAACGCTGTTCAACAAAGTGCATTATTGCTTATACTGTATGTAAAACATTTTAATAGGCCATGTATAACAGTTGCTCAAATTTCTTCAGATTCGTGTTAAGATATATATTTATTTCATCTTTGTTCATTTGGGTGCTGTTTACATCTCATCGCGTTAATCAATTATTGTTACTTTCATAGTGCAGAATATTTAGTCCGTATAAAGACCAAAAAGTTATGGTGAATAGAACTAATGATTTTGCCAATTTGAAAATTAGTTTCAGGCTAACATGACACAAATGAGTGGATTAGGCAGCCTAATAATGACGTCATTGAACACTGTGTTATTATCATCCACCTACAGGCTTTTTTTTCCCGTTACTGTTGAATCATTCTGAGAAAACTGTGTATTCATGAGGATAAGCTTTTATCAAATTGAGGCGTTTCTACATTTTCTAACAGGTTATAAAAAAGTAAGTCAATCTTAACTTTTGATGAATTGAATGTTCACTGCTGAGTTAAAACGAAAAACGTCGTTTACTCGTGTAGATGAAATAACCATTAAGGTTATTCAACACTCTATCTAAAATAAATATATGGCATTCGGAAATAGAAATCTGAAAAGCTCACCAAAAATGTGGACACTGTTATCTAGCCATTCAGCGCTACCTTATGAACACCTCGAATGTGACATGCACAATACTTTCAATAGAATATTCAATGTAGCGAACTGAAGGTATTCAACTGTGTCATTTCAATGACATTTAATTAAGGTGGAATCAAGTAGAATCTCACTGAATTTCAGTGCAGTGAATCCAAACGAAAATATACAGTGAATCGCATATGATTCTTTTGTCAGCATTATGAGTTGAGTAATATCTGCATGTATCTATGTACATACATATTTGATATCATTTATAGAGTTTTCAAACTTTGATAACGATCATTATCGCTGAAAGCCTGTCCAGCTGTAGAAAGGTCGCTGACTAATTTCTTTCATATAAAAAATCTGTGGTTCTTTTGTTTCAATTAGTTATCATTGGCAGAACACGTGAAACAAAGGGAAACCTGGGCAATAATTATGTGCTGAAGTACTATTCCTCAATATGATCTGTTCGGAGGCTTTCTTGTACATGCAGAGATAATGTGTCGGTCGAAATATGTGAATTTATGCATCTTTATAGACCATCAGAGGAAACGTTCTCTTTGGGAGCGTTTGCTTGGACATTTAATACCAGTAAACGACTGCTCATCAAAAAGATTTGTCACGGTAATCACATAAAAGAAGACGCTGAAATGCATTATTTCAAATGCCTCCTGCAGAAAATGAAAAATACCATGGACATTTATTCACCTTTTCTTCTTTCAATCAACAGATTTAGTAAGTGTTCTCTGTTTCCGTGTGTTTATCTAAATTCATATCACTGTAGAAGATAACATAATTTAATGACAAAAACAGTTGGCTAAACTCCATTCAATAATCCAGTATGCGCTGATTCCTTATGAGAAATGAAACCGCTTATTCCAAGTTAGTTATGCTTTCCAGTGACATGGAGTACTCATCGATGTATTGAGAGGAAGAAACGTTATAGCCGTAGATTTGTATTTGAAGATAAGACTGTTTGCTTAAACCCATTTTTGTGCAGTATAAATTTGACATGGTGAAGACATTCTATATGAAGTGCAACATACAGCTAAATGGTAGATTTACTTCACCTAGTCGGTGACCAGTAAATTAAGGACGAAATTCACACTTAACCGATATTTCCACGTTTTCAGCTGAGGTGAGAAATTTCATGTCAGTTAGGCTTTCAGACAATCGGGTACATAAGTGCTGAGGATGTTGTCTAGAAGTAGAATGAGAGGTCTGCAGTTACACTGACCACATCAAATATCAAAACCATGTCGAAGACATTTATTCGCAAACGACAAACCAAATATGTGCAATAGAAATACATCATGGTGGTTAGACGGATTTAGCTCGTATTTTCCCTGATTTTTCACATTCATGAACTATTTTGAACACAACGTACACTGACAAAAATTGAACCATTTTAAATTGGAAATGTTTATATTTTTCGAATAATTAGTGACGGTAAGACAACATTTCCTGCATGTGAACTTTGTATGAGTTGGCCGAATGACATAAGACTATCATATGTCAAATTTCACATTTGCTGATTGAAATGAATGAAGTTTCAGGTTAAACATTAGAAATCCAAAAACATTCCTAAATTTTATCACATCGGATGACTTGATCTGTGCTGATTCTCATTTAATTCGATGTATCTTCATGTCATAACTGAAAACCTGTTCACAACATTTGTCACAAAAATTTACCCCAGGGAAGAGAAACGTGTCTCTTCAGTAATGTCAAGAAAATCGTAAGCATTTCAAGTGTCTCGGCCGACAATCACAGAGGAAATCCGTTGACGTTAATTGCATGGATCCATCTCAACAGTTTCAAGACATTTCAATGATTTAGTCGTCCTTATGATGTAGAATGTCTTTTAAATTTTACCTTATATTCTAAAATAGTATAAAACACAGGATGAAGAGAGTTGCCTATCAGTATAAGCATCGTAAAGATACGTGTGGCTTACTTATGGAGGTTCTTCCCATCGGTTACTGTTATATTCACTGTGAGATCAGATTATCACACTTATGTCAGGACGTGAAATATATTGCTGCAAATGTGTGCTTCCTAAATATAGTTGATTGCACATTTTTAATTAAAGGTGACACCTCAGTTAATCATGTCAAAATATGAATGGAATCATTGTATGCGTACAATGAATATATATATATATATATAAAACAACACAAAAGGCAAGCAAGGATTCGATGATTTTATCCGACTTGCAGAACTCGGTAAGTAAAACCTATCAGGCCTAAATAAATTACAAATCTTCTTGGACAACCAGAAGAACTGAATCTATGTTACGAGGATTATGAAAGACAATATTATCGTGTGAAGCATGAGAACTTGAGAAACACTGTGGACAAAACGGCTTGTCTATGTAGTTATTATAACACACCAAGGAGGAGTAAATAAACAAATTTGTGGAGGATACACAGTTGAATGGGTTAAAAATGGTGAAGAGTATTAGTGACAATCTGCAGACGTTTTCGTTTACATTTCAAATTTCACATTCATTTGCCTCTGAACACAATATCCCATAAAGGAAAATGAATAAAGTCAACAAGGACTCTCTAGGATATTTAACGGGATGAACGTATTAACACAGTTAAAAGACTGATGTTTCAACAGGTCGAAAAAGCAGGAACACTGACACAGCTGTTCAGTGTTTAAATACATTACCATAAAATACGTGTATGCCGATTCTTCATTAGATTTTCAGTTACATGCCAGCTTAGTGGTTTTGCCTATCATAAGGCATCAGTGACTAAAATTTCGAGGTTGACGTTAGATAACCATTGATCATAAGGAGATGTTATTCAGTTGAATACACTTAACTACACTTGTGCTTCTGTGGTTAAATTATCACCAACAGCTTTTGATTCTGGCCTTGTGTTCTCCTGAATGTTGACTAATTTAACAGCTGGTAGTTGAATAGGAATCAAGAGAGGAGTGAGTGTGAGTCAAGCAACCTCATCCAATATAAATAGCACCACGGAAAGTGATAGTGACCAGCTTAGAGTCTTTGTTCCACCGAGAGTGACACATATGACACTGATCAAAATGTTGTAAAACGTCCACACAAATTCGTGCTTATCAGAACGAAAGTAACAACATTTGGTCACTCAAGATGCCATTATTGCCCTAACAAATGAATGACTCATTGGATGCTTAGGTTTTCACATTGAATTTATGAACACTTATCACTGTTTGTTTATATAGACATGTTTTACTTCCTAATTGTTCAACATTTGATCACTGCATAATTATACCTCGTGAAATTCAAGTGATATTTCTTATTATTTCCATTTTCATATTAAAGTCAAAGGTAAGATAATTCAAACAGGGGTAGAGGATAAATATTGAAACCACAAAGATTTTTGTACTAAAATCTGAATATGTTACCCCCAGTCGTGATCATGCCTTAATGAAGTATCACGATCGATTCAAAAAGACACTAAATTTCACAAAATGCTCTAAAAGAGATAATCATGTAGAAATTGAATGTTCTCTGCTCTTTGGCTAGTAATACCCCCATTCCTTGAATGCTGGGGTGATAAAAGTATTGCAACTGATATCTGTCTAATTCACTTGATGTTGACAGGATAATCTCGGAGGTGCTTTAGGAAATTCGTAGAATAACGTCCATACACTGCATATATATTCACTGCAATCTGAACTGTCGTGCGCGTATATCTTATTTAACATGTATCTAGTTGAGATAATCCATCATATTCAAATCAATCGCTCAAAGGCATGTCATAAATATAAAGTGTTATTCTCACTAAATGTTTGCGCAATCTCAGACAGATCACAGAAAACAAGATATTCAGGATCATTTAACTGCACGTAAATTCAGCTTGAATTTCGAATTATGCATCGCTGCTGTTCACAGTATCACATTTATGTCCCTCTTCCCGAAATGTTTTGACTGTGGAACTGAACGATTTCGTAGGAATCAAGCAAATGATCTGTGATTAAGTTGGAACACTCATGTTGAGACATTATTCACATTGCTATACACATGTGCTTCGTGAATAAAATGACACGCCATGCAACCACTTCAAAATATACAACCAACAACTCAACGTTTACAATGAATCCGTGTAAGATAAAGTTAAGTTGAAAGCAGATATTACCTGATGTTGGACCGAAAATCCCATTCAATTACTTACTGCATATCATATTTATCACGTCCTCTGATTACTTGAATAGTTTTTGGTTGAAGTTAGAGCTTGTTAATTTATATGCGATACTGTTCTAAGTTTAATCATTTTCTGAAGAATACATTTCAACATTTGGTGTTATCGTAATCATTATATTCTCTGTGTGCAACAGATGTGGGTAGAATATCTTAAATTACACTAAATATACACCTAGAGCATTTTACTGACATATTCATTCGAAAACCAGAAATAATTTAAAAGTCATATTAAAACTGATATTCCGTATAATGTCAGAAATATCCATCATTCAATGTTTTACGCGTCATCAATGAATCATTTGTGTACTCTTAAACAAACTGAAATAACTGCTATCTAAAATGAAATATTTGGCGAGATAGAGTATTGTACTTTAATCAGTTAAAAGAAATGGCGAGGAGTGTAAGCGATAAACTGCACAGTTCTTCATTTACACTTCAATATCATACCCGTTTTTCTCGTATCAAATTATCATTTATTTTAAAATGACGCTTTAATTTTGATCGACGTTAATCGAACTGTCGGTATTCTTTTGATTCCTCCGTGAGCCACTTATCCCATCGGCTTTCTTATGGATGTAACCGCTTTCCTAAATGTATGTTTCAAATATGTGAATCCACGATGTTTTCTATGTTTCTGGTGATCTTCGAGAATCTGATCCTTTCAAAAATCAACTCTACTCAATTTTTAATTAAACTTGTTCTTTGTTCTGTTGTAAAGAAAACTGTAAGTTCATCCCCATGAAACATATGTTCGCAACAATTAATCAATAGAGTTGAAGATGAAATTCCTTTTGAAAGCCATAAATTTGAAGATGTAATTGCATCAGCTCAGTGACTCAGAACATGTAGTAAAGTGCTGTTTCTTGATCTGACGTAACGCCTTTCTGGAATTTAATATTTTGCATATCAAAATGTTCTTCATTTATAAGGCTGAATACACTGCGTGTTTTTCACATGTCATATCCGTTTTTTGAAATATATTTTTGTTTTTATGTAAAATGATTATGTTCAACTAGATCATCTGAAGATGTTTCATTGGTTCATTGTGATCCTGGCAACAGATTTCTGTAGTCCCATTTAAAGTTCTAAATTTGAAAGAAGAGAAAATGTTTTACATTGCTTATGTGCAATAACATTATATAAATTCTAGTTTCTTTCACGAAACGTGTTTCACACAATCACGGTTCCTCTTTCTTTATGGAATCTTTTGACACATGCAAACAAAGTGCCTAATAATGATGAAAGAGGCGACTGTGACAAAAAATGTGAAGTTGTCGTTCGCTTATAATGGATTACACAGGAATGTTTCTCACTGGAATATTCTAAGCTACGTTGGTGTCTCGATGCTTAAATTGCAAGGTATTTTGTATAATTTCTGTTTTCGATTGTAGCTCTTAGTTACTAGTCGTCAATTTATTGGAAACGGAAAGGAGGGTGATCGTGATTCAGTCAGCCTCATCCAATATAAACGTCACGATAACCGATACTCAAAAGATTGAAATATCTGTTCGACTGACGTAATCGATGAAGAAATATACCGCGTGATCCTAGATGAAGTGCAGTTTGACGCCTTCAAGATCCCGTATGCATGTAACGAATACGTGTTTAGTACTATGAAAGTCATAAAATATGCCATATATTTTTCTCATCTTTGAATAAATTTCAAATAAATGGCCGGTGAAAGCAGAAAAAGTGAAGTGTCGTAATGATGCACTGTTTGTTTGTTTAATTTACACTTCAATGATCATGTCCGTTTGCCTTGGATATCAATGTAGGATTTTGTAATATTATCCTAGCCCCTGCTCACTCAACGTGAATTCATTTCACTTAATCTAGAAGTTTGATAATCCCCGCTAATCCTTTGAATTCATGAGTGTATGATCAGATTTCTATCAAATTTATTTCATAAATCTTGATTAATTATATTTCGAAAAGCCTTCGTCGGACACAGTGACCTGTGAGTAATCCAAAACTTGTATTTTATTCTTTAAAGGAAGCAGAATGGCGCAAAGCTTGTAAGTTGTTTCCATTGCCTTTAGCACATTGTTCCATCTCATGACATAATTTGCTTCTCATTGTTTAAGTAATTGAATACCAATGGCTTTTTGAAAACCGTCTGAGAATGTATAAGTCTATACACTTTCGATTGTTGGTGAATATTTTATGTCTAAACATGTATTGGCAAACAAATAATGCTAAGAAGTTTAGCATTTCATGTATACTTAGGTGAGCCACTCAATGGCTTCGTTGATTATTTTGCAACTTCAGTTTACTTTAGATTGCACAAAAAGCGAAAAATCAAACATTAGTGAAAACATTTTTTGGAATATGTTGTTGGCCTGTTTGAGAAAAATCTAAAATTTTCATTATCCATCGACTTTTCGTGAGAATAATTTCATGTATTTTGCTTCAGAAACATGCGGTCGACAAGGTGAGTTGAATCTAAAAACTTTAATGTGTGAACCGTTCAGTTTTATTCACCTAAAGGTATTTACTAACCTGAAATTTAACAGCAATAATTAACTTTAAAACTCTCTTTTGTACACATTTATTTTGTTTTTCTAGTGGGATCCTACAAAATGCATTGCTGAACTATCGATTGTTTTCATTTTAAGTTAATTTGCAAGTGTAACTCGCGTGTCACATTCTCTTAATTAATGTTGAGCGTTTTTCCTTAAAATACAATTTTCTGCCTATTTAAAATGCCTTTTCTACGCTTGTGGAAAACGAATTTGTAAAACGATCAGCGATCATTTACTTTCCATGCCGCTGAGTGTCGAGATACTAGATTGAAATAAAAAGTTTAGTTGCACTAATGCGTCTTGGTGTAAATTCAAATTAGCGAACACGAATCGAAGAGTGAATTCGATGATTTGTGTATCTCACTTAAGCATCTTAGATAAATGTTACAAATGCTTATTTGCAAAAACTTAAATATGTTCAAAGATACCAAAACGTGAAGTCAAGAACAAAGCGTAGCAACATAATAATAATAGCTTCATTCTGCCAAACGCGTTTATTCACAAAATAGAATTTTCAGCGAGTTTCATCGCAAACTATTTATCCCTTGAAAATAGTTCGCTGAAAGGTGAAATATCGAAAGTGGAGATGTTGTATCGGTGCACGGATGATACTTTTGAATCACATAGACTATTATCAGTAATGCATGTACAGAATTTATCCTCTTTCGTTTGTTCTATGAATGAATGACAGAAAATGTCCTTCGTTTTTTAAATACACCAAGTCGTAGTCAGTAACTACACAGTTGTAAGAAACATAGATAGAGTTTCAGATAAAAATCCAGTAGGTTACTGAATTATTAAATATGGAATTGCTACATTAGTTCCGGTTTACAAATTTTGATTGGTGAATTTAACCAGGTAGGACTTTCTTAAGTAACTGAACATCATCGAGACAATTCACAAAGAGGTCAACTTTATGTATGCCTTTGCTGTCAATTCCTCCTCCACCGTTCCTCGTTAACTGTTTTCTTTTGGACTCTAGTTTTGTACTATAACTTACCAAAATGTGGTATGAATTCACTTTGTTCCATCTTTCTCGACGCAGTAATAACTGATTATTTCCACACGCTTATATTTAATTTACGCTATCAACATTCCGAATGTTGACTTTATCCCCTGTGTATTTCAGTACTAGCCCTCACTTGCACCTTATTTGTTCTAACAACTCTTGCCTTGCAGCTTGAGTTCTTCATTTCTGAATGAAGATCCTTTTGCATAACTGTGATTCTGTATGTTAACCATTATTTTCACCCATCGCTGAAGTGATATACTTTGAACGAGTCATGAGATTTCGATTTACTTTATGATGTCGAATGTTAACAAAGCGAATATGCTTTAGGATCACTCAGTGTAGACAAGAGTTAAACGCCTTATATCTCAGAACAAATAGCTATTCTTAGGATCAGAACACTTCGCTGACTAAACAGATTTACCTTAAGTACATTTCAGTGTGACAGCTCAAAAAATTATTGTCAATAGACTGGAATACAGTGACTTCTTGTCCAAGCGTAACCATGGCGTTGAGCAGCCTAACAGAAAAATGGTCCACCATTTCTTTCTCTCCAAACAGTAGACGTTGCCGTTGTCTTGCGTTTTATTGTTCTCTTAACTCGTGAGATCATGACTAACAAACTGAATAATAATTTGTGATGCAAAACACCCCACAAAACTGCAATTATTAAATTGACGGTCGATTTATAAACAACGCCTTCAAATGAAGGTTATATATAATCATACTATTCGTCTCCTGCGTTCTTCTTGGAATGTAGAGTTTCACACACCATCAGTTTAAGTTTATCAGTTAGTCATTATGAGATTAAAATCAATAGCCTGAAGTTTAGTATTCACAGGCGAAATCTCCAAAGCGCATTGCAAGTGTAAATTACGTGCTGAGCAACATTAGACTACCCATGCATTCAAGTCAGCCTATGTTTAATTTTTTTCCGAAAACTTGTAGGTTATACGGCAATCAGTATTAAGATACGTTTTCCAGAATTTGCAGGAAAGAAGAGGCAGGTAATCTTGTTCATGTAACAAGTCCACTTATATGCGTAAATGCAACGAAGTTACATACAAAGAATTTTTTTATTAGTTTACGTTTCCAGTGGAGAATAGGGCTTCAACCTGGAAACTTGAAGGTTAGGAAGCAGTGGCGTTTAATCTACAGGATGAGGGTTGCTAACCCTGGGCCCAACCTTCTCTTTTCACCAGTCTTATTACTGGCTTAGTGAGGTAAAGGAGTGCGTCGGCTGGAGATCGAACCCGGGACCATATGCGTGGTTGGCGAGCATTCTACTGCTGTGCCATCGACTCACCCAAACGAATACACCACCAGTACTTAAATTTCGAGAAGATGCTGAAGTCATCAAATTTATCAGTGCTGACAATGAGAGACCTACGATTCAGTGGATGAGCAAGAAGAAATAATTCGAAGAAGGAGGGAAAAAGAGAACCCCAAACTAACCAAAAGTGATCCACCGCTTTTGGTACCCTTGCATGCTGGTGATTTTTCTACGAAAATTATATCCTCAAGAGTTGGAAACACGTTAGGAGTAGTATAAGAAAACAACTGTCTTGGTACCATACAAAAATTGTTTATCAGAGGCGATTGAAGTAAACTTCGAAACTATTGGGATTCGTATGAAGTTTGAACAGTGAATCCGATTGGAATTAAAATAAATCAACTATCAGATCGAATGAAAATTATGGACAAAAGTAATGTTATTTGCAACACATGTTCTCCTGAGTGTCCTGTTAAATAAATGGATCAAAATAAGAACGAACATAAACGTCCAACTGAAAGGTATCTCACAGGAACGCAGGTACGTGTTAACCTAGTAAAAAAATCAGAAATAAAAGCCACAAAATTCATCATGACGACGATAACATGCACAGAAAGTTCGATAATGGATACCATATGCAATGATTTCATGTCGAATACACGAAAATAGGTTGACTCAGCAGAACTATCAACAATCTGCATACACATTACAAATTGATTAGAAAAATTTGCGAAGCTTTCATCACCCTACTGGGTGACATCTTCAGTGCATACTTCAATTTGAAGTGAGCTTTTAGATTTCTCCACGAGTTTATTAATCATCTCTCCTGGTGACCTTGGACGTGATTGGTTGTTTGTGTGTTTTCACATCTTCTAGGCTACTTGTACTGGAACTGATTGTTTCTTTGACTTGAATTTTGACCCTGTGTGTGTGTAGTTTCTTTCATATCGGTTGGTAAATTTTGTCTATCTCTATGTGTCCATTAATTGATGATTCAGTGTAATGCCAGACGGGTTTCTAAAAATTCTCTAGCATTCTTGTTGTTTCCTCTGTCTAATATTTGAACGTTGTCCCAGTCGAATTGATGTCCGTGGTTGTCTGTGTGTAGTGATATGAGGGACATGATATCCACTCCCACGGACATCAATTCGACTGGGACAACGTTCAAATATTAGACAGAGGAAACAACAAGAATGCTAGAGAATTTTTAGAAACCCGTCTGGCATTACACTGAATCATCAATTAATGGACACATAGAGATAGACAAAATTTACCAACCGATATGAAAGAAACTTCACACACACAGGGTCAAAATTCAAGTCAAAGAAACAATCAGTTCCAGTACAAGTAGCCTAGAAGATGTGAAAACACACACAACAACCAATCACGTCCAAGGTCACCAGGAGAGATGATTAATAAACTCGTGGAGAAATCTAAAAGCTCACTTCAAATTGAAGTATGCACTGAAGATGTCACCCAGTAGGGTGATGAAAGCTTCTCAAATTAACCATCCAGCTCAGAGAACAAAACCACATCAAAATCATCCACCTGAGCTACAAATCTTCTCTATCATATCTGATTGGAAAAAAATTGATGTGATCTGGGGTATTTATATGTCTCAAAATATGACTAAAGTTATAAGATCATCATGGTGCTTAGTCTTTTAAAATATTACTATAACTAATTTGATCCACTTAACAATGCGTTAGGTTTTTATAGACAATAACAGGCAGACATCATCCAAACACTGTCACATGTTTCAAGGAAGGCCCAAGGTAATCTTCTGTCACTTTCGGGAATATTCTGTACGAATTCCTAACAGTGTTTTTAAGATAGATTTACTTTAAATTCGTGAGTGAGGTCAGCATGTACCAGGCAGTATGATTATCTTTGTTGAAGTCGCCAAGTGTCTCTTCGTTCTCATTAAACGTTTTCGTTTACTACAGTATTTCCACCAAATTTTTGATGTCTTGATTAGTCATCATTAGTGATTTGTTCATGTCGCACACATCACTGCAATCAACGCACGCGCCCAGATCCAAATTATTGACATTCCATTTCTCATGTTGGGTAAGATTTTCAGCTACCATTGTTTAAAATGCTTCATTTCACATTGCGTTGATAAGTCTATTCACACCTACTATGTAGTTGGAAGCCTCTAAACTGCTGTTCGAATCACCTTATAATTATGAGCAAATGATGTGAAGCGATGACGTATGGAACTGTCTGTTAGTAGGCTAACCGGCGTGCCTGTGTGATAACTTGTTGATTTCGTCATTCACTAATTTCTGAAGTCCATCAGCGACCAATCATGTATTAACATTAATGTTGTCAAACACTTAGCTATCTATTTATTCGCCGAGCTCACCTAATGTAGAACAGGAAGTGACTCCAAACAATAACGACTAATATAATCTAAAAATAACGGTAATTATTATTATAGGTATTTTGTTCAAGGAGAGAAATGTTGAGCATGATATGAAGCTTCATGGTATTGAAATCTACCACAGTGGATGTCTGACTATTCACAACCGTCCTAATATTCTTGAATTATTGGCGCTTTTCCTATTATTTGTGTAGTTTTTCTTACTCACTCTATATGTATCACAAAATTACCTTTAATAAATCTCTACTATTAAGAAGACAGTTGCAGCGAAGAAAATTTTCTTTTCGACGAAGTCATAAGCTAGGCTCTACATTCGTGTATTTGTAACAAATGGGTGGGAAAGTTCCAGAATAATTTCCGGTTGAGGGTCACATTAATGAAATTACATTTAGGAATTAAAATGCCATAATAAACAGGGAGGGGGACGGATAAAACTCATACAAAGTAGCATCACAATTACTGGGACGATAGACAAATTGTGCAGTTTGGGGGTGAGAAATGTAGAAATAACAAAATTAGACCGGATGTTTGGATAAAAAATCTAGTGGGATCATACATAATGTGACTAATAATAATTGTCTATGCAATCAGGGATTAAATATGCAGAAATAATAAAATAACAAAATAAACAGAAAGTTCGGATATGAAAATATGATAGTGTAGATAAGGAATAGGAAAATCTTTAAAATAACATGTATTAACAGGAAGTTTAGATAAGAAAGGCGATGGGATGGTCATTACTAAAAAAATTACCTGTTTATGATGGCCATGGCAGGGACAGGGGTTGGACGTATTTCTTTTGGATACAAAGCGAGGGTTTCAGCTTTTAGAAAGCTAGTGCCCCGACTGTATCCTTGATAAGTGGGGTTCATCCAGAAACAATGGTACCCCCTCTTTATTCGAATCGACCAACCTGATGACTTTCATGATTACTAATCAAATTAACGGGAAAATGAAAATCAGTTAGGATTGACCATATGATAAGATATTACATTTTATGCAGAATTGTAAATAAATACTATTGTTATTGTGCTAATCGTTAAAATATTTTTCAGAGTATATTAAGTGTAATGATTACTCCTGAACAAGAATAATCAAAGTGAACAGAAGTTTTGCGTAAGATTTTCTTCATACTTTGCAGTTAGAAATTGGGTATGATCAGCATGCAAACGCAAGAAAAAAGCCATTTTATAATATTAAAACAAAAAGTAGATTGAGGCTCAGTTATCAGATTGAAAACAACCCAATTAAGTTTACTTGTCATTAAGATGCATAATAAAAGTACGTTCATTGATAATATGAAATGATTTGAAGTAGTTTAACGTGAGTTTATTAAATTTATAATCAATAGAAGTGTATGTTATGAGCGGTGATTTGCAGTTGGAGGTGTATTGCTAAAATGAACAGCAGTGGTTATCAGGAAAACATATGGGTTTCACTTAATATAAGATCAAGGAGTCACAAATGATAAAACAATAGCGTCTGGTGTGAACTGAAGCATGATAATAATTTTGTAATTCTTATACACTGGTATTTACAGCAAACGCAAGCCATTTTTACCGGCACAATCAGTTATGTTATAAATTAGAATCGTCATGAATTATGAAGCAATCCATTTTTTCAAAAGTTTAAATTGTTCCATAATGGTACAAGTGATCGAAACAGGATTTTATAACTACTTATTTGTAAACCCTTCACCATCAGAGTTGAGCGACTAGCTAAACTTCGTTCTTTTTCCTGCTGATAGTTATGGTCAATCAGTGAACAGCGTATACTCGAGTAAGTGTTATGACGTCACGTTATTAAAAGCTATTTCACGAAGAGAAGAAAGTCCTGAAAAACACAGAAGTCGGTGTCTAGTTAAACATACGAAGTAATAATACAGCAATATGGAAGTTTCAGTCCATATACGGCCAGAAACCAGAATAATAGAGAATTAATTCATATAAATTGACAATTGAAGCATGTAGGAGCTGGAAATTGTAATCACGAGAGTCAGTGAAATTTCAGATGCAACCATCAGCATGTGTTCATTATTACTTGAGTAACCAAATTGTGCGTCGGTGGCACAGTGGTTAGGACTCTCACTGACCATGCACATGTTCTGAGATTCGACCACCTGCCGACGCACACCTGATATCTATGGTCAGCCTGGAAAATCTATGCTGAAAATTCCATACATATACCAAAAATACAATGTGGAATCAAGCTGTAATCAAAAATAAAAATATTAGTGCCGAACAGATAGTTATCGTGATTTTTTGGTGGTTTAAAGGTATATTCCAAAACTCTCATCCAGGATGCATCACGGAGGAGGGTGATATGTAATTCACGAGAGAGTTGTAGAACGTGGGACCGATAATGTTTGCAGATCATTTGTCACTGTAAGTGGTCAAATATCTGCATTCTTTATTCTCATTCAAAAAGTCACATAGAAGCTAAAATGGTGAGAGACAAAAAAGAAGACAAACGACAGCAGTAGAGAAGAAAGCAAGTGGAGTGATATATAAATTTATATATACATATGTATATATATTCTGTGCAAGTAACAATTGTTATTTTGGTGCACTAGTCCTGTTATACTAACTTTTATATTATGGGTGAGCTTGTGTGGAAATGTTTATCATGTCCTTCCAACAATATTAACATTTATAATTGTAGTTTGTTGTAACGTATAGGTTTAATAAACTTAAAATATCTATGTGAGGTGAAAAGAGGGTATAGGAGTCAGACACAGAAGTGTATTGTCATCTTTGAGCAGTCTGATGACTGGGTAGATGAACGCTGGAGGTGAGTTTGCATCACGCAAATCAGGTGGTAGTTTATTCCAAATGACTGGGAACCTAATTAAGGACATGTTGTACAGCAAGTAGGTCTGACAATGCATTATAGCATCAAGGTTGCCATGATTTCTGAGATTGAAACTTATGACAGCGGTAGATTTAGTTATTGACCTGGAGGAGTGCAAGAGAAGATTAGTTAGCTTGTAGTTAGAAATAATAGCACCACATGTGGATAACTGTCAAGGTCTTAATTCAACAAATTTGAATGAATTCAAATTCAAGTATGCAATGTGGGGGTTAGCTGGTAAGTGATGAAAGCAAAAGAAGATTTTGAGCGAACAATTGTTTTCGATAACTTCTTCTTCAGGCTCTACAGTTAAAAATCCATGAATAATAATGATAATACATAAAGCCAATAAAGGCAAATGAAGATAATATCAGAAACTGTATTGGGGTACTACATGTGTAAGTTCACACGATAGTCCACCATAGTCAATCAAATGTGTATAGAGTGAATAGTCAGTCAGAAAATATGTGATGAAGTGTGAATGAACAATTGGGTGATATGGTGTTATTGTATCATAGTTAACAGAGTGCAAGTGTCCGTGAGATTAGAGAAATTCCATAACCACAAGATACAGACAAATACACATTAACAAAGGGGGCTGACCGACAATGTCTAATGCTAAATAAAGAGGCTAAACTGTAAATTGTAATAAGATGTTACAGAATTGATAGGCTTAGTATAAAATCACAGAGGTTGACAAAATTTACAATTTAGCCTCTTTATTTTATCATTAGACATTATCGGTCAGCCCTCACATTCAGTGTCCACTTCATTAATGTTTATTCGTATGTATTTTGTGGCTATCGCATTTCTCTCACCTCAATGACACTTGTATTCTGTTAACTATGATACAATAACACTATATCACCCAATTGTTCATTCACACTTCATCACGTTTTCCTGACTGACTATTCACTCTATACACATTTAATTGACTATGCTAACTAATGGACTATCATCTCGCCTTACACATGCACCCCAGTACAGTTTCTGATATTATTTTCATTTGCCTTTATTCGCTATATGTACTCTATTATTCATGGATTTATAACTGTAGAGCCTGAAGAAGAAGTTATCGAAAAAAATTGTTCGCTCAAAATCTTGTTTTGATTTCAATATGGCGATTTTTCATTTACTGAAATCTTGTAAGTATCCCGTTGCACTGAAGGCACTCAACGAGTATGTGAAGTATAGTGCGAAGCTCGCTGAAGCGAAAACTAATGTGGAGTTTATCCTAAACTGTATTGAGAATAACCATTATCCTAAATCATTTTCTAAATCACTTCGTCGATGTAAGGTGTGCCTTAATACGACATCTCTCAAGCGATTCGCTCTTAATCAGACTTAATCTCTGCAAAGATATTTTAGTACATTAGAAAGAAATATTCCACAAAGACAATATGCTGTTGATGAACTTCTCACACATTTAAAGGAATTATTCTTAATATACATCCATGATGTTTCTTAAACTAGAGGAACTAAAATAAGAATCCAGCTTAAAAAAGGATTAGACACGGAAATATCAGAATCTCATTTTTCCAAGGACCCTCGCTGAAAGGTACGTCTTCAACTTTTCCAGTGTGACTTTAGATAAGACTGCTATGGAAGTGTTGTCATTCGGCCCTAAATTTCGCGATAAAAGAGTTAATATTGACCAATTACAGAGAGAAGTACAGTTTGAAAACCTCTTCATTCAAACACTAGACCTAACATCGTCCTCCCAATACGAGTTAGAGAGATTCAAGAGTAACTTGGTTGATTTCTGTTACCAATACAATAATGCCAAGATCGACAGGAAAAGTATATTAACTAAAAAGCGTAGAGAATATCTCGGAAAACTAAGGTCTGATGACAGCATTATTATCACGAAACCAAACAAGGGTTCAGGTACAGTAATTTTAAACAAATGCGACTACATTGATAAGATGAACACCCTCCTGGAGGACTGTTTCAAGTTTCAAAAGTTAGGTAACAGTAGAGATTCGAATGAAGCAACAGAACGCCAGTTCGTTAAAACTTTGAAGTCTTCAAAAAATGAAAATCGAATTGATAGTTCCATCTTCGACGCTATTCAGCCCACCGGAACTCATACACCTAGACTTTATGGCTTACCCAAGATACATAAGCAGGAGATCCCTCTTCGACTAATTCTGGACATGTCGAACTCGTCCTTCCATTTAACTGCCAAATTGTTAGTAAATCTGTTAGAACCGCTACATCGTCAGTTGGTTAAATATAGTGTAAAAGATGTCTTTAACTTTGTAGAAAACATTAAAGATATGAACCTAGCAGAAAAAACTATGTTATCAGTGGATGTAACATCACTATTTACCAACGTCTCCCTTTGTAGAAACTGTCAACTACATATGCGAGCAACTCGTAGAAAAGAAAATAGAAATTGATATCATATCAAGAAAATTGAAACAATTACTGCTAAAATGTATTATGAACGTTCAATTTGTATTTAATAAGGAGTATTACCGCCAAATAGATGGGGTTCCTTATTAGCTGACATATTTTTATCTAAATTGGATAATGGTCCTTTAAAAGAGACACCAAACCAACTCGATTAATATTGTCGATACGTTGACAATAACTTTAGCATTCGTAACAATAATTTGGATAGACAACACCTGCTCCAAGTCTTCAAAAAGGTAAACCTAGCTTTTAAATTCACTTGTGAAGAGAAACTCCAAGGTAGTATTCCATTTCTCGATGTTCTTCTCACAAAAAGATCAGACGGCACCTTGAAAAGAAACATCTATATGAAAGCGACGTGGGACGGGCAACACACCCACTTCCATAGCTTCATACCTATACAATATAAGCGCAACCTAATTCGTTGTCTTAGTCATAGAATTAGACGCATTTGTACCGACGACTGTATTGAAGATGAAATAAGAAATCTGACAAACGCCTTGCTACAAAACGACGATCCTACCAACTTTGTAAAGAAGTATATCTATAAAACTAAGCGAGACACAGTAAGAAAAAGCTTTACTTAAATGTACAATTCAAAGGCGATATATCCAGCGATACATCAAAAATTTTAAAAAAATTATATTAAACCGTAGATTAATGAGATCAATTGAAGGAACTTCCACTGCCGCAAAACTGCATGTCAGTTTCTCAACCAAACCGATATTGACACCGTGCATTAAAGATAAATTACCAGAAATGGCGACATCAATGTGTGTATATGAATTCAACTGCTCGTGTGGAGCTAGTTATATAGGTTGGCACCAAAGGAATTTATCTTTACGCACTCGTGAACATATTCCTGTTTGGCTTGGGAAAAGAGCAACCAAATCATTAAATAGTGCAATTCTATCTCATCTAGCGGATAGCGAACGCAGCATCAATGTAGATGAGTTGTGTATCGAGTACCGAACGATCTCCCCAAAGCCACGCCTCCTAGCCATAGCTGAGGCTTTAGAGATTAATAGAGAGAGACCAGACCTATGTGTACAGAAAAAACTAATTCACTCTATTTGTCTACCTTGGCCCACTACAAGGTCAGCAGGATCATAATTTTCGTACTATTATTATCAATTTGTGATATCACGTCTTTATTATCCATTTCTCCACCCAGTTTATTTCACCTCATTGTTCTCACTCGCAGTTCTCACTTATTAGAGGGAATATATAGATGAGATGATTGAAATACTGAGTGATCACCAAAAATGCCCAGGAAATTACATTGGCCTGACTAAAAAAGTTGAGAAACAACCAATTGAGTCAGAAAAAAGCCTTAAACAACGATTTACCACCACAGAAGCTTTGTATGGACCAGTCAGATCTATGGGTATAGTCAAATAAAGATTATTTATTCTACGAAAAGTGCATGAAAATGGTTCGCCACTTCAAACAATGTTGGACATGTGTAGTTCCCATTAACAAGCGGTAGAAGCTTCTTAAATCTCGTTATAGCGAATCAGTGAAACATGGTGTAGAAGATGCCTTTAAATATATCGATAGAATGAGGGCTTTAAATGCGAATGACAGCTTTACGATATCACTTGATGTATCCTTCTTGATCAGTAATAGATCGTTGTTTCAGACAGTGGATTTTATATGCGATAAGATTAATCAGCGAAATACAGACATCGCTATCTCTGTATCCACCATAGTAGAACTTGGAGGAAGTTGTCAAATGAGTTTTCATTTCTTGTTCAACAAGGCATAATGCGAATAAATTGACAGGGTGGCTGTGAGTTTTACATTAGAGCCGAATCTTGTTGACCTTTTCCTCAGTTATTTAGAGAATGGACTGCCGAAACGAGTTATTAATGAGTAAACATTCTGCTGTCAGTACAGAGATTATACATCCCCGGTTATGAAGAACCACAGTTCTTCGATGGCAACCTAAGCGAAATAGAAAGACACTTAAAAGAGTTGCCAGTGCAGCAAAGGTACACTGTATCTTCGCCACCACCCATATTTCGCTCTCCAGAAATAAGAACAGATCACTTAAGTCTCCCTATTGTATCTATAGCTATTATTCTAACTGCTCTCCTGGAGCCATTAGGCGTATAATTAGGTGGGACCATCATCATATGAACAAAATCCAGCATGGTTGAGCAAAGGACAGAAAAGATCTATTTTGAGCTCTGTTTTAGCAAACGTTGAAAGTTATTTGTCCCATTTCTACTAATCTTTATTTTGCTTTATGAGTTCGTATTCAACATAAAGCTGAAATCATAGGAATCTGCCTGAATAAGCTAAATCAAAGTAATTCTTACAACCACTTTCTTTGGCTTCACCATCGTTACACGAATGTATAAACCGACCTAATTCACCCTCCTCAATTGCTTTTCAAAAATTGGAATTGTCTAAATTGTTTAATTCTACTTTCTGACTAGATCACCGTTGATTACAAGTTATCATTAGCTAAATTGTTTTAAGTATTGGTTTCGTAAAGGTTTTTTGATTGGTTAGAGGAGTCCATCATGAGGTGACATCAGATACAGAACCATCTGAAAATCTAGGAGTACTGAACAGCTGAACCGTCTTACTGTAAGACTCTTCATAAGTACGCACCCCCACCGGGGTTCTCACCCAGGACCTTCAGGTTATAAGGCGAGCTCATAGACCATAAAGCCTCTGTAACTCGGTCCAATGGCCTAAGAATTCTTACTTCTGCCAATTCATGACATAGTGCGACCACTTCGAAATGTCTTCTGCGATGGTTGGTTCCTAATGACGAATAGTCCTAAACCAGGAAGAAACAGGTGTTTAGTATTCGCAGGTTTTTCAACCATTTCTATCATTATTTGTTAATTTTCTTTACTAAGTATCATCTTGTTGACGTGTTGATGCTGACTGATTATTGTTATTCAAAAAAAGAGGCTATAGCTTTCAAACTAGAGCCATAAACGAGGATCCAATTGAAAAGTAAACATTTCTTTGCACATTTCTTCACTTTTTGAAAATCGGGTTTGTTTCCAAAATTCTATAATTACCGTAATGAAGGCAATTCAAAGGCTTATTTAAAAAAATTTTGTCATAAAATCCTTTTGGGGAATCAGATTGTCTATGCAACAGACTTTGGTGAATAAGAGAAACCACTTTTTGAAATATTTTTTTCACTTTTGTCCACGGACACTTCATGACAATAACAAATTTTTAATAATGTGTATTTATTCCTGTATGTGTAGGAACGCACTTACTATACAGCATTGATAAGTATTATTGAAATAGCATATTTTTAGTTTAATGCGAATTCACATGGTTGCTGTCATTCTTGAATTCGGTTTATGTGAAGAATCTGCCAACTAGTTATTAAATTAACCACATTAAGGGATGTAGGAATATTACCTTCGCGTTAACAGAAAACCGAAGTCTTTTGTGGAGGGTTCACAAAGACTAGGGGAAAAATAAACCCTTAATTCAATTCTCCCATATAACTTTGCTGTATACAACATTGAATCTTATTCTTGATTTTTAGGCGAAGTGTGTATTGATTTAAAGTGAGTAATATATTTGCATAATTTTCTCATCAGTGTCAACGCAGGTTAACATCAAAAGTGAATTGCACTCCATGCAGACAAATATAAGCCACTGTCAGGTATCTTTGTTTTACTGCATAAAAACAGTTATTACCACCATTTACAGTCTCATGGTTTTTGTACAAGTAAGTAGATTAAGATGTCGAAAAGTATTTGTAAACCAGTTGAACCCTCATTTTGAGTCATGGATACTGCTCGCTCAGAATGATATTAAGCGTCCTGATATGTTGACACGGGAGAATTCCAGGGTGTTGAGTTATTAGGAGACTACGGCTTGAGGCGTGATGTGGTATAAACAAGCAAGTGGCTTCAAGTCTTGTTTGACTTCAGTCTTACTGTATATGTGTACGACTTCCACTACAAGAAAAGTATAAGAGAAGGGGCAAGGAGCAAGTTTCAAGAGGAAAAGGTACGTAGACGCGGGTAGAACATGTTTATATTCATTGTGCATTGCCGTCTAGTAAATCTACTCACTTATTTTACCATAGTCTGCGTATACATCTATACGACTAGACTTTTTATTGACCATATAGTAATTAGAAACGTTTCACGCGTACTCTAGGTTCTGTAGTACTGTAAAAATTGATTTGTTCGAAAAATATTGTTTGATAATGTGTTCAGTGGACTGAAACAGTCTTTGCAGAGGGCGTCTAAAACGCATAGCAGACGTGCAGGTTAATAATAATAATAATAGCTTTATTCCAAAAACAGTACTCATGATACAGCAAGGAATTTTCAGCATTCAGTACAATATTGCAGCTAATTTACTCAAAAACGACAACAAAAATTAAAAATACACATTACATAATAGTAATAAAACGATTGTTATAGCAGCTACGTAGCAAAATACTGTGTGCCATACGGAGAAAAATATGTATGAAGTACAAAGTTGTAGTAATAATAGTAACACCAACTAAAAATAAAATAGCAGAGTAACAATTAAACGATAGAAAGTGTGACACCATAAAATACAGAAAGATGAGCAATGAAGGGGTCGATTCACTGTGCTAATTACATAGTAACTTATAAGTTTCACGTCTAACAGAGTCTTCGTCACATAAAGTACGCGCTAAATAGGGTATTGTAGAATTTCTATACTTAGTAGTACGAGCATATAACTTTTTATATTGACTTCTCGTCCTACCTGATGAGATACAAGGGGACAGGTGTGAATAAAGGGGGTGCAGAGGGTCTGACATTATAGCCTTTGCCCATTTCGTACAGGAATTTATATGCCTCTCGACTATAGCATTAGCGAGCTCATGCAGTGGCTGACCACAAGCTCTACTCACAGCATTTAATACTCTTTGTAATTTGATATAATCTTTTTTGAGAAACCCAGGACAGATTAATGGAGAGCAATAGAGTACAATAGGTAAAATACAGGAGTTTAAAAATTGCAAAACTAAAGGTTGGTTGATACTTGATTGTCTCAACTTTTTAATGTAGAAGGTAAGACGAAACATTTTCTTAGAGATAGATAAGATATGGGATGACCATGAAAGGTCAGAGGAAAAAACTAATCCAAGGTATTTAATGCTTGATTTGGTTTCAATTTCCGTACCATCCATGCTACAGGGATCATGCGAGTTAACTAGTTCAAGTAAGTCACGTCGATGCTTGAAAGTAAAGTCAAGCGCCTGACATTTGGAAGGATTTAATATAAGAACATTTGACTTAGACCACTTGTTGATGTCCAACAGAAAGCTATTAAGTTTGGAGCTGTCAGACTCGGAAGTGATAGGCAGTGATACAGTCAGATCATCTGCATATTTGACAAAGTTAGTCTCGTTTGAATGAGGTAGGTCAGCACCTTGTGGAACACCGGATTTTGTAAGCGAGGTAGAAGAAGATTTGCCGTTATATACAGTATACTGCATTCTATCAGAAAAATAGGAATGCAACCAACTCTTAGCCCAGGATCCTGTTTGTGTCAATGATAGCTTATTTAATAAAAGGCCCCTAGGTACAGAGTCAAAAGCAGATGTGTAGTCTAGGAAAGCACTACGAACATATTTAGCACCTTTGTCTAAACAAGAGACAACATTGTGATATAAGACAACCGCAGCATCCAAGGTACTTCTACCATGTTTGTATGCAAATTGTTTAGGATCATTAAAGGGTTTCAAAGCAGGTTCAAGACGAAGTAAAAGTAATTTTTCCATCAATTTTAAAAAGGGGGAAGTAATTGCAATAGGCCGAAATTTAATATCAGAACCAGAAGATGGTTTTGGTATAGGGATAATTTTAATGTTTTTCCATGCAAAAGGTAGAACGTTACCGGAAAAAGAAGCATTAAAAATGTTAGTAAGAGGATAACACAAAATATCAGCACAATTCCTGAGGACAATGGCGGGTATGCCGTCAGGTCCAAGGCTTTGAGAAGGCTTAAGAGACCGGAGACATTTAAGCACATCTAGGGTATTAAAACCACTAAAGTTATTGTCAATATTATTTGTATCAATTGGAAGGGTATCAACAGAAGAGCGTATGAAAGATTTGTTAAGAGTGTCAACATTAATAGATGGAACAGAAATACATCGCTTACCGTTAGTAATTTCTTTGAAGAGTTTCCATAAATTAGAAGGGGTTTTACATGACAAAAATCTTTGATTATATAAAACATTTAGTCTTTTTATTTCCAGTTTTATCAGCATGTTTAACTTTTTTACACCAGGCTTATTATTAGTTTTGAACAACAGTTCTTTATTTCTACGTAGCTTTTTGAGATATGGGGAAGATAAGCGATCAAATCGAATGAATAATGTTTCTTTAGGACAACATATTTCGAAACAGAATTTAAGATAATCGGTAGTGTTTGTGATTGTGTCATATAATGTTTGTTCTGTAAATAAGTCCCAGTTAGTGTCTTTCAACATGCATCTGAGCTTGTCTAGGTTGTCTTTTGAGTAGCATCTCCGTTGAACTTTACTGTAGAGGTGAGAAAGGACACCTTTGTGTGATTTGGAATATATTTTAAGCAGTACACGTATGATGCAGTGGTCAGAATTAAGTAGAGGAGCACGTTTGCGAGTTTCATATGTGCCAGCATCATTAATGAATACTAGATCCAGTTTTTTACCAAGACGGGTGGCAAAGTTAACAATATTGTCATGACCAAGTGATATAAGGAAGGAGCAATCGCTTCCATTGAAGTCGCCAGTTACTATTGATAAAGAGTTCTCGAAACAAGCTGCAGCAAAAGCGGTGAATTCATCGGCGAACATAGATAAATCCAATATGGTACAGCCAGGAGAGACATAAACATTAGAGATATAAATGAATTTGTATTTTGAAATATGTTTCGGGCGACATCTCACAGTGATGCAATCAATGAAGTCATTCGAGAATTTGAAACAAACTTTGTTTGAAATGGACCATTTTGAGTGAATAAAAGTTGCAACACCTCCACCACATTTTTTCTTGGAACAAATACGGTCTTGTCAAAAAACACTGAAATTGTTTAGAGACACAATATTGTCATCGTATGAGTCATGGAGCCAGGTTTCTTGTAGAGTGACAATACCAGTATTGTGGTAGGTACTAGAAGACAACAGAGACTGAAAGTCCAGAATTTTATTAGGCAGGGACCGGCAGTTGGTACTAATGATAACTGGAACAGTGGTGTGATGTATGGGTGTAGATTTTAAGGCACGCTGCCAACCTCCATGGTGCTTTTTCTTGAGTTTATTGCAAATATGAAAGTTATTGGGTTTAAAACGTTTTATAAAATCCCGGGAGTGGATAATACGATTAGAATGCATAATGTGATATGTAAGTACCAATAAAATACGAGTAAATAGATGCAAAATGTACATGGAATGTGGTAGCCCAAAAATATTCAAACAGGCCGCCAAGGTCATTCGATGTTAGTGTGTTCCAATTTCAAGAGGAATTTTGTTCCATATTTTAGCACACTTGATTGTAAAGAAATTTTCACCTTCACTGTGCACGTTTGTTTGCTTAAGTCGTAACAGACTTGCTGTGAGAATTGTATGTCTGAGGGTGATATTTTGTTTAGGAACTTAAAGAAGAATATTAGATTCATAATAAGTTGTCTCGTCCAAAGTGGGTCAAGATATAGAGTCATACACCGTGAAATGTAGTCTTTCTAACAGTCGTGTCCAATTAGTTTAGACGTCAAATATCGTGGGATACTTTCCATTTTCAGTTTTCGCATTTGCGATTGCCGCTAATAATAAACAGGAAATATTCTTATGGTGGCTTTAAACATTTCTTCCATAGGGTGAGTTTAGCTTCACTGTTGTGAAGGTCCCTCAGTATGCATCCTAAGAGCATGCTGCACTTTCAAGCGTGTTATCCCACTTGCTCAGAAAATGTTATGTCACATAAGAACCTCATGCTTTGGTCAACGACACCTTGCAGTATGAGTATTTCAGGAGACTGAAGCTTTGGGTCCAAGTTGATTGAGGGTGCACTGAAGCAGAAATAACCGCATTTGTTCAAACTGAAATGTAGATTCAATAAAGATGACCAAGCAGTCACCTTGTCTCATTCAGTCTGCACAACATTCTGGAAGTACCCTAGGTCATTACACTGGAATGTGTAAGCTACTGCGAAGGTGAAAGGTCTACCATGTGAGAAGCTAGCGCATATGTTGTTGATATAAAGTGTAAATAAAGGGGCCCAATGATACTACCTTGTACTACACCAGAAGTTATTGGGCTAGGTTTGAAAGTTACAGACCCAAGTTCAACTATTCGGGACCTGTTGTTGAGGAATGATTTAAGCCGTCCCAGTAGTGGGTCACGTATTCCTAAGGAGTTCGGCTTATGTATCAGAAGCGAATGGTGGACATGGTTAATTGCCTCAGGAACGTAAAGATAGACGACGAGTGCCACTTATTGTCTTTCATGGTTACTGGTTATAAAATTAGAGAAGTCCAGGTGGCAGGTTAAACATGATCGGGATTTTAGGACTTGCAATACTACATTTAAGCATGTGTTTGCGTATGCCATCTTTAATTAGTCTCTTCAGAGTTTTAGATGCTATAGGTGTGACATTGATCGACATGTAGTTGTTGAATTTTGTTTTCAAGCCGCATTTGTGTTTAGGAGTAATAAATGCCATTTTCCATATATCCGCGTAGACTTTTGTCAATGGCGCTTATTAATTTGAAAAAATGAACTTAATAAATGTGGGTAAATGAATGAAGATTTTCATCGCATTCATTTAAGTGCACATGGAATATTATGCGATGAGATGCTGGATGAAATTTGCCCCGATAAGTCCTGAATACAAGTGTTGCTGACCAGCCTTAATATTGTTTATACGATTAGAAAAGATGACATCACAGCAACAACGAGAAAATGCTAAAATTGGAAATGCAGACGAGACATGATATGGATTTGACTGGCATGGAAGAACCTAGATGAAGTCTAGTGTGCGACGTGGAAATATACATTTGACTGTGTAAAATGACTTCACAACAAATGGAAACTGTTTATTTAATTTATTGTGAAAACAAATTTATATTGATGCTTTCTCTGATTTAAATAGTCATTTGTTATGGATGGGCTTATTTATTGTTGCAAGCAATTGACGGAAGTCATATTTCAGCATTATGAATATGGTCATTCATTTCAGTTGCTATCACTGGGGAGAAAACCCGGAAGAAATTGAAGTGTTGTGCAAAAATGAAAATGTCAGATAAAGGTGTAAATAATCAGAAACACTATTGAATATATCAGATTTGAATTACCTTGGACTTTTACAGTTGTGTCACACATACAAATATTTGTGAAAAATTACAAGCAGGAAGTTCCTGCAAGATACAAAACACTGGAAACTATACACCCCAAAAATTGCTGAATTTTGAAATATGCCGATCAAAATCGTTATCAACCTGTTATTACAAAGGGATGAATGACGGAAGTGAGTTCGTGATGTGTGACTCATCGAATAATGTTAGATTTGTCCACATTGTCACTCCTTTATCATCACAGTTAAACACTCAAGACATCTAGTTGATGTGATCGCTTCTGAGGTTTCCCGCAGCGTGATGGAATTTGGGAAACCAGAAAGATTCATCTAATCCCTTTTTTTATCATTTAATCTGACGAAAATTTCAAGCCTTCACAACGTTTTGTTACACAAGTGTCTAGGAAACGTGAGAAAAAGCATTTTTGTGGTTTGCAGTGCGTTCCCATACAAGAGAAAACTGTTCAACAGCTGCGTCCTTGCTTCACGAGATGTATTCGTTTGTAATGGAAACTCATCCTAATCTCGTGGATTTACACTATAAGTCAAAGAAGGGATATCATGAAAGATGTTGAAAGAACACACTGACATTTTATGGTCACTACCTGGAAATTCATGTCGCAAGCGCACTATAGATGGTGCGCGAATATATGTTCTAAGATATGTACGGATTTAGTAGGTTAATTTGTGTGTCGTATACACTCTCCTGAGACGACGGAATTCGGGAGATTACCACATGTTTTTGGTCCACGTAGTGAAGGCCACGTTACTTCTGGCATGTTGAAGTCACCTCCAATAATTTTATAAAGGAAGAAAAGATTGACTATAATATTAAAAAAGTTCCTGAGCATATTATATGCTCACTGCAAAATTAAGAGGGTCGGTGCACACAACCAACAAGTATAGCTTCACTTCTGACAACTGTTTTTTCGATATAGATCGAGTCATTGAGTTGTGACGCAGTTGGGTTACTGAACTGGGTCGCACAAATGGATTGTTTACAGTAAATTATTGTTACACCCCTTCGTCTGCCTTTGTCTCCTCAAAAAAGTTGTATTTATCAATTCCTAAGCTGTCATTAGAGGTTTCATTTCCACACAATACTTCAGTGATCATAATCAATTGATAGTCAGTAAATAGAAGCTAATTTACTTAGTGTTAATTGTTTGTTTAGAACTGATCCAGTACTTTTGAGGATGGTAGATAAACACCATCTTCGTGATTTTCGTGCTCGGAAAAAATTTAGATAAAGTATTCCATTCGTATCTTCTGTGTTCATGTTTTTGAACTCACTAACCACTAGCTCTGGATCGTGAGAAAGCATGTGGGCAGACTTGGAGCGGAGTGAAAAAGTTGTCAGACAACAGAAAGCAATGGAGGTGCGCAGCTGAAGCCCTATGTTCCTCTAGGAACTAAAGGATACAACAACAACAACAACTTCAACCAAAAACCTAATCAAACAATCAGCAGATGTGATAAATATGATCTGCAGTAAGTAACTGAACAGGATTTTCAGTCCAACATCAACTAATTTCTGCTCTCAACTTTATCTTACACGGATTCATTGTACACGTTGAGTTGTTGGTTGTATATTTCGAAGTAGTTGCATGGTGTGTCATTTTATCCGCGAAGCACACGTGTATAGCAATGTAAATAATGTCTCAACATGAGTGTGCCAACGCAATCACGGATTTTTTCATATTATTATTATTGCTCTCTTGGGTTCCTAGTGGAACATAAGGCTTCAACTGCACGTCTCCATTTTCTTCTGTCTTCTGCTGTACTTTTCACCTGCATCCATGTTAGTCCATACTCTTTCAACTCCTCTTCACACGATCTCCTCCATGTCACCCTTGCAGTGATGACCAACTCGCCGCTTCCCTTTCGGGTTTCACTCGAGCAATGGCCTGACGCGCGATGTCACCCAGCGGTCTCCTCAGCGAGTGTCCGATCCATCTCCACTTTCTCCTGCATATCTTTTGGTTGGTGATTGGTTCTTGTTTTGTTTGTTCCCATAGTTCCTTGTTGGTGATTCTTTCCAGGCGGCCATCTGATCTTCAGTATAGATCCAGCGAAGAGAGTTGTTGATATAGGTCTGCAACAGGCTGTTGGAAATATTCTTTGTGACACGCCCGCCAAGTTTCTGATCCGTATAGAAGAACTAACTGACTTGACGTTGTTTGTATTGAAAATCCGACCGAATTTTGTTGGTGATGCTGAGTGACGAAGATTTCCAGATTACTTTCAGGTTGATGAATGTGTGCGTCTCTCACCTTCCCGATTCTCGCTCGATTTGACATCCTCGTCCGTTCCGACTGTCTGTAGTTGAGACAATGCTCCCTAGATAATGAAGTGAATGAAGTAACCTCTTTCAAATCCCTCCCGCTGATGGTGATTGACGCTGGATGTTGCTGATGTTGTTGTTGTTGGTTGGTTATTTTCATAACCTCCGTCTTGTCTATGTTCACTTGGAGTCCTGTCTTGGCTGCTTCTTCGACCAGTTTGTCGGTTTTCGCTTGTAAGTCTTCGATTTTGTGTCACATCATACATACATCATTCAGGCATTCTAGGTTCTTCGCGTCGGTCCAGGATATTCCTGTCTTCTCGTTGCTCACTGTCTGACGCACAATCTTGTCCACCACAATTAGGAATATCAGTGGTGATAGATAATAAGCACCCTTGGCTGACTCCTGTGTTTACTCCAAACGCCTGGCTGAGTTTTCCGTTGTGGATCACTTGAAATGTGCTGTTGTCACACAACCAGCTGTTGAATAAGTTCGATGAATATTTGGGGTACTTCACGAACAATGCTGTCGAAGGCCTTCTCAAAGTTTATAAAGTTGAGGTAGAGGTTTGATTGCCATTCCATGCTTTGTTCTGTGATGATGATGCGTAGAGTTGCAATTTGGTCAGTACATGATTTGCCTTTCCTGAATCCAGCTCGTTCTGGTGGGGCGGAGTTCTGTCTCCAGTGCGTCCTTTATTCTCTCCAGAATGATGCGACTCAGGATTTTACTTGGCGTCGACAGAAGCATGATTCCTCGCAAGATTTTGCAGAGTGAGGCCTAAGTCGCCCTTCTTTGGTAGTTTCACGAGGTAACCTTTCCTCCAGTCAGTAGGCACCTTTCCCTCCTTCCAGACTTTTTGCAATAATGGAGTCAGCATGTCTGCTGTCGTCTCTGGGTCTGCTTTCAGTGCTTCAGGGTGTATTCCATCTAGTCCGGCTGGTTATCTGAAATAGTGTCCTCAGATCCTTTTTGCCTACTGCCTTCTCAGTTTCAGTGGCGAGGTTGTCGTAAAATCGTCTTTCGTCCTTCCTAGCACTCTTCTCCACTTCTTTGTCCAGCGCTGTGTACGTTGAGCTCAGCGTATGAGACACCTGTGTGATAACCAGATATTAGTATTTAAGAGACATTAGTATACTCGTTTGATGCCGACACTGTGTGCTATATGCATGATGCCAGGTGTTTCTGTTAACTGATGCTGGTGAGAATCCTACTTGAATCGGCTAAGTAGGAGAAACGATATTTTTAAAGGTATAATCGATATAAGTGTTCGGTAATTTCTTGCAATAATAGGAATGAATTGTTGGTATTTGCATGGAGTAGTTATCAGACCATAGCAAGTATTGTGCGTACATTGGCACATGCCTTTCACTCAATACATTGGATGTATGAATGGGTTCTGTAGCTGATGTTGAGAGGATTATCTAGAACTTTGGCTTGATAAAAAGTTCACAGGGGGCTGATTAACAATGGGTTTGCGTAGTGGATGGGTAAAATAATACCAATTAACGCTCTGTGTTGCTTGTCTAGAAGTAGTGGTCGGTTATAATTGGCTTTCCACTTGACACCAATTAGGCCTACCTCTATGAGCTTGTTCTATCACATTTGACTTTCTCTTAGAACGGTGCTTGTGTTAATTCAAAAGATCTTCGTGCTCTGCGTCCAGAAATTTATTTATTTACTTCTGTTTCTCCTTCTTTATGTTAAGGTGGTTGATGATGGCTAACAGGGCAGCCAGCATATTCTAGATAGGGTTTCTGTTGCTTAGACACCTCCGGCGCCCAAATATTCTCATCGGAATTAGACGCTTGTCATAACGCCTAAGGATCTTGCTAACTTGAGAAGCTACGTTATAGCGATACTGTACAGTGAATGGATTGCCAGAATGAGGAGTTACTGACTTATAAGGAGATGGGCATAACACCAATATGATGGGTTTCGACGTTTCTTGGTTAATCTTAACGACTCAGAACAGAGGATCACTCCACGGATCGAATCTAGCAGTGTTCCATTATAAAAGAAATGACTATTGACAACTCATTTGTTTGAAAACTTTTCTTGCTGAAATCAATTCGTGATCAATTATAAATAAATCAATTCTCTGAAGATAATATGTGTGTAAAACTTGGACACTGTGGTAGTAAGTAATTCCATATTAGTTTGTTTATTAGATGTATCACACAGTGAAACAGTATTATTTACTGGATGACGTTTCGAACACAATTTATTGTTCATAATCATATCAATGGTAATCACACGACTTTGAAACTTGAGTTTTATAGTTTTCTTTGTTTTCTCTTATTTATCGTAATGGTAGTAGGATTTTCCATATATCTGATACAGGTGATCAGTCATTCCTATTACATGTATTTGCAGTTGATTCGATAAACAAAACTTCTGTTATCAATCTCTCCCTATACGTATGTTGGCCGTATCATGCGCCGACTTGTAAAACGCGCTCGTGAACACTACCCAGCCTGGTTAGTAAAAGGAGAACAAAAGCGTGTATACAGTTCAGTGACAGAACATCTGATCAATTCAGACATTCAGCGCCTTTCGAAGAATCTTTCAAAGTAATATACGAGATTCAATCAAACCTATCAAAGGGAGTGAAATCAAGACATCTGGGTATAGCCGAAGCGCTATCTATGCAAAAGCTAAAATCCGCGCTTCGTATCCAAAAGAAATACGTCCAACCCCTGTCCCTGCCATGGCCATCATAAACAGGTAATTTTTTTAGTAATGACCATCCCATCGCCTTTCTTATCTAAACTTCCTGTTTATTCATGTTATTTCAAGTTTTTCCTAATCCCTATTTACACTACGATATTTTAATATCCGAACTTTCTTTTTATTTTGTCATTTTACTATTTCTGCATATTTAATCCCCGATTGCATAAACAATTATTCATCACATTAGTTTTTATCCAGACATCCTGTCTATTTTGTTATCTCTACATTTATCACCGCCCCCCCCAACTGCACAATTTGTCAATCTTCCCAGTAATTATGATGCTACTTTGTATAATTTTCCTCCCCACCCGGTTTATTACGGCATTCTAATTCCTAATTGTAATTTCATTAATCTGACCCTCAACCGAGAATTATTCTGGAACTTTCCCATCCATTTGTTATAAATACACGAATGCAGAGCCTAGCTAATGACTTCATCGTAAAGAAAATCTTCTTCGCTGCAATTGTCTTCTTAATAAATCTCCTATACCCTGTGACATTAGATTTTAAAATTGTCATCCTATCCCATCCTATTGTATGGTTTTGTGTAACTGCCTTGTTAAGGCAGGAATAAAAGTGACATTCAAACCCACAAACTCAATTAGAAACGAGCTTTGTCGGTTAAAAGATCTTTTAAAACAAAACAATTTAATTTACCTAATACCCTGCGATAATTGTGAGGTCAAATATATAGGTCAAACTAGTAGAACAGGGGCAGTCAGACTAGCCGAACATAAAAACCTGGCTCAATCTAGACTGGTTGACCTGAATAAGATAAGAAATCTAGAGAGTAATTCAGCTATAGCACCACATGCAGTTACACACAACCATACAATACGATGGGATTGGATGACAGTTTTAAAATCTAATGTCACAGGGTATAGGGAGAGATTGATAACAGAAGTTTTGTTTATCGAATCAACTGCAAATACGTGTAAATAGGAATGATTCAACACCTGTATCAGATATATGGAAAATCCTACTACCATTACGATAAATAAGAGAAAACAAAGAAAACTATAAAACTCAAGTTTCAAAGTCGTGTGATTACCATTGATATGATTATGAACAATAAATTGTGTTCGAAACGTCATCCAGTAAATAATACTGTTTCACTGTGTGATACATCTAATAAACAAACTAATATGGAATTACTTACTACCACAGTGTCCAAGTTTTACACACATATTATCTTCAGAGAATTGATTTATTTATAATTGATCACGAATTGATTTCAGCAAGAAAAGTTTTCAAACAAATGAGTTGTCAATAGTCATTTCTTTTATAATGGAACACTGCTAGATTCGATCCGTGGAGTGATCCTCTGTTCTGAGTCGTTAAGATTAACCAAGAAACGTCGAAACCCATCATATTGGTGTTATGCCCATCTCCTTATAAGTCAGTAACTCCTCATTCTGGCAATCCATTCACTGTACAGTATCGCTATAACGTAGCTTCTCAAGTTAGCAAGATCCTTAGGCGTTATGACAAGCGTCTAATTCCGATGAGAATATTTGGGCGCCGGAGGTGTCTAAGCAACAGAAACCCTATCTAGAATATGCTGGCTGCCCTGTTAGCCATCATCAACCACCTTAACATAAAGAAGGAGAAACAGAAGTAAATAAATAAATTTCTGGACGCAGAGCACGAAGATCTTTTGAATTAACACAAGCACCGTTCTAAGAGAAAGTCAAATGTGATAGAACAAGCTCATAGAGGTAGGCCTAATTGGTGTCAAGTGGAAAGCCAATTATAACCGACCACTACTTCTAGACAAGCAACACAGAGCGTTAATTGGTATTATTTTACCCATCCACTACGCAAACCCATTGTTAATCAGCCCCCTGTGAACTTTTTATCAAGCCAAAGTTCTAGATAATCCTCTCAACATCAGCTACAGAACCCATTCATACATCCAATGTATTGAGTGAAAGGCATGTGCCAATGTACGCACAATACTTGCTATGGTCTGATAACTACTCCATGCAAATACCAACAATTCATTCCTATTATTGCAAGAAATTACCGAACACTTATATCGATTATACCTTTAAAAATATCGTTTCTCCTACTTAGCCGATTCAAGTAGGATTCTCACCAGCATCAGTTAACAGAAACACCTGGCATCATGCATATAGCACACAGTGTCGGCATCAAACGAGTATACTAATGTCTCTTAAATACTAATATCTGGTTATCACACAGGTGTCTCATACGCTGAGCTCAACGTACACAGCGCTGGACAAAGAAGTGGAGAAGAGTGCTAGGAAGGACGAAAGACGATTTTACGACAACCTCGCCACTGAAGCTGAGAAGGCAGTAGGCAAAAAGGATCTGAGGACACTATTTCAGATAACCAGCCGGACTAGATGGAATACACCCTGAAGCACTGAAAGCAGACCCAGAGACGACAGCAGACATGCTGACTCCATTATTGCAAAAAGTCTGGAAGGAGGGAAAGGTGCCTACTGACTGGAGGAAAGGTTACCTCGTGAAACTACCAAAGAAGGGCGACTTAGGCCTCACTCTGCAAAATCTTGCGAGGAATCATGCTTCTGTCGACGCCAAGTAAAATCCTGAGTCGCATCATTCTGGAGAGAATAAAGGACGCACTGGAGACAGAACTCCGCCCCACCAGAACGAGCTGGATTCAGGAAAGGCAAATCATGTACTGACCAAATTGCAACTCTACGCATCATCATCACAGAACAAAGCATGGAATGGCAATCAAACCTCTACCTCAACTTTATAAACTTTGAGAAGGCCTTCGACAGCATTGTTCGTGAAGTACCCCAAATATTCATCGAACTTATTCAACAGCTGGTTGTGTGACAACAGCACATTTCAAGTGATCCACAACGGAAAACTCAGCCAGGCGTTTGGAGTAAACACAGGAGTCAGCCAAGGGTGCTTATTATCTATCACCACTGATATTCCTAATTGTGGTGGACAAGATTGTGCGTCAGACAGTGAGCAACGAGAAGACAGGAATATCCTGGACCGACGCGAAGAACCTAGAATGCCTGAATGATGTATGTATGATGTGACACAAAATCGAAGACTTACAAGCGAAAACCGACAAACTGGTCGAAGAAGCAGCCAAGACAGGACTCCAAGTGAACATAGACAAGACGGAGGTTATGAAAATAACCAACCAACAACAACAACATCAGCAACATCCAGCGTCAATCACCATCAGCGGGAGGGATTTGAAAGAGGTTACTTCATTCACTTCATTATCTAGGGAGCATTGTCTCAACTACAGACAGTCGGAACGGACGAGGATGTCAAATCGAGCGAGAATCGGGAAGGTGAGAGACGCACACATTCATCAACCTGAAAGTAATCTGGAAATCTTCGTCACTCAGCATCACCAACAAAATTCGGTCGGATTTTCAATACAAACAACGTCAAGTCAGTTAGTTCTTCTATACGGATCAGAAACTTGGCGGGCGTGTCACAAAGAATATTTCCAACAGCCTGTTGCAGACCTATATCAACAACTCTCTTCGCTGGATCTATACTGAAGATCAGATGGCCGCCTGGAAAGAATCACCAACAAGGAACTATGGGAACAAACAAAACAAGAACCAATCACCAACCAAAAGATATGCAGGAGAAAGTGGAGATGGATCGGACACTCGCTGAGGAGACCGCTGGGTGACATCGCGCGTCAGGCCATTGCTCGAGTGAAACCCGAAAGGGAAGCGGCGAGTTGGTCATCACTGCAAGGGTGACATGGAGGAGATCGTGTGAAGAGGAGTTGAAAGAGTATGGACTAACATGGATGCAGGTGAAAAGTACAGCAGAAGACAGAAGAAAATGGAGACGTGCAGTTGAAGCCTTATGTTCCACTAGGAACCCAAGAGAGCAATAATAATAATATGAAAAAATCCGTGATTGCGTTGGCACACTCATGTTGAGACATTATTTACATTGCTATACACGTGTGCTTCGCGGATAAAATGACACACCATGCAACTACTTCGAAATATACAACCAACAACTCAACGTGTACAATGAATCCGTGTAAGATAAAGTTGAGAGCAGAAATTAGTTGATGTTGGACTGAAAATCCTGTTCAGTTACTTACTGCAGATCATATTTATCACATCTGCTGATTGTTTGATTAGGTTTTTGGTTGAAGTTGTTGTTGTTGTTGTATCCTTTAGTTCCTAGAGGAACATAGGGCTTCAGCTGCGCACCTCCATTGCTTTCTGTTGTCTGACAACTTTTTCACTCCGCTCCAAGTCTGCCCACATGCTTTCTCACGATCCAGAGCTAGTGGTTAGTGAGTTCAAAAACATGAACACAGAAGATACGAATGGAATACTTTATCTAAATTTTTTCCGAGCACGAAAATCACGAAGATGGTGTTTATCTACCATCCTCAAAAGTACTGGATCAGTTCTAAACAAACAATTAACACTAAGTAAATTAGCTTCTATTTACTGACTATCAATTGATTATGATCACTGAAGTATTGTGTGGAAATGAAACCTCTAATGACAGCTTAGGAATTGATAAATACAACTTTTTTGAGGAGACAAAGGCAGACGAAGGGGTGTAACAATAATTTACTGTAAACAATCCATTTGTGCGACCCAGTTCAGTAACCCAACTGCGTCACAACTCAATGACTCGATCTATATCGAAAAAACAGTTGTCAGAAGTGAAGCTATACTTGTTGGTTGTGTGCACCGACCCTCTTAATTTTGCAGTGAGCACTCTAATATGCTCAGGAACTTTTTTAATATTATAGTCAATCTTTTCTTCCTTTATAAAATTATTGGAGGTGACTTCAACATGCCAGAAGTAACGTGGCCTTCACTACGTGGACCAAAAACATGTGATAATCTCCCGAATTCCGTCGTCTCAGGAGAGTGTATACGACACACAAATTAACCTACTAAATCCATACATATCTTAGAACATATATTCGCGCACCATCTATAGTGCGCTTGCGACACGAATTTCCAGCTAGTGACCATAAAATGTTAGTGTGTTCTTTCAACATCTTTCATGATATCCCTTCTTTGTCTTATAGTGTAAATCCACGAGATTAGGATGAGTTTCCATTACAAAAGAATATATTATGTGAAGCAAGGACGCAGCTGTTGAACACTTGTCTGTTGTATTGGAACGCACTGCAAACCACAAATATGCTTTTTCTCACGTTTACTAGACACTCTTGTAACAAAAAGTTGTGAAGACTTGAGATTTCTTTCAGATTAAATGATAAAAAAGGGATTAGATGAAACTTTCTGGTTTCCCAAATTCCATCACGCTGCGGGAAACCTCAGAAGCAATCACATCAAATAGATGTCATCAGTGTTTAACTGTGATGATAAAGGAGTGACAATGTGGACAAATCTAACATTATTCGATGAGTCATACATCACGAACTCACTTCCGTCATTCATCCCTTTGTAATAACAGGTTGATAACGATTTTGATCGGCATATTTCAAAATTCAGCAATTTTTGGGGTGTATAGTTTCCAGTGTTTTGTATCTTGCAGGAACTTCCTGCTTGTAATTTTTCACAAATATTTGTATGTGTGACGCAACTGTAAAAGTCCAAGGTAATTCAAATCTGATATATTCAATAGTGTTTCTGATTATTTACACCTTTATCTGACATTTTCATTTTTGCACAACACTTCAATTTCTTCCGGGTTTTCTCCCCAGTGATAGCAACTGAAATGAATGACTATATTCATAATGCTGAAATATGACTTCCGTCAATTGCTTGCAACAATAAATAAGCCCATCCATAACAAATGACTATTTAAATCAGAGCAAGCATCAATATAAATTTGTTTTCACAATAAGTTAAATAAACAATGCCCATTTGTTGTGAAGCCCTTTTACATAGTCAAATGTATAATTCTACATTGCACACTAGACTTCATCTACGTTCTTCCATGACAGTCAAATCCATATCATGTCTCATCTGTATTTCCAATTTTAGCATTTTCTCGTTGTTGCTGTGATGTCATCTTTTCTAATCTTATAAACAATATTAAGGCTGGTCAGCAACACTTGTATTCAGGACTTATCGGGGCAAATTTCATCCAGCATCTCATCGCATAATATTCCATGTGCACTTAAATGAATGCGATGCAAATCTTCATTAATTTACCCACATTTATTAAGTTCATTTTTTCAAATTAATAAGCGCCGTTGACAAAAGTCTACGCGGATATATGGAAAATGGCATTTATTACTCCTAAACACAAATGCGGCTTGAAAACAAAATTCAACAACTACATGTCGAACAATGTCACACATATAGCATCTAAAATTCTGAAGAGACTAATTAAAGATGACACACGCAAACACATGCTTAAATGTAGTATTGTAAGTGCTAAAATCCCGATCATGTTTAACCTGCCACCCAGACTTCTTTAATTTTATAACCAGTAACCATGAAAGACAATAAGTGGCACTCGTCGTCTATCTTTACGTTCCTGAGGCAATTAACCATGTCCACCATTCGCTTCTGATACATAAGCCGAACTCCTTAGGAATACGTGACCCACTACTGGGACGGCTTAAATCATTCCTCAACAACAGGTCCCGAATAGTTGAACTTGGGTCTGTAACTTTCAAACCTAGCCCAATAACTTCTGGTGTAGTACAAGGTAGTATCATTGGGCCCCTTTATTTACACTTTATATCAACAACATATGCGCTAGCTTCTCACATGGTAGACCTTTCACCTTCGCAGTAGCTTACACATTCCAGTGTAATGACCTAGGGTACTTCCAGAATGTTGTGCAGACTGAATGAGACAAGGTGACTGCTTGGTCATCTTTATTGAATCTACATTTCAGTTTGAACAAATGCGGTTATTTCTGCTTCAGTGCACCCTCAATCAACTTGGACCCAAAGCTTCAGTCTCCTGAAATACTCATACTGCAAGGTGTCGTTGACCAAAGCATGAGGTTCTTATGTGACATAACATTTTCTGAGCAAGTGGGATAACACGCTTGAAAGTGCAGCATGCTCTTAGGATGCATACTGAGGGACCTTCACAACAGTGAAGCTAAACTCACCCTATGGAAGAAATGTTTAAAGCCACCATAAGAATATTTCCTGTTTATTATTAGCGGCAATCGCAAATGCGAAAACTGAAAATGGAAAGTATCCCACGATATTTGACGTCTAAACTAATTGGACACGACTGTTAGAAAGACTACATTTCACGGTGTATGACTCTAAATCTTGACCCACTTTGGACGAGACAACTTATTATGAATCTAATATTCTTCTTTAAGTTCCTAAACAAAATATCACCCTCAGACATACAATTCTCACAGCAAGTCTGTTACGACTTAAGCAAACAAACGTGCACAGTGAAGGTGAAAATTTCTTTACAATCAAGTGTGCTAAAATATGGAACAAAATTCCTCTTGAAATTGGAACACACTAACATCGAATGACCTTGGCGGCCTGTTTGAATATTTTTGGGCTACCACATTCCATGTACATTTTGCATCTATTTACTCGTATTTTATTGGTACTTACATATCACATTATGCATTCTAATCGTATTATCCACTCCCGGGATTTTATAAAACGTTTTAAACCCAATAACTTTCATATTTGCAATAAACTCAAGAAAAAGCACCATGGAGGTTGGCAGCGTGCCTTAAAATCTACACCCATACATCACACCACTGTTCCAGTTATCATTAGTACCAACTGCCGGTCCCTGCCTAATAAAATTCTGGACTTTCAGTCTCTGTTGTCTTCTAGTACCTACCACAATACTGGTATTGTCACTCTACAAGAAACCTGGCTCCATGACTCATACGATGACAATATTGTGTCTCTAAACAATTTCAGTGTTTTTTGACAAGACCGTATTTGTTCCAAGAAAAAATGTGGTGGAGGTGTTGCAACTTTTATTCACTCAAAATGGTCCATTTCAAACAAAGTTTGTTTCAAATTCTCGAATGACTTCAATGATTGCATCACTGTGAGATGTCGCCCGAAACACCTTTCAAAATACAAATTCATTTATATCTCTAATGTTTATGTCTCTCCTGGCTGTACCATATTGGATTTATCTATGTTCGCCGATGAATTCACCGCTTTTGCTGCAGCTTGTTTCGAGAACTCTTTATCAATAGTAACTGGCGACTTCAATGGAAGCGATTGCTCCTTCCTTATATCACTTGGTCATGACAATATTGTTAACTTTGCCACCCGTCTTGGTAAAAAACTGGATCTAGTATTCATTAATGATGCTGGCACATATGAAACTCGCAAACGTGCTCCTCTACTTAATTCTGACCACTGCATCATACGTGTACTGCCTAAAATATATTCCAAATCACACAAAGGTGTCCTTTCTCACCTCTACAGTAAAGTTCAACGGAGATGCTACTCAAAAGACAACCTAGACAAGCTCAGATGCATGTTGAAAGACACTAACTGGGACTTATTTACAGAACAAACATTATATGACACAATCACAAACACTACCGATTATCTTAAATTCTGTTTCGAAATATGTTGTCCTAAAGAAACATTATTCATTCGATTTGATCGCTTATCTTCCCCATATCTCAAAAAGCTACGTAGAAATAAAGAACTGTTGTTCAAAACTAATGATAAGCCTGGTGTAAAAAAGTTAAACATGCTGATAAAACTGGAAATAAAAAGACTAAATGTTTTATATAATCAAAGATTTTTGTCATGTAAAACCCCTTCTAATTTATGGAAACTTTTCAAAGAAATTACTAACGGTAAGCGATGTATTTCTGTTCCATCTCTTAATGTTGACACTCTTAATAAATCTTTCATACGCTCTTCTGTTGATACCCTTCCAAATGATACAAATCATATTGACAATAACTTTAGTGGTTTTAATACCCTTGATGTGCTTAAATGTCTCCGGTCTCTTAAGCCTTCTCAAAGCCTTGGTCCTGACGGCATACCCGCCATTGTCCTCAGGAATTGTGCTGATATTTTGTGTTATCCTCTTACTAACATTTTTAATGCCTCTTTTTCCGGTAACGTTCTACCTTTTGCATGGAAAAACATTAAAATTATCCCTATACCAAAACCATCTTCTGGTTCTGATATTAAATTTCGGCCTATTGCAATTACTTCCCCCTTTTTAAAATTGATGGAAAAATTACTTTTACTTCGTCTTGAACCTGCTTTGAAACCCTTTAATGATCCTAAACAATTTGCATACAAACATGGTAGAAGTACCTTGGATGCTGCGGTTGTCTTATATCACAATGTTGTCTCTTGTTTAGACAAAGGTGCTAAATATGTTCGTAGTGCTTTCCTAGACTACACATCTGCTTTTGACTCTGTACCTAGGGGCCTTTTATTAAATAAGCTATCATTGACACAAACAGGATCCTGGGCTAAGAGTTGGTTGCATTCCTATTTTTCTGATAGAATGCAGTATACTGTATATAACGGCAAATCTTCTTCTACCTCGCTTACAAAATCCGGTGTTCCACAAGGTGCTGTCCTCTCTCCTTTTCTTTTTTCTTTCTTCCTACATGACCTACCTCATTCAAACGAGACTAACTTTGTCAAATATGCAGATGATCTGACTGTATCACTGCCTATCACTTCCGAGTCTGACAGCTCCAAACTTAATAGCTTTCTGTTGGACATCAACAAGTGGTCCAAGTCAAATGGTCTTATATTAAATCCTTCCAAATGTCAGGCGCTTGACTTTACTTTCAAGCATCGACGTGACTTACTTGAACTAGTTAACTCTCATGATCCCTGTAGCATAGATGGTACGGAAATTGAAACCAAATCAAGCATTAAATACCTTGGATTAGTTTTTTCCTCTGACCTTTCATGGTCATCCCATATCTTATCTATCTCTAAGAAAATGTTTCGTCTTACCTTCTACATTAAAAAGTTGAGACAATCAAGTATCAACCAACCTTTAGTTTTGCAATTTTTAAACTCCTGTATTTTACCTATTGTACTCTATTGCTCTCCATTAATCTGTCCTGGGCTTCTCAAAAAAGATTATATCATATTACAAAGAGTATTAAATGCTGTGAGTAGAGCTTGTGGTCAGCCACTGCATGAGCTCGCTAATGCTATAGTCGAGAGGCATATAAATTCCTGTACGAAATGGGCAAAGGCTATAATGTCAGACCCTCTGCACCCCCTTTATTCACACCTGTCCCCTTGTATCTCATCAGGTAGGACGAGAAGTCAATATAAAAAGTTATATGCTCGTACTACTAAGTATAGAAATTCTACAATACCCTATTTAGCGCGTACTTTATGTGACGAAGACTCTGTTAGACGTGAAACTTATAAGTTACTATGTAATTAGCACAGTGAATCGACCCCTTCATTGCTCATCTTTCTGTATTTTATGGTGTCACACTTTCTATCGTTTAATTGTTACTCTGCTATTTTATTTTTAGTTGGTGTTACTATTATTACTACAACTTTGTACTTCATACATATTTTTCTCCGTATGGCACACAGTATTTTGCTACGTAGCTGCTATAACAATCGTTTTATTACTATTATGTAATGTGTATTTTTAATTTTTGTTGTCGTTTTTGAGTAAATTAGCTGCAATATTGTACTGAATGCTGAAAATTCCTTGCTGTATCATGAGTACTGTTTTTGGAATAAAGCTATTATTATTATTATTAACCTGCACGTCTGCTATGCGTTTTAGACGCCCTCTGCAAAGACTGTTTCAGTCCACTGAACACATTATCAAACAATATTTTTCGAACAAATCAATTTTTACAGTACTACAGAACCTAGAGTACGCGTGAAACGTTTCTAATTACTATATGGTCAATAAAAAGTCTAGTCGTATAGATGTATACGCAGACTATGGTAAAATAAGTGAGTAGATTTACTAGACGGCAATGCACAATGAATATAAACATGTTCTACCCGCGTCTACGTACCTTTTCCTCTTGAAACTTGCTCCTTGCCCCTTCTCTTATACTTTTCTTGTAGTGGAAGTCGTACACATATACAGTAAGACTGAAGTCAAACAAGACTTGAAGCCACTTGCTTGTTTATACCACATCACGCCTCAAGCCGTAGTCTCCTAATAACTCAACACCCTGGAATTCTCCCGTGTCAACATATCAGGACGCTTAATATCATTCTGAGCGAGCAGTATCCATGACTCAAAATGAGGGTTCAACTGGTTTACAAATACTTTTCGACATCTTAATCTACTTACTCGTACAAAAACCATGAGGCTGCAAATGGCGGTAATGACTGCTTTGATGCAGTCAAACATAGACGCCTGGCTGTGGCTTATATTCGTCTGCATGGAGTGCAATTCACTTATGATGTTAACCTGCGTTGACACTGCTGAGAAAATTATGCAAATATATTACCCACTTTAAATCAATACACACTTTGGCTAAAAATCAAGAATAAGAATCAATGCTGTATACAGCAAAGTTAAATGGGAGCAGTGAATTAAGGGTTTATTTTTCCCCTAGTCTTTGTGAACCCTCCACAAAAGACTTCGGTTTTCTGTTAACGCGAAGGTAATATTCCTACATCCCTTAATGTGGTTAATTTAATAACTAGTTGGCAGATTCTTCACATAAACCGAATTCAAGAATGACAGCAACCATGTGAATTCGCATTAAACTAAAAATATGCTATTTCAATAATACTTATCTATGCTGTATAGTCAGTGCGTTCCTACACAGACAGGAATAAATACACATTATTAAAAATTTGTTATTGTCATGAAGTGTCCGTGGACAAAAGTGAAAAAAATATTTCCAAAAGTGGTTTCTTCAATTCACCAAAGTCTGTTGCATAGACAATCTGATTCCCCAAAAGGATTTTATGACAAAATTTTTTTAAATAAGCCTTTGAATTGCCTTCATTACGGTAATTATAGAATTTTGGAAACAATCCCGAATTTCAAAAACCGAAGAAATGTGCAAAGAAATGTTTACTTTTCAATTGGATCCTCGTTTATGGCTCTAGTTTGAAAGCTATAGCCTCTTTTTTTGAATAACAACAATCACTCAGCATCAACACGTCAACAAGATGATAATTAACAAAGAAAATTAACAAATAATGATAGAAATGGTTGAAAAACCTGCGAATACTAAACACCTGTTTCTTCCTGGTTTAGGACTATTCATCATTAGGAACCAACCATCGCAGAAGACATTTCGAAGTGGTCGCACTATGTCATGAATTGGCAGAAGTAAGAATTCTTAGGCCATTGGATCGAGGTACAGAGGCTTTATGGTCTACGAGCTCGCCTTATAACCTGAAGGTCCTGGGTGAGAACCCCGGTGGGTGGGTGCGTACTTATGAAGAGTCTTACAGTAAGACGGTTCAGCTGTTCAGTACTCCTAGATTTTCAAATGGTTCTGTATCTGATGTCACCTCATGATGGACTCCTCTAACCAATCAAAAAACCTTTACGAAACCAATACTTAAAACAATTTAGCTAATGATAACTTGTAATCAACGGTGATCTAGTCAGAAAGTAGAATTAAACAATTTAGACAATTCCAATTTTTGAAAAGCAATTGAGGAGGGTGAATTAGGTCGGTTTATACATTCGTGTAACGATGGTGAAGCCAAAGAAAGTGGTTGTAAGAATTACTTTGATTTAGCTTATTCAGGCAGATTCCTATGATTTCAGCTTTATGTTGAATACGAACTCGTAAAGCAAAATAAAGATTAGTAGAAATGGGACAAATAACTTTCAACGTTTGCTAAAACAGAGCTCAAAATAGATCTTTTCTGTCCTTTGCTCAACCATGCTGGATGATGTTCATATGATGATGGTCCCACCTAATTATACGCCTAATGGCTCCAGGAGAGCAGTTAGAATAATAGCTATAGATACAATAGGGCAACTTAAGTGATCTGTTCTTATTTCTGGAGAGTGAAATATGGGTGGTGGCGAAGATACAGTGTACCTTTGCTGCACTGGCAGCTCTTTTAAGTGTCTTTCTATTTCGCTTAGGTTACCATCGAAGAACTGTGGTTCTTCATAACCGGGGATGTATAATCTCTGTACTGACAGCAGAATGTTTACTCATTAATAACTCGTTTCGGCAGTCCATTCTCTAAATAACTGAGGAAAAGGTCAGCTAGATTCGTTTCTAATGTAAAACTCACAGCCACCCTGTCAATTTATTCACATAATACCTTGTTGAACAAGAAATAAAAACTCATTTGACAACTTCCTCCAAGTTCTACTATGGTGGATACAGAGATAGCGATGTCTGTATTTCGCTGATTAATCTCATCGCATATAAAATCCACTGTCTGAAACAACGATCTATTGCTGATCAAGAAGGATACATCAAGTGATATCATCAGCTTGTCATTCGCATTCAAAGCTCTCATTATTTCAATAAATTCAAAGTCTTTTTACTGAGTCAATTGGTTGTTTTTCAACTTTTTTAGTCGGGCCTATGTAATTTCTTGAGGATTTTTGGTGATCACTCAGTATTTCAATCATCTTATCTATATATTCCCCCTTATAAGTGAGAACTGCTCCAGAATCTTCCTTCATCAGGTTTAATAATTATTATATTCTCATTCATACACAGCTTATTTCGGGCTTCGCTGTGTTCTTTGATCAGTATGCCATTTAATTCCGTCTAGTATTTGTATCTTTATAGAGACAGTTGTCGATAATTGATTCCAGACATTCAGGTGTCTCAGTTGTTGAAGGTATTAAGCCTTCAGTTTTGGTTTAAATGTCTTCGAAGTGAACTTGCATATCCAACTTAATAATTCTAACTTAATCATCAGAAAGCTTAGGGCCTAGTGATAATACTTGCAAGTCTGTATCATCAAGCGCAGCGTCTGAAAAATAACAAACATACTGACTGAGATCTAGAAGGAGTCGAATTTCCGGAATCTTGCTTTTCAGTCCTTTTATTAATTCAGAAAGTTTCTTTGTATCCCCTCATCAGCACCCTGCTTCACATATTCTTAACGAGGATTGTTTAAGCGCTCTGGGGGCTTGTCCACAGCATAGAACCTTTTTGCATCTTTCTTTGAAAATTCCATTAATGCATGATCTAAGTGAGTAAGTTTCAATTAATGTGTGATGCTTTATTTTACTTCACAATCTGGAATACAGCATATTAGTCATTAGCAAACAGTATGCAAGTCTTCATGCTGAAATACTGTGTATAAAACGAATAGATACAAGAGATGGAGTGGGCCCACTACGATTATTATTTTTCAAACGATTCGGTTATATCTTTACATGTTTTCCAAGCAATGCACAATTACTCTTTCGCATGTATATCTGTTCACACATAACAGAGTCACTTTTTCTCTGTCGCAATGGAGGTATATCGACTACTTATCCGTGAAGATGAAGTGAGCCTTAGGATGGATCTAAAAATATGAAGGATGGTGGCTGTATGATAAGCTGGTTAGATTCTCAATGATTTCACAAACTTCTTATGATTTCATACTTCAGTTTTAGTAGTTCAGACACACTAACATTCGCCATATGCAGTAGATGAGTATCATGAAATGGATGTGATAAAATACAGTGGCATTCTGTGAATTAATTCAGCTTTAGTTGATGTTTTATACTTTCCCGTTAGGTTCACACAATTCTTTTCTTCCCATTATTTTAAATTTTGATGTAGTTTTGTTTTCTGAGCTGGATGACATATTTGCAAAGCTATCATCATTAGTCAACGAGATACAAGTGTCCGTGGGTTGAGAGAAATGTGATAACCACTAAATACATACAAGGACACATTAAGAGAGGGGACAATGAATGTGACGGTTGACCGATAATGTCCAATGATAAAAAAGACATCTTCTGCACTATATTTAACCAACTGGCGATGTAGTGATTTTAACAGATTTACTAACCATTTGGCAGTTAAATGGAAGGGCAAGTTCGACATGTCCAGAATTGGTCAAAGGGGAATTCCCTTGTGTGTCTTGAGCAAGCCATAAAGTCTAGGCGTATGAGTTCCAGTGGGCTTAATAGCGTCGAAGATGGAACTATCAATTAGATTTTCATTTTTAAAGACTTCAAAGTTTTAACGAACTGGCGTTCTGTTGCTTCATTCAAATCTTTACTGTTACCTAACTTTTGAAACTTGAAACAGTCTTCCACTAGGGTGTTCATCTTATCAATGTAGTCGCATTTGTTTAAAATTACTGTACCTGAACCCTTGTCTGGTTTCGTGATAATAATGCTGTCATCAGACCTTAGTTTTCTGAGACATTCCCTATGCTTCTTAGTTGATATACTTTTCTTGTCAATCTTGGCATTATTGTTTTGGTAACAACAATCAACCAAGTTACTCTTGAATCTCTCTAACTCGTATTGGGAGGACGGTATTAGGTCTATGTCTGAATGAAGAGGTTTTCAAACTGTACTTGTCTCTGTAATTGGTCAATATTAACTCTTGTATCGCAAAAATTAGGGCCAAGTGACAACACTTCCATAGCAGTCTTATCTAAAGTCACACTGGAAAAGTTGAAGACGTACCTTTCAGCGAGGGTCCTTGGGAAAATGGGATCCTAATATTTCCGTGTCTATTCAAGTGTTGGTTTGTAGGGATTTGATTGGTTTCATGATTTCATCATGAGCTGAAATTAGTTAGAAAACCATTGGAAACCCTGGGAGTACTGGACAGCTGTTTCGTCCTAATTTGGGGCTCTTCGGCAGCACGCACCCACCGGGATTGTAAACCAGGACATTCCGGTTACAAGGCGACTAATCCTTTTGTAAGCTGGATTATTTTTTTTAGCTCCTTTAGTTTTAGAAATATCATAGACATATTTTAAGAATAATTCCTTTCAATGTTTGGGAAGTTCATCAACAGCATATTGTCTCCGTAGAGTATTTCTTTCTAATGTGCTAATACATCCTTGAAGAGATTCAATCTGATTAAGAGCGAATCGCTTGAGCGATTTCGTATTAGGGCGCATGTTACATCGACGAAGTCATTTAGAAAATGATTTAGGATAATGGTTATTCTCAATACAGTTTCAGATGAATTCCACATTAGTTGTCGCTTCAATGAGCTCTGCACTGTACTCCAGATACTCGTTGAATACCTTCAGTGCTACGGAATGCTGACAAGATTTCAGTAGATGAAAAATACCCATACTGAAATCAAAACAAGATTTTGAGCGAACAATTGTTTCCGATATCTTCTACTTCAGGCTCTACAGTTATAAATGCATGAATAATAGAGTACATATAGCCAATAAAGGCAAATTAAAATAATATCAGAAACTTTATTGGGGTGCATGTGTAAGTTGACATGATAGTCCATGAGTTAATATAGTCAATCAAATTTGTATAGGGTGTATAGTCAGAAAAATGTGATGAAGTGTGAATGAAAATTGGGTGATATAGTGTTATTGTATTACAGTCAAGAGAATACAAGTGTCCGTGGGGTGAGAGAGATTCGATAACCACAAAATACAGACAAGGACACATTAAGAGAGGGGACAATGAATGTGACGGTTGACCGATAATGTCCAATGATAAAATAAAGAGGCTAAATTGTAGATTGTAATAAAATGCTACAGAATTGGTAGGCTTAGTATACAATCATAAAGGTTGACAAAATTTACAATTTTGCCTCTTTATTTTATCATTAGACATTGTCAGTCAATCCTAACATTCAGTGTCCACTTTGTCAATGTGAAATTGTGTGTATTTTGTGGCTATCGAATTTCTCTCACCCCACGGACACTTGTATTCTGTTAACTACAAAAACAACACTATATCACCCAATTGTTCATTCACACTTCATCACATTTTTTCCGACTAAACACCCTAAACACATTTAATTGACTATGCTATCTAATGGACTAGCACCTCAACTTACACATGCACCCCAATACAGTTTCTGATATTATTATTTGCCTTTATTAGCTATATGTACTCTATTATTCATGGAGTTATAACTGTAGAGCCTGAAGAAGAAGCTATCCAAAACAATTGTTCGCTCAAAATCTTGTTTTGCTTTCATCACTAACCAGCTAACCCCCACATTGCGTACTTGAATTTGAATTCATTCAAATTTGTTGAACTAAGATCTTGACAATTATTCACATGTGGTACTACTATTTCTAACTACAAGCTAACTAATCTTCTCTCGCACTCCTTCAGGTAAATAATTAAATCTACCACTGTCATCAGTTACAATCTCAGAAATCATGACAACTTTGTTGCTATAATGCATTATCAGACTTACATGCTGTACAACATGTTTTTAATTAGGTTCCCAGTCATCTGGAACAAGCTACCACCCGATGCGCCTGATGCAAACTCACTCCCAGTATTCATCTCTCCAGTCAACAGACTGTTCAAAGATGACAGTGCACTTCTGTGTCTGACTTCTATACCCTCTTTTCAACCTACAAAGATATTTTAAGTTTATTAAACCTATAAGTTACAACAAACTACAATTATAAATGTTAATATTGTTGGAAGGACATGACAAACATTTCTACACAGGACACTGATAGTAGTTCACACATAATATAAAAGTTAGTATAACAGGACTAGTGCACCGAAATAATAATACTTACTTTCACTACATATATATATATATATATATTATTGGTCCCATATCCTACAACTACCTCGTGAATTACCCATCACCCTCCTCCACGCTGCATCCTTTATGCGAGTTTTGGAATATACCTATAAACCACCGAAAAATCATAATAACTACCTGTTCGGCGCTAATAAATCTGGTTACTGAAGTAATAATGAACACATGCTGATGGTTGCATTTGAAATTTCACTGACTCTCGTGATTATAATTTCCAGCTCCCCCATGCTTCAGTTGTCAATTTATATGAATTAATTCTCCATTATTCTGGTTTCTGGCCGCATATGCACTGAAAATTCCTTATTGCTGTAACAATATTCTTTGTATGTTTAACTGGACACAGACTGATGTATTTCTCAGGACTTTCTTGTCTTCGTGAAATAGCTTTTAATAACGTCACGTCATAACACTTTCTCGAGTATATGCTGTTCACTGATTGACCATAACTATCAGCAGGAAAAAGAACGAAGTTTAGCTAGTCACTCAACTCTGATGGTGAAAGGTTTACAAATTAAAATTTATAAGAACTTATTTCGATCACTTGTACCATTATGGAACAATTTAAACTTTTGAAAAAGTATTGCTTCATAATTCATGACGATTCTAATTTATAACATAACTGATTGTGCCGGTAAAAATGGCTTGCGTTTCTGTAAATACCCGTTTATAAGAATTACAAAATTATTATCATGCTTGAATTCACACCAGGCATTATTATTTTATCATTTCTCACTCCTTGATCTTATGCTATGTGAAACCCACATGTTTTGCTGATAACCACTCCTGTTCATATTAGCAATACACATCCGACTGCAAATCACCACTCCTAACATACACTTCTATTGATTATAAATTCAATAAACTGTCGTCAAACCACTTCAAATCATTTCATATTATCAATGAACACACATTATTATGCATCTTGTTGACAAGTAAACTTAATTGAGTTGCATTTAATCTGATACTTGAGCCTCAATCTACTTTTTTTGGTAATATTTCAAATGGCTTTTGCTTGCGTTTGCATGCTGATCATACTCAATTTCTAACTGCAATGTATGAAGAAAATCTTACGCAAAACTTCTGTTCACTTTGATTATTCTTGTTCAGGAGTAATCATTACACTTAATATACTCTGAAAAATATTTTAACGATTAGCACAATAACAATAGTATTTATTTACAATTCTGCATAAAATGTAATATCTTATCATATGGTCGGTTTGATTCAATCCTATCGATTTTCATTTTCGCGTTAATTTGATTAGAGATCATGAAAGTCATCAGGTTGGTCGAGTCGAATTACAGGGATGTACCATTGTTTCTGGATGAACCCCAGTTATCAAAGATATAGTCGAGATTTATTAAAGGTAATTTTATTTTTATTTTTTTTATTTTTGATTACAGCTTGATTCCACACTGTATTTTTGGTACAAATATGACATTTTCAGCGTGGATATCGGTAGCCCAAATTTCGCAAGCCAACCATAGATATCAGGTGTGCGTTGGCGTGGGCTCGAACCCCGGACCATGTGCATGGTCGGCGAGAGTCCTAACCACTGTGCCACCGACGCACATATAGAATGAGTAAGATAAACTACACAAATATTAGGAAAAGCGCCAATAATTCAAGAATGATAGGACGGTTACGAATAGTCAAACATCCACTGTGGTAAATTCCAACAACAGGCAGCTTCATATCATGCCCAACATTTATGTCCCTGAATAAAAATAACTATAAGATTAATAACCGTTGTTTTTAAATTATATTGGTCGTTATCTTTAGGAGTTACTTCTTGTTTTACATTAGTGAGCTCGGCGAATAAATAGACCGCTAAGATTTAGATAATATTAATAAATGGTTGGTCGCTGACGGACTTCAAATATTAGTGAATGACGACATCAACAAGGTATCCCACAGGCACGCCGCTTAGCCTATAAACAGACAGTTTCATATGTCATCGCCTTACATCATTTGCTCATAACCATAAGGTGATTCAAACTGCAGTTTAGAGGCTTCCAACTTCATAGTAGGTGTGAATAGAATTATCAACGCAGTGGTAAATGAAGCATTGTTAACAATGGCAGCTGAAAATTTCGACCAGCATGAGAAATGGAGTGTCAATAATTTGGATCTGGGCAGTGCGTTGATTGCAGTGAAGTGTGCGACATGAACAATTCACTAATGATGACTAATCATGACATCAAAAATTTGGTGGAAATACTGTAGTAAACGAAAACGTTTAATGAGCACGAAGAGACACTTGGCGACTTCAACAAAGATAATCATACGGCCTGGTACATACTGACTTCACTCACGAATTTAAAGTAACTCTATCTGAATGACACTTTTAGGAATTCGTACAGAATATTCCCGAAAATGGCAGTAGATTACCTAGGGTCTTCCTTGAAACATGTGACAGTGTTTGGATGATATCTGCTTGTTATTGTCTATAAAAACCTAACACATTGTTAAGCGGATCAAAGCAGTTAAAGTGATATTTTAAAAGACTAAGCACCATGATGATCTTAAAGCTTTAGTCATATTTTGAGACATATAAATACCCTAGATCACATCAAATTTTTTCTAATCAATTTGTAATGTGCATGCAGATTGTTGATAGTTCTGCTGAGTCAACCTATTTTCGTGTATTCGACATGACATCAATGCATATGGTGTCCATTATCCAACTTTCTTTGCATGTTATCGTCGTCATGATGAATTTTGTGGCTTTAATTTCTGCTTTCTTTTACTAGGTTAACATATACCTGTGTTCCTGTGAGATACCTTTCAGTTGGACGTTTATGTTCGTTCTTATTTTCATCCATTTATTTAACAGGACACTCAGGAGAACATGTGTTGCAAATAACATTACTTTTGTCCATAATTTTGATTCGATCTGATAGTTGATTTATTTTATTTTCAATCGGATTCTCTGTTCAAACTTCATACGAATCCCAACAGTTTCGAAGTTTACTTCAATCGCCTGTGATAAACAATTGTTGTATGGTACCAAGACAGTTGTTTTTTTCATACTACTCCTACCGCGTTTCCAACTCTTGTGGATAACATTTTCGAAGAATAAACACCAGCATGCAAGGCTACCGAAAGAGGTGGATCACTTTTGGTTAGTTTGGAGTTCTCTATTGCCCTCCTTCTTCAAATTACATCTATTTGCTCATCCACGAATTCGTAGGTCTCTCGTAGACAGCACTGATAAATTTGATGACTTCAGCATCTTCTCGAAATTGAAGTTATGGTGGTATTTTCGTTTGGGTGAGTCGATGGCACAGCAGTAGAATGCTCGTCAACTACGCATTTGGTCCGGGGTTCGATCTCCGGCCGACGCACTCCTTTACCTCGCTAAGCTAGTATTAAGACTGGCGAAAAGAGCACAGAGTTAGCAACCCTCATCCTGTAAATGAAACGCCACTGCTTCCTAATCTTCAAGTTCCTAGCTTGAAGCCCTATTTTCCACTGGGAACGTAAAGGAATAAAAATTCTTTGTATGTAACTTCGTTGCATTTACGCATTTAACTGGACTTGTTACATAAACAAGATTACCTCACTCTTCTTTTCTGCGAATTCTCGAAAAAGTCACTTGATACTGATTGCCGTATAACCTACAAGTTTTCGGAGAAAAAAATAAACATGGGCTAATTTGAATACATCAGTAGTCTAATGTTGCACAACACATAATTTCCACTTGCAATGCTTTTTGGAGATTTCGCCTGCGAATACTAAACTTCAGGCTATTGATTTTAATCTCGTAATGACTAACAGATAAAAGCTTGTCCTGTCTTTTATTCTGAGGACTTAAACTGTTGGGGTATACAAATGTGTGAAACTCTACATTCCAAGAAAAACGCAGGAGATGAATAGTATAATTATATATAACCTTCATTTAAAGGCTTTGTTTGTAAATTGACTTTCACAATTGCGGTTTTGTGGAGTGTTTTGCATCATAAATTATTATTCAGTTTGTTAAGTCATGATCTTACGAGTTAAGAGAACTATACAATTCAAGACAACGACAACTTCTACTGTTTGAAGAGAGAGAAATGATGGACCATTTTTCAGTTAAGCTGTTCAAAATCATGGGGTTACGCTTGGACAAGAAGTCACTGTATTCCAGTCACTTGACAATACGTTTTTGAGCTGTTACACTAAAATGTACTTAAGATAAATCTGTTTAGTCAGCGAAGTGTTCTGATCCTAAGAATAGCTATTTGATCTAAGATATAAGGCGTTTAACTCTTGTCTACACTGAGTGATCCTAAACCATGTTCGCCTTGTGAACATTCGACATCATAAAGTAAATCGAAATCTCATGACTCGTTCAAAGTATGTCACTTCAGCGATGGGTGAAAATAATGGATAACATACAGAATCACAGTTATGCAAAAGGATCTTCATTCAGAAATGAAGAACTCAAGCTGCAAGGAAAGAGTTGTTAGAACAAATAAGGTGCAAGTGAGGGCTAGTACTGAAATACACAGGGGATAAATTTAGCATTCAGAATGTTGACAGCGTAAATTAAATATAAGCATGTGGAAATAATCAGTTATTACTGCGTCGAGAAAGATGGAACAAAGTGAATTCATACCACATTTTGGTAAGTTATAGTACAAAACTAGGGTCCAAAAGAAAACAATCAAGGAGGAACGGTGGAGGAGGAATTGACAGCAAAGGTATCCATAAAGTTAACCTCTTTGTAAATTGTCTCGATGATGTTCAGTTACTTAAGAAAGTCCTACCTGGTTAAATTCACCAATCAGATTTGTAAACCGAAACTAATGTAGCAATTTCATATTTTATAATTCAGTAGCCAACTGGATTTTTGCCTCAAACTCTATCTATGTTTCTGACAACTGTGCAGGTACTGACTACGAATCGGTGTATTTAAAAAACGATGGAAATTTTCTGTCATTCATTCATAGAACAAACGAACAAGGAAAAAGTTCTGTCCATGCATTACTGACAATAGTCAATCTGATCCAAAAGTAGCGTCCATGCACCGATACAACATCTCCACTTTCGATATTTCACCTTTCAACGAACTATTTTCAAGGGATAAATAGCTTGCGATGAAACTCGCTGAAAATTCTATTTTGTGAATAAACACGTTTGGCAGAATAAAGCTCTTATTACTATTATGTTGCTACGCTTTATTCTTGACTTCACGTTTTGGTATCATTGAACATATTTAAGTTTTTGCAAATAAGCATTTGTAATATTTATCTAAGATGCTTTAGTGAGATACACAAATCACCGAATTCACTTTTCGATTCGTGTTCACCAACTTGAATTTACACCAAGACGCGTTAGTGCAACTAAACTTTTTATTTCAATCTAGTATCTCAACGATCAACGGCACAGAAAGTAAATGATCGCTGATCGTTTTACAAATTTGTTTTCCACAAGCGTAGAAAAAGCATTTTAAATAGGCAGAAAATTTTATTTTAAGGAAAAACGCTCAACATTAATTAAGAGAATGTGAAACGCTAGTTACAACTTGCAAATTAACTTAAAATGAAGACAGTCGATAGTTCAGCAATGCATTTTGTAGGATCCCACTAAAAAAACAAAATAAATGTATACATCAGAGAGTTTTAAAGTTAATTATTGCTGTTAAATTTCAGGTTAGTAAATACCTCTAGGTGAATAAAACTGAATGGTTCACACATTAAACTTTATAGATTCAACTCACCTTGTCAACCGCATGTTTCTGAAGCAAAATACATGAAATTATTCTCACGAAAAGTTGATTGATAATGAAAATTTTAGATTTTTCTCAAACAGGTCATCAACATATTCCTAAAATGTTTTTACTAAATCTTGATTTTTTGCCCTTTGTGCAATCTAAAGTAAACTGAAGTTGCAAAATAATCAACTTCTTAGCATTATTTATTTGCCAATACATGTTTAGACATAAAATATTCACCAACAATCGAAAGTGTATAGACTTATACATTCTCAGACGGTTTTTAAAAAGCCATTGGTATTCAATTACTTAAACAATGAGAAGCAAATTATGTCATGAGATGGAACAATGTGCTAAAGGCAATGGAAACAACTTACAAGCTTTGCGCCATTCTGCTTCCTTTAAAGAATAAAATACAAGTTTCGAATTACTCACAGGTCACTGTGTCCGACGAAGGCTTTTCGAAATATAATTAATCAAGATTTATGAAATAAATTTGATAGAAATCTGATCATACACTCATGAATTCAAAGGATTAGAGGGGATTATCAAACTTCTAGATTAAGTGAAATGAATTCACGTTGTGTGAGCAGGGACTAGGATAATATTACAAAATCCTACATTGATATCCAAGGCAAACGGACATGATCATTGAAGTGTAAATTAAACAAACAAACAGTGCATCATTACGACACTTCACTTTTTCTGCTTTCACCGGCCATTTATTTGAAATTTATTCAAAGATGAGAAAAATATGGCATATTTTATGACTTTCATAGTACTAAACACGTATTCGTTACATGCATACGGATCTTGAAGGCGTCAAACTGCACTTCATCTAGGATCACGCGGTATATTTCTTCATCGATTACGTCAGTCGAACAGATATTTCAATCTTTTGAGTATCGGTTATCGTGACGTTTATATTGGATGAGGCTGACTGAATCACGATCACCCTCCTTTCCGTTTCCAATAAATTGACGACTAGTAACTAAGAGCTACAATCGAAAACAGAAATTATACAAAATACCTTGCAATTTAAGCATCGAGACACCAACGTAGCTTAGAATATTCCAGTGAGAAACATTCCTGTGTAATCCATTATAAGCGAACGACAACTTCACATTTTTTGTCACAGTCGCCTCTTTCATCATTATTAGGCACTTTGTTTGCATGTGTCAAAAGATTCCATAAAGAAAGAGGAACCGTGATTGTGTGAAACACGTTTCGTGAAAGAAACTAGAATTTATATAATGTTATTGCACATAAGCAATGTAAAACATTTTCTCTTCTTTCAAATTTAGAACTTTAAATGGGACTACAGAAATCTGTTGCCAGGATCACAATGAACCAATGAAACATCTTCAGATGATCTAGTTGAACATAATCATTTTACATAAAAACAAAAATATATTTCAAAAAACGGATATGACATGTGAAAAACACGCAGTGTATTCAGCCTTATAAATGAAGAACATTTTGATATGCAAAATATTAAATTCCAGAAAGGCGTTACGTCAGATCAAGAAACAGCACTTTACTACATGTTCTGAGTCACTGAGCTGATGCAATTACATCTTCAAATTTATGGCTTTCAAAAGGAATTTCATCTTCAACTCTATTGATTAATTGTTGCGAACATATGTTTCATGGGGATGAACTTACAGTTTTCTTTACAACAGAACAAAGAACAAGTTTAATTAAAAATTGAGTAGAGTTGATTTTTGAAAGATCAGATTCTCGAAGATCACCAGAAACATAGAAAACATCGTGGATTCACATATTTGAAACATACATTTAGGAAAGCGGTTACATCCATAAGAAAGCCGATGGGATAAGTGGCTCACGGAGGAATCAAAAGAATACCGACAGTTCGATTAACGTCGATCAAAATTAAAGCGTCATTTTAAAATAAATGATAATTTGATACGAGAAAAACGGGTATGATATTGAAGTGTAAATGAAGAACTGTGCGATTTATCGCTTACATTCCTCGCCATTTCTTCTAACTGATTAAAGTACAATACTCTATCTCGCCAAATATTTCATTTTAGATAGCAGTTATTTCAGTTTGTTTAAGAGTACACAAATGATACATTGATGATGCGTAAAACATTGAATGATGGATATTTCTGACATTATACGGAATATCAGTTTTAATATGACTTTTAAATTATTTCTGGTTTTCGAATGAATATGTCAGTAAAATGCTCTGGGTGTATATTTAGTGTAATTTAAGATATTCTACCCACATCTGTTGCACACAGAGAATATAATGATTACGATAACACCAAATGTTGAAATGTATTCTTCAGAAAATGATTAAACTTAGAACAGTATCGCATATAAATTAACAAGCTCTAACTTCAACCAAAAACTATTCAAGTAATCAGAGGATGTGATAAATATGATATGCAGTAAGTAATTGAATGGGATTTTCGGTCCAACATCAGGTAATATCTGCTTTCAACTTAACTTTATCCTACACGGATTCATTGTACACGTTGAGTTGTTGGTTGTATATTTTGAAGTAGTTGCATGGCGTGTCATTTTATTCACGAAGCACACGTGTATATATCAATGTGAATAATGTTTCAACATGAGTGTGCCAACGTAATCGCAGTACCCTTCATTGATTACTACGAAATCCTTCATTGCCTCAGTCAAAATATTTCGAGAAGAGGGACACAAATGTGATACTGTGAACAGCGGCCGTGAATATCGCGAAATTCATACTCAATTAACGTGCAGTTTTGTGATCACAAATATCTTGTTTTCTATGGTCTGTCTGAGATTGCGCAAACATTCAGTGAGAGTAACACTTTACATTTATTACATGTCTTTGATCGATTGATTTGAATATCAATGATTATCTCAAATAGATACATGCTAAATAAGATATATGCGCACGACAGTTCAGATTGCAGTGAATATATATGCAGTGTATGGACGTTATTCTACGAATTTCCTAAAGCACCTCCGAGATTATCCTGTCAACATCAAGTGAATTAGACAGATATCAGTTGCAATACTTTTATCACCCCTGCATTCAAGGAATTGGGGTTTTACTAGCCAAAGAGCAGAGAACATTCAATTTCTACATGATTATCTCTTTTAGAGCATTTTGTGAAATTTAGTGTCTTTTTGAATCGATCGTGATACTTCATTAAGGCATGATCACGACTGGGGGTAACATATTCAGATTTTAGTACAAAAATCTTTGTGGTTTCAATATTTATCCTTTACCCCTGTTTGAATTATCTTACCTTTGACTTTAATATGAAATGGAAATAATGAGAAATATCACTTGAATTTCACGAGGTATAAATATGCAGTGATCAAATGTTGAACAATTAGGAAGTAAAACATGTCTATATAAACAAACAGTGATAAGTGTTCATAAATTCAATGTGAAAACCTAAGCATCCAATGAGTCATTCATTTGTTAGGGCAATAATGGCATCTTGAGTGACCAAATGTTGTTACTTTCGTTCTGATAAGCACGAATATGTGTGGACGTTTTACAACATTTTGATTAGTGTCATATGTGTCACTTCCGGTGGAACAAAGACTCTAAGCTGGTCACTATCACTTTCCGTGGTGCTATTTATATTGGATGAGGTTGCTTGACTCACACTCACTCCTCTCTCGATTCCTATTCAACTACCAGCTGTTAAATTAGTCAACATTCAGGAGAACACAAGGCCAGAATCAAAAGCTGTTGGTGATAATTTAACCACAGAAGCACAAGCGTAGCTAAGTGTATTAAACTGAATAACATCTCCTTATGATCAATGGTTATCTAACGCCAACCTCGTAATTTTAGTCGCTGATGCCTTATGATAGGCAAAACCACTGTTCTGGCATGTAACTGAAAATCTCATGAAGAATTGGCGTGCAAGTATTTTTTGGTAATGCATTTAAACACTGAACAGCTCTGTCACTGCTTTTGCTTTTTTGACCTGTTAAAGCATCATCTCGGTACACATCTTCAAGCGTCCTTGTTGACTTTATTCATTTTCCTTTATAGGATATTGTGTTCAGAGGCAAATGGGTGTGAAATTTGAAACGTAAACGAAAACGTCTGTAGGTTATCACTAATACTCTTCACCATTTTTAACTCATTCAACCGTGTATCCTCCACAAATTTGTTTATTTACTCCTCCTTGGTGTGTATTAATAACTACATAGACAAGCCGTTTTGTCCACAGTGTTTCTCAAGTTCTCATGCTTCACACGATAATATTGTCTTTCATAATCCTCGTAACATAGATTCAGCTCTTCTGGTTGTCCAAGAAGATTTGTAATTTATTTAGGCCTGATAGGTTTTACTTACCGAGTTCTGCAAGTCGGATAAAATCATCGAATCCTTGCTTGCCTTTTGTGTTGCTTTATATATATATATATATTCATCGGACGCATACAGCGGTTCCATCCACATTTCGATGTGATTAACTGAGGTGTAACTTTGAATTAAAAATGTGCAATCAACTATATTTAGGAAGCACACATTTGCAGCAATATATTTCACGTCCTGACATAAGTGTGATAATCTGATCTCACAGTGAATATAACAGTAACCGATGGGAAGAACCTCCATAAGTAAGCCACACGTATCTTTACGATGCTTATACTGATAGGCAACTCTCTTCATCCTGTGTTTTATACTATTTTAGAATATAAGGTAAAATTTAAAAGACATTCTACATCATAAGGACGACTATATCATTGAAATGTCTTGAAACTGTTGAGATGGATCCATGCAATTAACGTCAATGGATTTCCTCTATGATTGTCGATCGAGACACTTGAAATGCTTACGATTTTCTTGACATTACTGAAGAGACACGTTTCCCTTCCCTGGGGTAAATGTTTGTGACAAATGTTGTGAACAGGTTTTCAATTATGACATGAAGATACATCGAATTAAATGAGAATCAGAACAGATCAAGTCATCCAATGTGATAAAATTTAGGAATGTTTTTGGATTTCTAATGTTTAACCTGAAACTTCATTCATTACAGTCAGCAAATGTGAAATTTGACATATGATAGTCTTATGTCATTCGGCCAACTCATACAAAGTTCACATGCAGGAAATGTTGTCTTACCGTCACTAATTATTCGAAAAATATAAACATTTCCAATTTAAAATGGTTCAATTTTTGTCAGTGTACGTTGTGTTGAAAATAGTTCATGAATGTGAAAAATCAGGGAAAATACGAGCTAAATCCGTCTAACCACCATGATGTATTTCTATTGCACATATTTGGTTTGTCGTTTGCGAATAAATGTCTTCGACATGGTTTTGATATTTGATGTGGTCAGTGTAACTGCAGACCTCTCATTCTACTTCTAGACAACATCCTCAGCACTTATGTACCCGATTGTCTGAAAGCCTAACTGACATGAAATTTCTCACCTCAGCTGAAAACGTGGAAATATCGGTTCAGTGTGAATTTCGTCCTTAATTTACTGGTCACCGACTAGGTGAAGTAAATCTACCATTTAGCTGTATGTTGCACTTCATATAGAATGTCTTCACCATGTCAAATTTATACTGCACAAAAATGGGTTTAAGCAAACAGTCTTATCTTCAAATACAAATCTACGGCTATAACGTTTCTTCCTCTCAATACATCGATGAGTACTCCATGTCACTGGAAAGCATAACTAACTTGGAATAAGCGGTTTCATTTCTCATACGGAATCAGCGCATACTGGATTAGTGAATGGAGTTTAGCCAACTGTTTTTGTCATTAAATTATGTTATCTTCTACAGTGATATGAATTTAGATAAACACACGGAAACAGAGAACACTTACTAAATCTGTTGATTGAAAGAAGAAAAGGTGAATAAATGTCCATGGTATTTTTCATTTTCTGCAGGAGGCATTTGAAATAATGCATTTCAGCGTCTTCTTTTATGTGATTACCGTGACAAATGTTTTTGTTGAGCAGTCGCTTACTGGTATTAAATGTCCAAGCAAACGCTCCCAAAGTGAACGTTTCCTCTGATGATCTATAAAAATGCAAAAGTGCACATATTTCGACCGACACATTATCTCTGCATGTACAAGAAAGCCTCCGAACAGATCATATTGAGGAATAGTACTTCAGCACAGTTTAATTTCAGCATAATTATTACACTGTTTCTCTTCGTTTCACGTGTTCTGCCAATGATAATTCATTGAAACAAAAGAACCACAGATTTTTTATATGAAATAAATTTGTCGGCGACCTTTCTACATCTGAACAGGCTTTCAGAGATAATGATCGTTATCAAAGTTTGAAAACTCTATAAATGATATCAAATATGTATGTACATAGATACATGCAGATATTACTCGACTCATAATGCTGACTAAAGGATCGTATGCGATTCGTTCTATATTTTCGTTTGTATTCACCTCACTCAAATGCAGTGAGATTCCACTTAATTCCACCTTAACTAAATGTCATTGAAATGACACAGTTGAAAACCTTCAATTTGCTACATTGAATATTCTTTTGTAAGGATTGTGCATGTCACCTTTGAAGTATCCATCAGGTAGCGCTGAATGGCTAGATAACAGTGTCCACATTTTTGGCGAGCTTGTCAGATTTCGATTTCCGCATGGGTGGTTATTTCATCTACATGAGTAAACGACGTTTTTCGTTTTAACTCAGCAGTGAACATTCAATTCATCAACAGTTAAGATTGACTTACTTTTTTATAACCTGTTAGAAAATGTAGAAACGCCTCAATTTGATAAATGCTTATCCCCATCAATACACAATTTTCTCGAGATGATTCAACAATAACGGGAAAATTATTGAATTGAAAAGCCTGTAGGTGGATGATAATAGTACAGTGTTCAATGGCGTCATTATTAGGCTGCCTAATCCACTCATTTGTGTCATGTTAGCCTGAAACTAATTTTTAAAATGGCAAAATCATTAGTTCTATTCACCATATCGTTTTGGTCTTTATACGGACTAAATATTCTGCACTATTAGAGTAACAATAATTGATTAACGCGATGAGATGCAAACAGCACGCCAATGAACAAAGATGAAATAAATGTATATCTTAACACGAATCTGGAGACATTTGAGAAACTGTTGTATGTGGCCTATTAAAATGTTTTGCATACGGGATAGGCAATAATGCACTTTCCTGAACAGCTAAACTCTTATGTTCGGACAACCTGACTACCCTCAACATACTGGTTTGACCTATGTGCCCAAATGCACAAGTTATATTCTTATCACGTTATCTGAAGATCAGAAATGATTAGCATAATTGAAATATACCATTCCTCATTTACACTGATTCGTCACTGTAGGGTAAACACTTTCATTTGACTAATGCTTATCAGTGCCATGTAAATCTTTCAAGAGACTGCAAAATACAGTTTTTTAATTAGTAATTTCGCCATTATATTATACTTTGAAATATTGTAAGATAGTTGGTGACAGGCCCCTGGAAGCTGTTCACATAGTCATAATGCATATTGAGACTCGTCAGATGGGCTTATCTGCTATCATGCGTTAGGGGAGCTATCTTTCTTTTGTGAATTAAATTATATAAAACAATTCACTGACAGTTGCGCAATACCTGAGGTGATTCTTCGAAGCATGAACATATTGGTACTATTAAGTGGAAATGCAATAAAATTGGCTTGGATGAACCACATTACTTACTCAAACAATATTCTGTTCAAAAAACATAAAAATTTCAAAGTGAGAAGGATGCTGGGTATTAGTATTGTTTTTTGTTATCGGTGTGAGTTATGATTTCATCCACAACAACATGCACCTGTTTTTATTTAACCGTTTTTATTGTCTTTGCATATACTTGTGAAATATGTTGCAGTTTCATTGAGCATACAAGATAAATATAAGTGTACTTTGATGAAATCAACACTCGATCATTTGTTATTGCTCTGTGAGTTTTACAAATCACATGAAATAAATGTTCCGCCCTAGCTTGTCGAGTATTGTTGCGTGATGACTTATAGTAAACAAAGTTCAGATATACCACAAAAATTAAAAGTTAGAAATAAGTGGAAATCGTGCTATATCAGACGAATTTAGAACTAATGTGACAAACGAATTTAGTCAATGATTTTAAAGAAGCGCTATCTGATGGCTTTGTTACCTACATGCTCAGTTTAGCACACCGTGTGTGAATGCAGTACTCATTATGAGGGAAATTTTCTTCTATGCTTCGTATATTGAAAGGGTAGTTTCATTCAGTATGGTAGAACTTGATATACATATTTTTACATATCGAGAGAGAGAGGGAGAATACTGTGTATATTTCAGCATTCATACTAAATAAAACAAGGAAAATTGAGATTTCATTCAAGCTTCACATTTGATTTGATTTAATTTACTGTAGGCAATGAAATACATCACCAACGTAATGAAAATGGAATCAGAATTCCTCCAACAAATTGAGTTTTAGGAAAAGAGATAGAACCAATTTTAGCTAGTTACTTGAAAATCACGTAGCAAAATCTGCGTTACATAAGATGTAAGTTCAATCATGAAATGTGATTTATCTTATCCACGTTCATTTTATTTGATTAGTGACTTAGATAACACTTGAATAAGACATAATTCCAAAATGCAACCGATGATATAGTACACTGAGTAAAACCGTAAGTATCTTCGAAAACTTATTTTAACAGTAATCAATTCAAATGACATAGAAGTACTCATTTGAACGTAATAGAATTTTAGACAGATGATACTCACTGAGGTCTTTAGTTAAACAGAGAGAGACAGCATTAACGTAGAAGTTTGATTTTACAGTTGATAAGTTGTTTCGTTAACTGCGAAACCATGAATTGATGTGAAATAACACTGATCCAATTAGCGAAGTGGATCTCTTAGTCTGTACACATTATATTTACATCTTCTGAACTGCGATTAGTGTGTTCAATTATGAAATTTAACAGTTTGATAAATGTTTTGTTTGAACACGTGTTCGTGTGCTCATATAAGACAAACTTGTTTATTAATCGTCCTGATATTTCATATCACTGTGATATTATTACGAAGTTTACCACTGGACAGCGTATCTCAATTATCCCAATAAATTAAAATTGTGTCATAAATTATTTTATTAAATACTGCAGGTTGAACGCGCTGAAGATACTGTTCATTGGGCAGGTTTCACCGGTAAGTGAAAATTCTTCAGTTTTAGTACGATTTCATCTATGAATCTTTTCTTGTTTTAACTTCACAACACATTGCTAACCGACAATGTAATACGATTTTCACACATAAAAGTATACAATGTCTGCTTCATGGCAGTACTGGCTTTATTCAGATAGGTAGTTACCTGGGTTCCAGTGGGAAGTCGTGACCAGTAGGGTGTAGCTGGTCGGGTGTGAGGACAAATACTCGCCGAAGACATTGGTCAGCGGTTGCGATATATCATGAATTGGCAGAAGTTAGAATTCATGAGACATTGGATCGGGTCCCAGTGGCTTAATGGTATACAGTCTCGCCTTGTAACAAGAAGGTCCTGGGTTCGACCCCGGCGGCTGCGTTCTGCTGAGGAGTCCCAAACTAGGGCGAAACAGCTGTCCAGTACTCCCAGGTTTTCCAATGGTTCTCTAACTGAAGTACCAGCTCATGATGAAATTATGTAACTAGTTGATTTTTTATCTGATTTTTTTCCGAATTATTCACACGCTACCATTCCACGAGACATTTGATAATTTTTCGAAATTTATCCTTCCGGCAGACGTCGACATTTTTAGTAATAATGTGAACTTAAGGTGCACAAGAACATTTCTTGACCCTGCACTTTGATTACATGTTTTTAATTTCCTTCAAATTTTGTAGTTTGATTTGAATTGAGCTTACCCGTAGCTTGAAGAACAACAATAAACCAATAATGATTGGGAATTCTGGATTCATGGGAAATCCTCTCATCTACAGAATAATTAAACTTAGTCATGTAAAATTACATTTAAGCGTAAGAAAAACTGAAAAAGAACCACTTGAATTGTTAGAATAAAGTCAGAAATATTCAGAAGAATTTCGCTTGAAATCTATTCGGCTCTGCATACATTCAACTATCATGGTTTTATTGTACATGAAGACTTTGTATGGTGTTTAGGTGAAAATAATAAATTATAACATAACCACCAACCATTTCTCCAGTGAAGTTCAGACAAGTGAAACCACAATTTCCAGAAAAAGAATCCAGCTCATACCAACAGTTGAAAAGAAAAAACAGTCAAATAAATACGTAGCACCATCGTGACACTGGTGCAACTCCTTTTCTTTTTCTTTAATCTACGCCTCGCTGAAAGACACATTTCATCACACAAAATCAAAACAAACCGAATATGTGTACATCTTTATCCTGAGCTTTCGAAAACTATTGGCATCTTCTAAAGAGATAACGTTCGCTTCTATGTAAAGGCCAGGTGAGATCATTTTGTAATATTTAACGTTTTATCATCGTATATGTGTGTGATACCTCTTCATCCAACAAACCAATGAAACCGTTCAGAAGTTTAACTGTGATACTTTTCATGACAGATGGATGTCACGGTCTAAATTTAGCTCCAATCCGACCTGTCGATAATGAAAGGTTGAGCCTCGACGTTAAAACGAAAGATTAATGCATCACTCAAGCATAAACCAAGCCTTGGACATGCACTGATTCCCTAAACGTCAAAATAAAGGAGGGCTGCGTCTCTAGAACACATTAAACGGGAACGTTGAATAATAAAATATAGAAAGTGCAACACTTATTATGAAGGTTCACTGAGATTTACCCCTTTGCAAAACAGAAGTTTAAATAGCTACAAATTACTAACCGAGTTCATTATTTTTTTAACCGGTAGGTTTTTACTTGCCGTCAAATGTATGGACAATGATACGCATTATTGTTTTATCGAATCGGTTTCTTTTTAAAAAAAGTGTAAGTAGAATTCTAACAATACTGTTATTTTGAGACCCGTCAATAAGACGTTTCTGTATCATCCTTAAAAATCACCATTTTTCGATACACTTGTGCATATGTGTAGTGACAAAATTGAATTAGTTGACTGAATACTTACTCAGTTTGTCTGATTTCGAAAAATGAAAATACGGTAAGCAAAGTAATTGAAATATTTTTAACTTGTTTTAATCTTAGTGAATGCAATGAAATCCTCAATGAAAATTTAAAATTTAAACATCCACTACGAAATGTATACAAAGTTTAAGTTCAACAAACAGTGGCTACGAAGGCTTCTTATTTAGGATTTAATATAAACTAAATAAACACAACTGATCTCTAAGATGCACCGAAGAGATTTGTAGAAATCTTCGCAAGCACATTGAACATATAGCGTTATTTATAATCATTATCGTTCCCTTGGGTTCCAGCAGAACAGGAAGTTTCAACGGCAAGCCTAAATTTGTCCATTTTCCTGTTCTCATCAGTGTCCATGTTTGCTCATCGTATTGCGTCTCATCCTCTCATGATATCCTTCATGTCGACCTCGGACGATTCACTCGTCTTTTTCCACTTAGTTTCCAGTCAAGGACCAGGTACGCGATGTCATTTGACCGCCTCTTCAGCGTGAATACAGTCCATCCTCATTTCCTCTTACATATATGTTGAGCAATAGATTATTGATGAGTTTTTTCCCCTATCTTCCTAATGCTTATCCTTCCTGAAAATTTAGTCTTCGGTACTGAACGAGGACAGCTGTTGATAGAAGTCTGCAACCTGTTCAAAAATCTTTACATGACAAGGACGTGAAATTTCCGGTTTGCATTAAACAATTGACTAACCAGACCTTATTGTTTGAGATTTATATGCTACTCTTCATCTTTAGTGAATTATGGATGTGCATCTTGCTTTCCCGATTCAGGCTTGTACATTATCATTCTTTACGCGTGTGGTTGAAACATTGCTATCCAGATACGTGAAGTGAGTAATTTTTCACATCTTTTTTTCTCGCTGATGGTGATCAGTGACGTAGTTGCTATAAGTCGGTTATCCTCAACACCTCCATCTTCCTTATGATCACCCGATGTCCTGTTCTCCCTGACTTCTGCTTCAGTCAGCTTCCTGGATTTTGCATTTAGGTCTCCGCGAAGGCGAGATCTTCTAGACTGTCTATATCAATCCAGCTCATTTCTGTCTACTCGTTACAATGGACAGTCTGATGAGAAGACCAGTGCACTAAGATGATAATCACAAGTCTTGTCTTCCTCTCGTATTCACCTGAGATGGCTCGCTTATTTTTCGTTGTAGATCATTTGAAAAGTTCCATAGTGATAAGGCTCTAGCGTTTAAGCAGTTTATAAATTACTTTGTGGCTAGAGCTGCTAAATGCCTTCACAAGGTCGGTGTGTGATATTGCTCATATAGACTAACAGCACAGTCGAAAATCAAACCACCATAGTGGTTAGACGTGAGGAAGAAATCTACGAGGGAAAGAAAACTGAAAACACCGAAGTGGAATTTGAAAGCCATCACACATCAAGCTTCAAATACTCAAGTCAACAAAACCTTCTAATTATTGCAATATACGACAAGAACAATGAATAGAAATCGCCTCAAATTCTTACTGGATTTTTCTGAAGAAGAGAAAAACATGAGCAAAGAATATCACTACATGAACACGTGCCGTTGCAACTATGTCAAAAATTGAAAATATATCACAATTCAATAAACACTCTGAAGTACTATTTGAAATGCCCTGTAAGTATTGTTATTCAATGGAAATGAGCCTGTGCGAAACAGGAAGGGGAAAAATCACCTTATCATGTGTTATACACTGACTGTGGCATATGGTTTATTCCCTGAACCTCATAAAGTGGATAACTCATTTGCCAATTAAGCGAAAGGAGCACAGGAGAAATTGAACTTCAAACTGAATTCATGTGTAGTTAATACACATTTGTAGTTTCTAAGGCTAAAGTGAACAATTCTCAAATGACAATGAAACCGTGAAATCATTTGCATGTGAAATTCAAATATCAAACGTTCTGCAATAACTGTGATAATTAAAGTGAATAATCCGACTACAGGAATAACTTAGTTTTAATATTTCTTAGGAAGGAATTCCAAATGAACTTTATCAAAATAGGATCAGTGTTAGCAGAGAATGCCGAACAGGAGTATATATGTATGTATATACAGTCATTGATTATCTCACGGTAATAGTTGGTCATTACACATATGAAAATAAGTTAGATGAAGCCAAATAAATCCCTAAATACTTAATGGGATAAATGAGTAGTTGTACCTGAGAGGACAGATTTTGCAGTATTTTTTACATAAATTCCAACGCTCAAAAATAATTCTAAAGGACTCACGAATTCCTGTACGTGAATATATAAAAAATCCTGTTGAAACAGATACGGAATCGTTCGTGGAAAAAATATGGTGCCAAATCCTGAAAAGATGAGGTGTCTTAAGGAAAAAACTTCACAGTATCAAGAAAAATGTTTGAAGAATCACGAAAACCAGAAATATCTAAACAGCAGTGATTCCAAAATAGAACTATTTTGAAGCACATCAAGATCCAACATAAATACTCTGAAATTCTCATTAGAATCAACGTACAAAATCCAAAACATATTCGGTTAAAAAATCGGAATATGCCAATCAAAAAGTCAACAGTAAACAGCGTTTATAACAAAACAAGAAAGCGAATAAAGCTAATTTAATTTTAAGCCCACAACAAAAAAAACGAGATTTTCAGTGTTGTAAAGAGGACCGCTTCAACGAATTCGTAATACTGAGAATACTCAACACAATACGACAAATGAGAACGCAATTTGTCATGCCCTTATGAAACCGATCTCAATTCGAAATGTCCTCTGAAAAATAAAATCTGTCAATTGAAGAAAACACCCATGTAAACCGAGAACAACCACAAGCACAATATAACAACGTCTTCAACACTCCATCACGATATTGCTGAAAGCAATTTCAGTTGAACTCAGTCGCACAGAGTTCACATTCTTTCGGCTATTGAGTAGGTGATAACAGTGGTGTGTGAAAGTGAAGAATGCGTGTTATGAGAGTGTGGAATAAAAGATTATCCTAACTGAAAATGACTAGCTGCTTCAGATGAGACCATTTAAATCCGAGGACTTTTGATCAGTTCAAAACATCTCATGGTTGATGATAATTTGGTCAACCACTGAACTTTGTCTGAATAAGTTTCTGGAGGCTATGGATGAGAATATATATCTGTCGTCCTTAATCAACGCATCTGTTTGAGAATGGTATGGAAATGGTAATTATCGTAGGACAATGTATTTGTTGAATTCCACGAATCTTCAGCGTTATTGTGATTGATGTGTAAAGTCATTATAACAACGTGACAAACAAAATAGACCTAACCAGCATCTCGGGATATCCTGCATTATTCTGTCAAACGGTGTCTGCACTCCATATCCATCTCGATGTATGTGAAGCCATGATTCAAGCTTTCCCACATATTTCACTTATAAATGTGTGTGTGAAAAACATTACAGTCTTGTGAATATTAACAGATTGCAACTAGTATCACAGTGACATACTCAGCTAATCCAGGAATTAGTGCGTCGAGCTAAGGGATTTGATTGGATTCGAATGTCTCACCAGATAATTTTCAAAGTAAGTGATTGTGAGGCAGGTAGCGTCATGATATGGCTTGTGAGAGTCGATACTTTTGTGATTACAAATAACTCAGTGCCAGTACGAATATTCGAGTGACTGAGTATGATGTCGAGGAAAGTGAGGAAGTTAATTGTATGCATATTACTACTCATATTGTATTCGAAATCTTTGTGTTACGATTGATAATTGATAATTGAAGAATGTGGAAATGAAAATGTTTTAGAGCATGAGATTTATGCTTACTCCTTTCTGTGAATGAGAACAAATTCACTTGATTCAGCACCGTATATCCAACACAATGGAAATGAATAAACGATAAACAACAGTTTGTACTTCAGTGGAGGCAGGCGTTGTGGAGACACTGTTGCACTAGTAATTTCCAAAATTACACAAGTGTATTAGAATCAATAAACCATTCAACACTGTATAAATTGGCATCCTTGACCTCAAAATCTATGTTCATATCTCCAGAAATAACCCGGTATACGAAACAAATGAGTCAAAATGATTTGCATCGTTTATATTGTCCATCAGTCTGCTAGTTTTTTGGCTACTGTGTCAGAGAGAATGTTGACTAGCTGAGGTATTGATGAACGGAATCTTGAGCGTAGTGTAGCATCCGAGCACTAAAGAGACGCCGCCAAATAATCGTGCATACTAATCGAAAACTTATTTTTGGTTACTAACTTTCACTCTCTGCAATATAATGAAATGACAAAAAAATGCATTTTGAGAGAAGCCTATGTATATAAATAAAACAAATATAAATATACATTTCAAGAAAGATAGATCAATGGCGTCAAAACACCTAATAACATTGTATGAGTGAAGAACACGCCTCAATACATCACGTGCACTTGAAATTATTGGATAATACGAGAAATTGAGTTAAGTAATCCTAAATGAGACACATGACAAAACATCAATTAGGAATACCGTCCACCAACCAAATTACCAAATAAAAAAACAGACAAAAAAGAACATCGAACTGCATTCACCTGCGTTTTATACCGGCCCTACGTCTCAGGAAACACAGCGAAATTGCGCAGCTACTATATTATCGTGGAATCACTACCACGTGAAATGTCACTCTCACCTTACAAGTATTCTGACAGGATTGTCACACTACTGAAGTAGACGACGCACTGGATAACCCTGAGTCAGAATCTCCGACTGATTTCTTCCTCTCAGTATTCGTAGTTATCGAGAATTTTGAAGATATGTACACCAAGTCATAGCGAATAAATGAACTTCCACATGATTCAATAAGATTATTGACTCTATTAAAGCCCGTATTCCACATGATTCTCGCCGACCTCATATGAACACAGACACATATGTGAGTGTGTATTTGTACATTTCAATGTGGTGTAAACACTGGCCATGAGAGTTTCAACGCAACTAAAAATTTCAATCCATTCTCATACAAAGCAGCGTACTGCAATTATGGGAGATGTAAGTGCCTCTGCTGACCTCCGAATGGCGAAATGCTCTATCTGACGATTGATATGTCAGCCATATGGCGTGGTGAAATGATATTGCCGTATCACATATGAGATAGTTGTTTTCACTGAGTAGGAAAGAAACCTGATCACATCAGCCAGTGGGAGACAAATGTCACCCACTATACAGTGGAATTATCCACACTGAGTCAAGATGCACATGAAACCCTATCCATTTCATGAAGTGGTGGACATTCGATACTGTACGTAAGACATCACCGAAGATGTTCTTAGGCTGTCAGAGATGTTTCTGTGTGTCAATGGGAAGTGAAATGTTCACATAATGAAAAGTCAATCCAGTGATGAGATCATGTGTATTACTGGTGAAATGTAAGGATTTTTCTGAAGCAGAATGCATTATGCTGAAACAATACTACAGCAACTAAGTCAAGTATATATATTCAGCATAAGAAATGTCACGAGCGAAATGAACCAGTTAGCGCAAAGCATTCTGCTTAGTGATATACAACCACCTTTACAATATTTTATATATTGCTACCTTTGTATGTCACATGATATACAATGTATACCAATGTTCACATCGGCTTATGTAATTGTACGAGCCTGTTTACTTGAAGTCGATGAATACGTGAATACATGTTTTTACATTCTCCGTTTCCTGATGTCTGCTCTTCATTCAATAGTAATTTTTAATAAGTTTAGAGTTTTGAATTGGAGTCTGTCAAAATGGAAACACATCGAATTTGTCTTACTTGAAACTATAATAATAATGTGTGAATAAACGTGATTTCGTATAAAAAAATTGAACTCAAAGAAATGATTAGTATTATTCGCAACAATGCGCTAATTATTAGATGGTTTAAATATTATTTCAAGCAAACGACTGTCTAGCTGTTTTCAGAGAGTTAAACCGGGTATCTAGGGAGAGGCTGTGACAAGTAGAGTCGAGAAGGTTGTAGGCGGGCAGTAATTCTTCGAAGAAGAAATTGTGAAGTTCGTCGCGCTGTGTCATAAATTGGCACAAATTATATCCCATTGACTGACCATTTGATCAGATTACAGTGAATAAACTGTCTACAAGCTCGCCTTGTAAGTTGCGAGTCCTGAGTTGGAACACTTGTGGTGGGTGGTTAATAATGAAGAGTACCAATAGACGCTGGCGAACACAGATGTCCAGTACTTAGGTCGTATAAGTACTTAAAAATATTCTGATGTTAACTAGTGACTGGCTCTATTCAGACAGTTTACCCGGGTATACAGTGAGAGGATGTGAAGAGTTAGGAAGAGAAGATTGTAGGTGGGGTAGTCACTCTTCGAAGAAGAATTTTTGATGTGGTCGTGCTGTGTCATAAATTGGCGGAAATCATTTCCCATTGGCTGGCCATTTGATCACGATACAGTGTCTTAACGTTCTACAAGCTCGCCTTATAACCCGGAGGTACTGGGTTCCAACACCTGTGATGGATGCTTTCTTTGAAGGTTCCCAAATGAGGCTTGCGAAACTGCTGTCCAGTAGTTCCAGCAACTCCAGCAGTTCTACAACTGATGTCAGTTCACGATGAAACCCTCCAACCAGTCAAGTAATACAAACGACTTCAAACTGCAACATACATGTCGAAGATCAGTCAGGCAGTATACAACTCCCTAAATACGTCCGAATGAGCAGAATAATGAGTATTGACGGAAATAGATGAGCGATCTGTTTCAACCAATACTGAACAAAATGATACAGCGGAAGACAAATCAAATCTCCAGAAAGTCCAATCGACTTGACTGAGTACACTACAGATGACACGCATCAAATCATTCACCTATCCAATCTGAATACTTAGGATGAGAATACAAATCTGTCGACGTACATCTCTTACTCTTCCCTTTCTTCTTGGATGGCGAATCAACGTGTAGTCTGTAGTTTCAGTTAATTTGCATACACACTCGTTTTATACTCTGCTGAGTGTTCAGATTATCACACATGGCGAATTGACGATTATTTCCCATCTGAACAACTTTTATCCATATGATCTTTTGAAGTCCATACTAGTGTCTGAAATTATCTATCATGTCGACATCATTTTATCTGCCTACAAGGACATCTAGTTTAGTTCACATAAAAATCTGAGCAAAACAACACTCATCCCAGTGACAAACACAGATCTGAACATGGATTAGAGTAACACATTCGAGTAATCCAATAATTATTGTGTCAGGCTTGGTTGAAGTGAGTACATCCCAAGATAAGTGAACTGAATAGTGTCATACAGGGACTAAGAGACGACATTTTTCAAGCGTGATATTAGTTTCTGTCATTATCACAACTGAAGCGCATGTCTCATGATGAATTTGACTGATATAATTTCCGCATTTGAAAGTGTTTTCATTCACTTATTTGGATGTCTTCAAAAAACATTTTTGAACAATATCAATACGGCTTACTCTTTTCTGCAGATATGAACAAATTCATTACATAAAGCACATTCATTGAAAATTCAACATGGTACAATAGAGTTAAAAATTACTGTCAATATGAATAAGAGTTTCTAGGTTTCCAGACCGTTGTTGTTGCGAACTTCCTGGAATAATTTGAGCGACGAGTCACATTGATTCATTTTAAATTATTTAAGTTAATCCCAGCGTGTTAAGAAAATGAATACAAGATTTTTATGAACGCCTCGCCGTGTAAGCCACAGCTTCTTCAGCAGATTTATTCGGATTTTTAATAATCATCAAAATATATAGTCAAAAACGTTTTACATAAAATGATGTCAGTTTATTTGAAGGTCAATTGTCCATGGATATTTATTTTACCAATAGAAGTATGTAAGCAGTCCGCACAACAACAATTTGACATTAGTCATTATAAATATGAGTGGAGACTGCTTACATATTCTATTGGTAAAAAAGTGTAAATGGACAAATGACCTTCAAATAAACTGACTTCATTTTATATAAACATTTTTTGACTATATATTTTGATGATTAATAAAAATCCGAATAAATATGCTGAAGAAGCTGTGGTTTACACGCGAAACGTTTAGAAAAATCTTGTTTGAATTTTGTTAACACGCTGGGATTAATTTAAATAATTTATAATGAATGAATAAGAGTGTTCTTTGAAACCAGAAATCCTATCAGTTGACAGAATTTACTTGACATAATTTCCACAATTATCTCTGTGCGAATGACGCTCATACATTCGATTAATAGTGAACAAATTGTCCTCCTAATCTTAAAAGATGATACCATGCATCTTGAGAAATGAAGGCAGTTTTGTAATCATAAAAAACACAATTCAGATTTAGGCATACATAGGGCTGATCATTTAGCTCGTGTGTCTCATTGTAAACATATTGATAGTCATTGATGATTTTATGCGCACTCGAAAAGTGAAAATTAGTGTGCAAAACCCCATGCGTGAAATTTCCGTCACAAAGTTTATTAACTGACCTTGTGTTTCTGGAAAATATGAAATAAGTAGACAAAGAAACAAGGTGTTAGCAACTGTGTAAGCTTGTGCAATTCCAGTTTATCAACCAGGTCTATGCGTACAAAAGTAAATTGTCGTTACATTAGTATCACATTTTACATAAGTTTTATTACTATAAAGCTTAATACCTCCTTATTCTTTTTGTGATTAATATTCCTGGTTCACTTTAAACTATCTTATGTCTGTAGCATTATCTTGACTCGTTTCAGCATTAGCATAATAAATATTATTACTAATATTACTCAGATCACAATCCTAGATGTATTCTCCAATGCATAACTCCCTATGTTAGTGGTGTAATTGAAGCGTAATGCATTTTATCTTAATTCTATTCCGTCATACTCCCTTTCCTTTATCTGTTTGGATATGACCTGAAAGAAGTTCGCCTGTGTCGTCTTGCATGATTAGTTCGATGAAGTTTATTTGCTTATCAATCTTATAACTCCCAACGTATTTTCAGTAGGATAAAGATACATATATACACGTATGCATCTGCGTACGTAGAGCATTCAGATGAAGAGTTCTTCCTTAATCTTCTGAATTCATAAGATCCCCCTATATTCAACTTTGTTGCTTCCTTCGACATCATAGTGCGATTGTGTGACGAGATGCAAGGTTAACACTCACAAACTCCATTTCAGTTCAATGAATTCCACGTGATATTCAGTCAGGCGAAATGCAAGCTGTCACAAAGTGGAAACGATAATTACCTTCGTAGAGTAGTGTCATCACATAAATACAGGCGTGTAAGGGATAGTAACCTGTGATAACATATCATCAGTAATACTCTTATTATATAATGAACACTGACTGCGTCATGTGCATTATTCTCCACAGCTCATGAAGCGAGTCTCACATTGACCAAGTGAGCTTAATCAGATATGAAAACTGGCTTGAAAAGTCATTCTGACGTAGTAGTTTCCGAAAGTATTTTTCACTTGACATTTCAAGTAGATTTATTATTATTGAGTGGTTATTAAACTGAGAGGTAATAAATGTATCAAAGTGGGAGTTTGTCAGTGTTTTTACTCAGGCTATTTTGACTATCGTGTTTAGAGATACAAGGGTCTTTTGAAGTTCTTATTATTCGTTTTCTATGATTTGTTTTATTGAGATAATTTTCAAGTGTGATTTTCCTATGTTTCACCCCAAATACTCTCCCTGTGGTTTAGAGAATACTCACCTTTGACTGAAAACATGAACGAATTTGAAAGATTCTGTATATTGGAACTTCAGCAAGTTAATAGTCAATATTATTTACATTTATGCGCTGAGTATTAAAATAACTAACTATATTTAAGGAGGCTTTGTTGGTGATGAACGCGTCTACAAATTTTCGAGACGATAATTCGCCCGCTAAAATCGACGATTGTCAAGCAGAAGAATTTCGCAAAGTTGATCAAATTATTCACCAACATAATTGTATCATTTCGAAATTTTGGCTGTCGACATTTTTAAGAAAATCACAGGTCTTGTGAATCGAAATCGAACGAGATAAGGATACGAGTAATATAATTGGTCAGCTCAGGAAATGTTTCATGAAGCTTGGTGAATGATTTGAATCTACGTGGTTTCCAGGATAATTGTGAGTAAGACAGGTTATTGAGGCAATGAAAGGCGTCAAACATCTAATAAGAGACGATATTATTCTGACTGCAAAATAGCTTCTGTCATTATCAAAACTGAAGTCAGTCAATTCGCTACCAGCGGATAAAACCGCATACATCGTATACTGAATTTGACTCATATTTACTTCAAAATCTCAGTGTGTGGATGTTTGCATATCTAAGCTCATTTGAGAATAACCACTTGAAAAGATACTATGATTTGGACTTACGCTTTCCTGTACATGTAAACATTTTCATTTTATTCAACACATGATATATCCAAAAATATTTAGGTATGGTTAAACCATTACTACCATTTCAATACGACTATTCTGAAAACAGTCGATTTCATGTTGAATGCATGAATATATCTGACTTTAGAATTTCCAAAATTATCCCAACGGATAACAAACCACCTAGTGGTGAAGCCATAGAATCCCTGAACCGGAAAATGTATGTGTGACACATGTCAAATAAAGTTGATTCTGAAAGCACCAAGGGAGTTTATGCTTGTTATGGAATTCATGGTATCGGCTATTCAGTTAAAGTAATAATCTACCTGTGAACAAGAATTCAGAAACACCAACATATACATGTTCAAAATGGCTACACCACTGAACCTGTGTAAAAATAAAGTGGGACATTTTAAATTTCATACGAAAAATCTGAATGAGGATATTGATATACTGACCTTGTAATCCTAAACAATTGAATCAAGGAATTATTAAATAAATGAAGGATTTCGCACTCATCAAAGTGGTAAAAAAATTGTTTGGCGGCGAATGACACAGAAATCGACACAAAGGTGATGAATGCTCGCAAAATTAAAGATATCTCAACATCATTTATTCAAGCAGATTGAATATAAAGAAACAAGCAATAAGTGGGTTGAAGAGATCGAAAAACAGGAAATATGAAATAACTACTATCAGGATAACCGAAGGCAAAAATTAATTTTACCGAAACTGCAGCACGTATAACATCAAAAATATACTGTGGTTTGCATATAGAGAACTCCTTGAGCAACTAGGTACAGTCAGCACAGACAAAACAAACATCGAACTGAATTCATCTGCAACTTATACCGGTCCTACGTCTCAGGAAACACTCCAAAATTGCGAAAATACAATAACGTCGTGGAACAACTACCACGTGGAATGTCGCTCTCACCTTACAAGCATTCTGGCAGGATTGTCACACAACTGAAGTAGACGAGGCACTGGATTACTCTGTGTCAGAATCTTCAACTGATTTCTTTCCTGATATAGGAATAAAACTTGTGCACTGCGGTAGAGTATAATTCCATTATGGGTAAATTTTTGTTTTGATAAAGTCTCACAGTGTTATACAGTAATGTTTACTGATGACGTTTCGAGCACAATTTATTGCTCATAATCATATCACCTTGATATGATTATGAGCAATAAATTGTGCTCGAAACGTCATCAGTAATTACTGATTTCTTTCTCTTATTATTCGTAGTTATAGAGAATTGTGAGGCTATGTTCATCAAATCGTAACGAATAAATGAACTTTGACATGATTCTCGCCGACCTTATATGAACACAGACACATATGTGAGTGTGTATTTATACATTTCAATGTGGTGTAAACACTGGACATGCGAGTTTCGACTTGACAAAAAATGTAAATCAATTCTCATACATAAGAGCATGCCGTGCTGAAATGATATCTCCGTACACATATGAGTAGGAGGGAACCCTGATCACATCGGACAGTGGGAGAAAAATGTCGCCCATAATACACCGGATTTTTCGAAAGCAGAATGCATTATGATGAGATAACACTACCGCAGCGACCCAAACTAAATTTACTTCACATAAGAAATGTCACGAGCGAAATTGGTTTGGCTACCGCAAAGCGTCCTGCTTAGTAATATACAACCATCTTTACAATATTCTACATATTGCTACTATTGTATATCACACGATATGCAGTGTATATCAATGTTCACATCGACTGATGTAATTGTCCGGGCCTAGTTACTTGAAGTCGATGAATACGTGAATACATGTTTTTACATTCTCCATTTCCTGATGTCTGCGTTTCATTCAATAGTAATTTTTAACAAGTTTTGAATTGGAGTCTCTTAAAATGGAAACGCAATGATTTATCTTACCTTGAACTATGATAGGAATGTATGATATAAAGTGAGTTTGTAAGTTAAAATTGGACACAACGAAATGATTAGCGTTATTCGGAACAATGCGCCAACTATTCGGTCGTATATTCTGAGATATGACTGAATCATAAAAGCATATTGAATGGCAACGCAGGTAGGAGCGAAACGGCATGATAGAGACTGTGCGTGTAACATAGATTAAATGAATTGCATAGATGGATTCAGTCAACATTAATGATATTAAATTAAACAATAAATATTCGAAAAATATTTTGATGCTAACTAGTGACTGTCTCTATTCAGAGAGTTAACCTTGGTATCTAGAGAGAAGCAGTGACAAGTAGGGTACAGAAGGTTGTAGGTGGGGCAGTAAATCCTCGAAGAAGACATTTTGAAGTTCGTAGCGCTGTGTCATAAAATGGCACAAATCTTATCTAATGTTTGTTGAATTCTAGGAATCTTCAACGTTAATGTGATCGATGTGTAAACTTATGATAACAATGTGACGACAAGCCAAATTGACCTGACCAGCATCTCGCCATATGCTGTATTATTCTGTCAAACGGCGTCTGCACTCCGTATCCATCTCGATGTATGTGAAGCTACGTTTCAACCTTTTTGCGTTCAAGCATGATTCAAGCTTTCCCACTTATTTCACTTATAAATGTGTGTGAAACACATTACAGTCTTGTGAATATTAACAGATTTCAACTAGTATCACAGTGACATACTCAGCTAATCCAGGAATTAGTGCGTCGAGCTAAGGGATTTGATTGGATTCGAATGTCTCACCAGATAATTTTCAAAGTAAGTGATTGTGAGGCAGGTAGCGTCATGATATGGCTTGTGAGAGTCGATACTTTTGTGATTACAAATAACTCAGTGCCAGTACGAATATTCGAGTGACTGAGTATGATGTCGAGGAAAGTGAGGAAGTTAATTGTATGCATATTACTACTCATATTGTATTCGAAATCTTTGTGTTACGATTGATAATTGATAATTGAAGAATGTGGAAATGAACATGTTTTAGAGCATGAGATTTATGCTTACTCATTTCTGTGAATGAGAACAAATTCACTTGATTCAGCACCGTATATCCAACACAATGGAAATGAATAAACAATAAACAACAGTTTGTACTTCAGTGGAGGCAGGCGTTGTGGAGACACTGTTGCACTAGTAATTTCCTAAATTATACAAATGAATTACAATCAATAATCCACTCAACGCCATATAGGTAGTTTTCAATAGTCTCAAAATTTTTGTTACATCTTGTCAAATATTGAGGAGTTTATTCGATTTGTGAAATTCTCACCCTCCGTTGGTCAGCCAGTGTGTGAGCTACACTTTCAACCAGAATGTTATCTGATGGAGATGTAAAGGGAGATCAGCCTTAGCGTGATGAAGGTCCTGAACGCTGGATAGATATCACTCAAAGTGAAGCGGAGTAATAGATTTTACATTTTTATCACTAACCTTCAAGCTCTAAAATAGATTTAATCGATGAAAACAAACGCATTATAAGGGATATGTATATTATATCAGCAATCCTATCAGTTGAACTAAACAACTTCAGACGGATATTGATAACTTCAAATTGAATTATTGACAACTACGAGGGAATTTGTCGAGTAATATCCAAAACTTTCATAACGGACAATACATGTTTCTCATCACAAAAAATGCTACAAAATTTAATAGATTGAAACACAACACGAAACATTTGAGATATCGATTCCTTAACAGACAGTCCTCCATCAAATCTTTCGTCATCTTCTATTTCGCATTAACGCAACATGTGAAATGACATCATTCAGTGTAACATGCACGATGATTAGTTAGCTGTAGTCGTTCGAATACATGATTTCCAAGTATCGTTCATAATAGAAATAAATAATATTAACATTGTATGTCATATGTTGTCAATGTATATCAAATTTCACATCGGATCATGTATTTGTCCGGGCCTGTTTTACTTGAAATAGATAAATACACAACTGTATGATTGTTTATTCTTTCGTTTCCTTATATTCGCCATCGTCCTATGATGTATATTTTAGAGTATTGAATTATATCTCTCAAAATTTGGATATATTCAATTTATCTTACCTTTTACTATGATTGTGAAATATGATGAAAGTCATTTTTATGCAAACGTTTTACTGAATAAATTATGATTGCTTTTACTGGCTTCACGTATTCGGTCATATATTCTAAGGATTGAGTGCCTGAAAATATCGTATAGATTGACAACGGAAATTTAGGAGATTGGGGAACATTGAGAAAACGCGTGTCACACAAGTCAAATGAGTTGCATGTGTATATGTATTCAGCATTCCACCAATTTTTACTTTGTTAATTTCTTTCCCTTCGAAAATTGAGAGAATATTTAGGCGAATAGTGAGTACGAGTTATTGTGAACTTCAGTATTCATGTTGAAGGTAACTCAGACAGTGTTTCACACACTGTATGTCTTCGAATGAACTGAACACACGGCGTTGATAATGGTGGCTGAGGGTTCAAAGCCAGCCATATTTTAAAATCATTCAACATGGTCCTGATGATGTCACAAGAAATTTGAACAGAAAACATTGCAGTCATCAAGCACGGTATGCTTTCAGTGACTAGCTGTCTCTTTTCCTTCTTCATACATGCCAAATTTTTTTGCGAAATTAACCAACAATAAATGAACATAATTTAGTTTGACCAGCTGAACTGCCTTCAGAAGTGTTACCCAGAAAAATATGTCATTTCATTAGACTACACTTTGGACAATGATTTGAACGTCTATTGAATTCACTGAGAAGTTTATGTATCAAATGCACTGAAAATCTACCTACTCAAAACGGATTTGATGGAAATGCTTCAAGCTCGGGAAATGAATGTAAACCTGTCCACATCCATCAGTTTCTGTCTGAGTTTACTACGAAAATCAAATGAATGCAAACAGAAAGTGTTTGTTTGAAACAAACGAGTGTCATTGCTTAACTGAGTGAGGTGAAGACGTTGAATCACCACTTGATCGTCCGATTTGATCTGAACAACATTCTCCAAGTTGATGCATTGAAATTACAGCCGGTTCTTAAAATCGCCCTGCACCTCGATACTTGTTAAACTTCGTTTGCCTTTGTCTGTTGTACTACACATTTGAATTTTTATGAAAGATATTCTGGTCACGTGAATGTGAGTAGGTTTCAGCAAATAATCGAATAAAATATTCAGTCAATCCAAGAGTTGGTGCTTCAAGCTAGGTGAATGAGATAAACGCGAGTGTTTCCGCAGTTCATTGCAACAAGAGGTGGTCACTCATAATCTGCCAGCGTCCATCAGTCGATGAAAGGTTATCCTTTTCTAATATACAACGTGTTTTATATCAGTATGATAATTCAAGAGACTAAATGGTTTTCTGGTCTAAATATCGATGTTCGATGCATGACTGATTTGACCGATTTCAGTTCTTAATCATTGTGTGGGGATATGTAAATAATTGAATAATGTGGAAACCAACATTTTGCAAACCACAAGATTTACGCTTACCATTTTCTGTGAATGAAAACAAATTCATTTCATTTATCATGATACATTCAACATGATACAAAGATTTATAAAGCATCAGTCTTAATTTTAATGCGAGTATTGTTGACTTAAATGATATTCTGATGCTAACTAGTGACTGGCTCTATTCAGACAGTGAACCTGGGTGTCTACGGGGAAGCTGTGACAAGTAGGGTAGAGAAGGTTTTAGGTGAGGCAGCCAGTATTCGAAGAAGACATTTTGAAATGGTCACGTCGTGTCATAAAATGGGAGAAATCATATCTCATTGGCTGGCCATTTGATCAGGTTACAGTGGCTTAATGGTCTACGAGTTCGCCTTGTACGCCGAAGGTCCTGGTTTCGGACCCATGTGGTGGGTGTTCACTGATGAAGAGTATCAAACAAGGCTGGCGAAACAGGTCTCCGGTACATTCACGTTTCGTGATAGTTCTGTAACTGATGTCAGCCCATGATGAAATCTTCCAACCAGTCAAGTAATACAAACGACTTCAAACTGCAACATACATGTCGAAGATCAGTCAGGCAGTATACAACTCCCTAAATACGTCCGAATGAGCAGAATAATGAGTATTGACGGAAATAGATGAGCGATCTGTTCCAACCAATACTGAACAAAATGATACAGCGGAAGACAAATCAAATCTCCAGAAAGTCCAATCGACTTGACTGAGTACACTACAGATGACACGCATCAAATCATTCACCTATCCAATCTGAATACTTAGGATGAGAATACAAATCTGTCGACGTACATCTCTTACTCTCCCCTTTCTTCTTGGATGGCGAATCAACGTGTAGTCTGTAGTTTCAGTTAATTTGCATACACACTCGTTTTATACTCTGCTGAGTGTTCAGATTATCACACATGGCGAATTGACGATTATTTCCATCTGAACAACTTTTATCCATATGATCTTCTGAAGTCCAAACTAGTGTCTGAAATTATCTATCATGTCGACATCTTTTTATCTGTTCAGAACAGAATATTAAGAGCGAACAACTGTCTTCAATAAATTATTCTCCAGGCTCTACAATTATTAATCCATTAATTTAAGCATACAATAGCCAGTAAAGGCATCAGAATGTGTATTGTGGAACAAGTATAAGATGGGATGAAACAATAGTCATATCGTTTTTCAATATGCATGTTCAATGAAAACATGGGGCAAAATGAGATGAAGTAATTTAATTTAATGAAGAGTATATATATATGTTATATATTGTCAACAGAAAATACAGGTTTCGAGAGTGACTGTAATCAGGGTTTAAGACAATGTGAAAATAAACCAACGAATGGGGCGGTTTAGACATGAATGAAAAACAAAACGATATTGTTCTTACTGATGTTTCGCTATTTAATGCTAGTAGCTTTATCAAAGTATTATTCTTATCCTTGTTATTTTCAATCTTGAGCTTATGTCTAGACCACCCCATTCGTTGGTTTATTTTCACATTGTCTCAAACCCTGATTACAGTCACTCTCGAAACCTGTATTTTCTGTTGACAATATATAACGTATATATATATACATCATTGAATTAAATTACTTCATCTCATTTTGCCCCATGTTCTCATTGACCATGCATATTGAAAAACGATATTACTATATGACTATTGTTTCACCACATCATATACTTGTTCCATAATACACTTTCTGATTTGATTGTAATTTGCCTTTACTGGCTATTGTATGCTTAATTTATTTGATTAATAATTGTAGAGCCCGAAGAAGAATTATTGGAGAACATTTGTTCGCCTTTAAATATTTTGATCTTTTTATCTGTCTATAAGGCCATCAAAACAAAATTTACCCATTATGGAATTACACTCTACCACAGTGAACAAGTTTTATTCGAGTAATCCAATACTTATTGCGCCAGGCTTGGTTGATCAATCTGAAGTTAGTATATCCCAAGATAAGTGCACTGAATAGTGTCATACAGGGAATGAGAGACGACATTTTTCAAGCGTGATATTGGTTTCTGTCATTATCACAACTGAAGCGCATGTCTCATGATGAATTTGACTGATATAATTTCCGCATTTGAAAGTGTTTTCTCATTCACTTATTTGGATGTCTTCAAAAAACATTTTTGAACAATATCAATACGGCTTACTCTTTTCTGCAGATATGAACAAATTCATTACATAAAGCACATTCATTGAAAATTCAACATGGTACCAATAGGGTTAAAATAGGGTTACTTTCAATATAAATACGAGTGTTCTCCAAAAACAGAAATCTTATTAGTTAACAGAATTCATTTGACATAATAATTTCCATAATTATCTCTGTGTGAATGACGCTCATACAATCGATTGATAGTGAACAAATTGTCCTCCTAATCTTAAAAGATGATACCATGCATCTTGAGAAATGAAGGCAGTTTTGTAATCATAAAAAACACAATTCAGATTTAGGCATACATAGGGCTGATCATTTAGCTCGTGTGTCTCATTGTAAACATATTGATAGTCATTGATGATTTTATGCGCACTGGAAAAGTGAAAATTAGTGTGCGAAACCCCATGCGTGAAATTTCCGTCACAAAGTTTATTAACTGACCTTGTGTTCTGGAAAATATGAAATAAGTAGACAAAGAAACAAGGTGTTAGCAACTGTGCAAGCTTGTGCAATTCCAGTTTATCAACCAAGTCACTGCGTACAAAAGTAAATGGTCGTTACATTAGTATCACATTTTACATAAGTTTTATTACTATAAAGCTTAATACCTCCTTATTCTTTTTGTGATTAATATTCCTGGTTCACTTTAAACTATCTTATGTCTGTAGCATTATCTTGACTCGTTTCAGCATTAGCATAATAAATATTATTACTAATATTACTCAGATCACAATCCTAGATGTATTCTCCAATGCATAACTCCCTATGTTAGTGGTGTAATTGAAGCGTAATGCATTTTATCTTAATTCTATTCCGTCATACTCCCTTTCCTTTATCTGTTTGGATATGACCTGAAAGAAGTTCGCCTGTGTCGTCTTGCATGATTAGTTCGATGAAGTTTATTTGCTTATCAATCTTATAACTCCCAACGTATTTTCAGTAGGATAAAGATACATATATACACGTATGCATCTGCGTACGTAGAGCATTCAGATGAAGAGTTCTTCCTTAATCTTCTGAATTCATAAGATCCCCCTATATTCAACTTTGTTGCTTCCTTCGACATCATAGTGCGATTGTGTGACGAGATGCAAGGTTAACACTCACAAACTCCATTTCAGTTCAATGAATTCCACGTGATATTCAGTCAGGCGAAATGCAAGCTGTCACAAAGTGGAAACGATAATTACCTTCGTAGAGTAGTGTCATCACATAAATACAGGCGTGTAAGGGATAGTAACCTGTGATAACATATCATCAGTAATACTCTTATTATATAATGAACACTGACTGCGTCATGTGCATTATTCTCCACAGCTCATGAAGCGAGTCTCACATTGACCAAGTGAGCTTAATCAGATATGAAAACTGGCTTGAAAAGTCATTCTGACGTAGTAGTTTCCGAAAGTATTTTTCACTTGACATTTCAAGTAGATTTATTATTATTGAGTGGTTATTAAACTGAGAGGCAATAAATGTATCAAAGTGGGAGTTTGTCAGTGTTTTTACTCAGGCTATTTTGACTATCGTGTTTAGAGATACAAGGGTCTTTTGAAGTTCTTATTATTCGTTTTCTATGATTTGTTTTATTGAGACAATTTTCAAGTGTGATTTTCCTATGTTTCACCCCAAATACTCTCCCTGTGGTTTAGAGAATACTCACCTTTGACTGAAAACATGAACGAATTTGAAAGATTCTGTATATTGGAACTTCAGCAAGTTAATAGTCAATATTATTTACATTTATGCGCTGAGTATTAAAATAACTAACTATATTTAAGGAGGCTTTGTTGGTGATGAACGCGTCTACAAATTTTCGAGACGATAATTCGCCCGCTAAAATCGACGATTGTCAAGCAGAAGAATTTCGCAAAGTTGATCAAATTATTCACCAACATAATTGTATCATTTCGAAATTTTGGCTGTCGACATTTTTAAGAAAATCACAGGTCTTGTGAATCGAAATCGAACGAGATAAGGATACGAGTAATATAATTGGTCAGCTCAGGAAATGTTTCATGAAGCTGGTGAATGATTTGAATCTACGTGGTTTCCAGGATAATTGTGAGTAAGACAGGTTATTGAGGCAATGAAAGGCGTCAAACATCTAATAAGAGACGATATTATTCTGACTGCAAAATAGCTTTGTCATTATCAAAACTGAAGTCAGTCAATTCGCTACCAGCGGATAAAACCGCATACATCGTATACTGAATTTGACTCATATTTACTTCACAATCTCAGTGTGTGGATGTTTGCATATCTAAGCTCATTTGAGAATAACCACTTGAAAAGATACTATGATTTGGACTTACGCTTTGCTGTACATGTAAACATTTTCATTTTATTCAACACATGATATATCCAAAAATATTTAGGTATGGTTAAACCATTACTACCATTTCAATACGACTATTCTGAAAACAGTCGATTTCATGTTGAATGCATGAATATATCTGACTTTAGAATTTCCAAAATTGTCCCAACGGATAACAAACCACCTAGTGGTGAAGCCATAGAATCCCTGAACCGGAAAATGTATGTGTGACACATGTCAAATAAAGTTGATTCTGAAAGCACCAAGGGAGTTTATGCTTGTTATGGAATTCATGGTATCGGCTATTCAGTTAAAGTAATAATCTACCTGTGAACAAGAATTCAGAAACACCAACATATACATGTTCAAAATGGCTACACCACTGAACCTGTGTAAAAATAAAGTGGGACATTTTAAATTTCATACGAAAAATCTGAATGAGGATATTGATATACTGACCTTGTAATCCTAAACAATTGAATCAAGGAATTATTAAATAAATGAAGGATTTCGCACTCATCAAAGTGGTAAAAAAATTGTTTGGCGGCGAATGACACAGAAATCGACACAAAGGTGATGAATGCTCGCAAAATTAAAGATATCTCAACATCATTTATTCAAGCAGATTGAATATAAAGAAACAAGCAATAAGTGGGTTGAAGAGATCGAAAAACAGGAAATATGAAATAACTACTATCAGGATAACCGAAGGCAAAAATTAATTTTACCGAAACTGCAGCACGTATAACATCAAAAATATACTGTGGTTTGCATATAGAGAACTCCTTGAGCAACTAGGTACAGTCAGCACAGACAAAACAAACATCGAACTGAATTCATCTGCAACTTATACCGGTCCTACGTCTCAGGAAACACTCCAAAATTGCGAAAATACAATAACGTCGTGGAACAACTACCACGTGGAATGTCGCTCTCACCTTACAAGCATTCTGGCAGGATTGTCACACAACTGAAGTAGACGAGGCACTGGATTACTCTGTGTCAGAATCTTCAACTGATTTCTTTCCTGATATAGGAATAAAACTTGTGCACTGCGGTAGAGTATAATTCCATTATGGGTAAATTTTTGTTTTGATAAAGTCTCACAGTGTTATACAGTAATGTTTACTGATGACGTTTCGAGCACAATTTATTGTTAATAATATTATCAGGTTGTTATGATTATGAGCAATAATTTTTGCTCGAACCTTCATAAGAAAATTACTGATTTCTTTCTCTTATTATTCGTAGTTATAGAGAATTGTGAGGCTATGTTCATCAAATCGTAACGAATAAATGAACTTTGACATGATTCTCGCCGACCTTATATGAACACAGACACATATGTGAGTGTGTATTTATACATTTCAATGTGGTGTAAACACTGGACATGCGAGTTTCGACTTGACAAAAAATGTAAATCAATTCTCATACATAAGAGCATGCCGTGCTGAAATGATATCTCCGTACACATATGAGTAGGAGGGAACCCTGATCACATCGGACAGTGGGAGAAAAATGTCGCCCATAATACACCGGATTTTTCGAAAGCAGAATGCATTATGATGAGATAACACTACCGCAGCGACCCAAACTAAATTTACTTCACATAAGAAATGTCACGAGCGAAATTGGTTTGGCTACCGCAAAGCGTCCTGCTTAGTAATATACAACCATCTTTACAATATTCTACATATTGCTACTATTGTATATCACACGATATGCAGTGTATATCAATGTTCACATCGACTGATGTAATTGTCCGGGCCTAGTTACTTGAAGTCGATGAATACGTGAATACATGTTTTTACATTCTCCGTTTCCTGATGTCTGCGTTTCATTCAATAGTAATTTTTAACAAGTTTTGAATTGGAGTCTCTTAAAATGGAAACGCAATGATTTATCTTACCTTGAACTATGATAGGAATGTATGATATAAAGTGAGTTTGTAGTTAAAATTGGACACAACGAAATGATTAGCGTTATTCGGAACAATGCGCCAACTATTCGGTCGTATATTCTGAGATATGACTGAATCATAAAAGCATATTGAATGGCAACGCAGGTAGGAGCGAAACGGCATGATAGAGACTGTGCGTGTAACATAGATTAAATGAATTGCATAGATGGATTCAGTCAACATTAATGATATTAAATTAAACAATAAATATTCGAAAAATATTTTGATGCTAACTAGTGACTGTCTCTATTCAGAGAGTTAACCTTGGTATCTAGAGAGAAGCAGTGACAAGTAGGGTACAGAAGGTTGTAGGTGGGGCAGTAAATCCTCGAAGAAGACATTTTGAAGTTCGTAGCGCTGTGTCATAAAATGGCACAAATCTTATCTAATTTTTGTTGAATTCTAGGAATCTTTGACGTCAATGTGATTGATGTGTAAACTTATGATAACAATGTGACGACAAGCCAAATTGACCTGACCAGCATCTCGCCATATGCTGTATTATTCTGTCAAACGGCGTCTGCACTCCGTATCCATCTCGATGTATGTGAAGCTACGTTTCAACCTTTTTGCGTTCAAGCATGTTTCAAGCTTTCCCGCTTATTTCACTTATAAATGTGTGTGAAACACATTACAGTCTTGTGAATATTAACAGATTTCAACTAGTATCACAGTGACATACTCAGCTAATCCAGGAATTAGTGCGTCGAGCTAAGGGATTTGATTGGATTCGAATGTCTCACCAGATAATTTTCAAAGTAAGTGATTGTGAGGCAGGTAGCGTCATGATATGGCTTGTGAGAGTCGATACTTTTGTGATTACAAATAACTCAGTGCCAGTACGAATATTCGAGTGACTGAGTATGATGTCGAGGAAAGTGAGGAAGTTAATTGTATGCATATTACTACTCATATTGTATTCGAAATCTTTGTGTTACGATTGATAATTGATAATTGAAGAATGTGGAAATGAACATGTTTTAGAGCATGAGATTTATGCTTACTCCTTTCTGTGAATGAGAACAAATTCACTTGATTCAGCACCGTATATCCAACACAATGGAAATGAATAAACAATAAACAACAGTTTGTACTTCAGTGGAGGCAGGCGTTGTGGAGACACTGTTGCACTAGTAATTTCCTAAATTATACAAATGAATTACAATCAATAATCCACTCAACGCCATATAGGTAGTTTTCAATAGTCTCAAAATTTTTGTTACATCTTGTCAAATATTGAGGAGTTTATTCGATTTGTGAAATTCTCACCCTCCGTTGGTCAGCCAGTGTGTGAGCTACACTTTCAACCAGAATGTTATCTGATGGAGATGTAAAGGGAGATCAGCCTTAGCGTGATGAAGGTCCTGAACGCTGGATAGATATCACTCAAAAGTGAAGCGGAGTAATAGATTTTACATTTTTATCACTAACCTTCAAGCTCTAAAATAGATTTAATCGATGAAAACAAACGCATTATAAGGGATATGTATATTATATCAGCAATCCTATCAGTTGAACTAAACAACTTCAGACGGATATTGATAACTTCAAATTGAATTATTGACAACTACGAGGGAATTTGTCGAGTAATATCCAAAACTTTCATAACGGACAATACATGTTTCTCATCACAAAAAAATGCTACAAAATTTAATAGATTGAAACACAACACGAAACATTTGAGATATCGATTCCTTAACAGACAGTCCTCCATCAAATCTTTCGTCATCTTCTATTTCGCATTAACGCAACATGTGAAATGACATCATTCAGTGTAACATGCACGATGATTAGTTAGCTGTAGTCGTTCGAATACATGATTTCCAAGTATCGTTCATAATAAAATAAATAATATTAACATTGTATGTCATATGTTGTCAATGTATATCAAATTTCACATCGGATCATGTATTTGTCCGGGCCTGTTTTACTTGAAATAGATAAATACACAACTGTATGATTGTTTATTCTTTCGTTTCCTTATATTCGCCATCGTCCTATGATGTATATTTTAAAGGTTTGTATTCCTACCTCTCAAAATTTGGATATATTCAATTTATCTTACCTTTTACTATGATTGTGAAATATGATGAAAGTCATTTTTATGCAAACGTTTTACTGAATAAATTATGATTGCTTTTACTGGCTTCACGTATTCGGTCATATATTCTAAGCATTGAGTGCCTGAAAATATCATATAGATTGACAACGGAAATTTAGGAGATTCGGGAACATTGAGAAAACGCGTATCACACAAGTCAAATGAGTTGCATGTGTATATGTATTCAGCATTCCACCAATTTTTACTTTGTTAACTTCTTTCCCTTCGAAAATTGAGAGAATATTTAGGCGAATAGTGAGTACGAGTTATTGTGAACTTCAGTATTCATGTTGAAGGTAACTCAGACAGTGTTTCACACACTGTATGTCTTCGAATGAACTGAACACACGGCGTTGATAATGGTGGCTGAGGGTTCAAAGCCAGCCATATTTTAAAATCATTCAACATGGTCCTGATGATGTCACAAGAAATTTGAACAGAAAACATTGCAGTCATCAAGCACGGTATGCTTTCAGTGACTAGCTGTCTCTTTTCCTTCTTCATACATGCCAAATTTTTTTGCGAAATTAACCAACAATAAATGAACATAATTTAGTTTGACCAGCTGAACTGCCTTCAGAAGTGTTACCCAGAAAAATATGTCATTTCATTAGACTACACTTTGGACAATGATTTGAACGTCTATTGAATTCACTGAGAAGTTTATGTATCAAATGCACTGAAAATCTACCTACTCAAAACGGATTTGATGGAAATGCTTCAAGCTCGGGAAATGAATGTAAACCTGTCCACATCCATCAGTTTCTGTCTGAGTTTACTACGAAAATCAAATGAATGCAAACAGAAAGTGTTTGTTTGAAACAAACGAGTGTCATTGCTTAACTGAGTGAGGTGAAGACGTTGAATCACCACTTGATCGTCCGATTTGATCTGAACAACATTCTCCAAGTTGATGCATTGAAATTACAGCCGGTTCTTAAAATCGCCCTGCACCTCGATACTTGTTAAACTTCGTTTGCCTTTGTCTGTTGTACTACACATTTGAATTTTTATGAAAGATATTCTGGTCACGTGAATGTGAGTAGGTTTCAGCAAATAATCGAATAAAATATTCAGTCAATCCAAGAGTTGGTGCTTCAAGCTAGGTGAATGAGATAAACGCGAGTGTTTCCGCAGTTCATTGCAACAAGAGGTGGTCACTCATAATCTGCCAGCGTCCATCAGTCGATGAAAGGTTATCCTTTTCTAATATACAACGTGTTTTATATCAGTATGATAATTCAAGAGACTAAATGGTTTTCTGGTCTAAATATCGATGTTCGATGCATGACTGATTTGACCGATTTCAGTTCTTAATCATTGTGTGGGGATATGTAAATAATTGAATAATGTGGAAACCAACATTTTGCAAACCACAAGATTTACGCTTACCATTTTCTGTGAATGAAAACAAATTCATTTCATTTATCATGATACATTCAACATGATACAAAGATTTATAAAGCATCAGTCTTAATTTTAATGCGAGTATTGTTGACTTAAATGATATTCTGATGCTAACTAGTGACTGGCTCTATTCAGACAGTGAACCTGGGTGTCTACGGGGAAGCTGTGACAAGTAGGGTAGAGAAGGTTTTAGGTGAGGCAGCCAGTATTCGAAGAAGACATTTTGAAATGGTCACGTCGTGTCATAAAATGGGAGAAATCATATCTCATTGGCTGGCCATTTGATCAGGTTACAGTGGCTTAATGGTCTACGAGTTCGCCTTGTACGCCGAAGGTCCTGGTTTCGGACCCATGTGGTGGGTGTTCACTGATGAAGAGTATCAAACAAGGCTGGCGAAACAGGTCTCCGGTACATTCACGTTTCGTGATAGTTCTGTAACTGATGTCAGCCCATGATGAAATCTTCCAACCAGTCAAGTAATACAAACGACTTCAAACTGCAACATACATGTCGAAGATCAGTCAGGCAGTATACAACTCCCTAAATACGTCCGAATGAGCAGAATAATGAGTATTGACGGAAATAGATGAGCGATCTGTTCCAACCAATACTGAACAAAATGATACAGCGGAAGACAAATCAAATCTCCAGAAAGTCCAATCGACTTGACTGAGTACACTACAGATGACACGCATCAAATCATTCACCTATCCAATCTGAATACTTAGGATGAGAATACAAATCTGTCGACGTACAACTCTTTCTCTCCCCTTTCTTCTTGGATGGCGAATCAACGTGTAGTCTGTAGTTTCAGTTAATTTGCATACACACTCGTTTTATACTCTGCTGAGTGTTCAGATTATCACACATGGCGAATTGACGATTATTTCCATCTGAACAACTTTTATCCATATGATCTTCTGAAGTCCAAACTAGTGTCTGAAATTATCTATCATGTCGACATCTTTTTATCTGTTCAGAACAGAATATTAAGAGCGAACAACTGTCTTCAATAAATTATTCTCCAGGCTCTACAATTATTAATCCATTAATTTAAGCATACAATAGCCAGTAAAGGCATCAGAATGTGTATTGTGGAACAAGTATAAGATGGGATGAAACAATAGTCATATCGTTTTTCAATATGCATGTTCAATGAAAACATGGGGCAAAATGAGATGAAGTAATTTAATTTAATGAAGAGTATATATATATGTTATATATTGTCAACAGAAAATACAGGTTTCGAGAGTGACTGTAATCAGGGTTTAAGACAATGTGAAAATAAACCAACGAATGGGGCGGTTTAGACATGAATGAAAAACAAAACGATATTGTTCTTACTGATGTTTCGCTATTTAATGCTAGTAGCTTTATCAAAGTATTATTCTTATCCTTGTTATTTTCAATCTTGAGCTTATGTCTAGACCACCCCATTCGTTGGTTTATTTTCACATTGTCTCAAACCCTGATTACAGTCACTCTCGAAACCTGTATTTTCTGTTGACAATATATAACGTATATATATATACATCATTGAATTAAATTACTTCATCTCATTTTGCCCCATGTTCTCATTGACCATGCATATTGAAAAACGATATTACTATATGACTATTGTTTCAACACATCATATACTTGTTCCATAATACACTTTCTGATTTGATTGTAATTTGCCTTTACTGGCTATTGTATGCTTAATTTATTTGATTAATAATTGTAGAGCCCGAAGAAGAATTATTGGAGAACATTTGTTCGCCTTTAAATATTTTGATCTTTTTATCTGTCTATAAGGCCATCAAAACAAAATTTACCCATTATGGAATTACACTCTACCACAGTGAACAAGTTTTATTCGAGTAATCCAATACTTATTGCGCCAGGCTTGGTTGATCAGTCTGAAGTTAGTATATCCCAAGATAAGTGCACTGAATAGTGTCATACAGGGACTAAGAGACGACATTTTTCAAGCGTGATATTAGTTTCTGTCATTATCACAACTGAAGCGCATGTCTCATGATGAATTTGACTGATATAATTTCCGCATTTGAAAGTGTTTTCATCATTCACTTATTTGGATGTCTTCAAAAAACATTTTTGAACAATATCAATACGGCTTACTCTTTTCTGCAGATATGAACAAATTCATTACATAAAGCACATTCATTGAAAATTCAACATGGTACCAATAGAGTTAAAAATTACTGTCAATATGAATAAGAGTTTCTAGGTTTCCAGACCGTTGTTGTTGCGAACTTCCTGGAATAATTTGAGCGACGAGTCACATTGATTCATTTTAAATTATTTAAGTTAATCCCAGCGTGTTAAGAAAATGAATACAAGATTTTTATGAACGCCTCGCCGTGTAAGCCACAGCTTCTTCAGCAGATTTATTCGGATTTTTTATAATCATCAAAATATATAGTCAAAAACGTTTTACATAAAATGATGTCAGTTTATTTGAAGGTCAATTGTTCATGGATATTTATTTTACAAATAGAAGTATGTAAGCAGTCCGCAAAACAACAATTTGACATTAGTCATTATAAATATGAGTGGAGACTGCTTACATATTCTATTGGTAAAAAAGTGTAAATGGACAAATGACTTTCAAATAAACTGACTTCATCTTATATAAACATTTTTTGACTATATATTTTGATGATTAATAAAAATCCGAATAAATATGCTGAAGAAGCTGTGGTTTACACGCGAAACGTTTAGAAAAATCTTGTTTGAATTTTGTTAACACGCTGGGATTAATTTAAATAATTTATAATGAATGAATAAGAGTATTCTTTGAAACCAGAAATCCTATTAGTTGACAGAATTCATTTGACATAATAATTTCCATAATTATCTCTGTGCGAATGACGCTCATACATTCGATTAATATTGAACAAATTGTCCTCCTAATCTTAAAAGATGATACCATGCATCTTGAGAAATGAAGGCAGTTTTGTAATCATAAAAAACACAATTCAGATTTAGGCATACATAGGGCTGATCATTTAGCTCGTGTGTCTCATTGTAAACATATTGATAGTCATTGATGATTTTATGCGCACTCGAAAAGTGAAAATTAGTGTGCAAAACCCCATGCGTGAAATTTCCGTCACAAAGTTTATTAACTGACCTTGTGTTTCTGGAAAATATGAAATAAGTAGACAAAGAAACAAGGTGTTAGCAACTGTGTAAGCTTGTGCAATTCCAGTTTATCAACCAAGTCACTGCGTACAAAAGTAAATGGTCGTTACATTAGTATCACATTTTACATAAGTTTTATTACTATAAAGCTTAATACCTCCTTATTCTTTTTGTGATTAATATTCCTGGTTCACTTTAAACTATCTTATGTCTGTAGCATTATCTTGACTCTTTTCAGCATTAGCATAATAAATATTATTACTAATATTACTCAGATCACAATCCTAGATGTATTCTCCAATGCATAACTCCCCATGTTAGTGGTGTAATTGAAGCGTAATGCATTTTATCTTAATTCTATTCCGTCATACTCCCTTTCCTTTATCTGTTTGGATATGACCTGAAAGAAGTTCGCCTGTGTCGTCTTGCATGATTAGTTCGATGAAGTTTATTTGCTTATCAATCTTATAACTCCCAACGTATTTTCAGTAGGATAAAGATACATATATACACGTATGCATCTGCGTACGTAGAGCATTCAGATGAAGAGTTCTTCCTTAATCTTCTGAATTCATAAGATCCCCCTATATTCAACTTTGTTGCTTCCTTCGACATCATAGTGCGATTGTGTGACGAGATGCAAGGTTAACACTCACAAACTCCATTTCAGTTCAATGAATTCCACGTGATATTCAGTCAGGCGAAATGCAAGCTGTCACAAAGTGGAAACGATAATTACCTTCGTAGAGTAGTGTCATCACATAAATACAGGCGTGTAAGGGATAGTAACCTGTGATAACATATCATCAGTAATACTCTTATTATATAATGAACACTGACTGCGTCATGTGCATTATTCTCCACAGCTCATGAAGCGAGTCTCACATTGACCAAGTGAGCTTAATCAGATATGAAAACTGGCTTGAAAAGTCATTCTGACGTAGTAGTTTCCGAAAGTATTTTTCACTTGACATTTCAAGTAGATTTATTATTATTGAGTGGTTATTAAACTGAGAGGCAATAAATGTATCAAAGTGGGAGTTTGTCAGTGTTTTTACTCAGGCTATTTTGACTATCGTGTTTAGAGATACAAGGGTCTTTTGAAGTTCTTATTATTCGTTTTCTATGATTTGTTTTATTGAGATAATTTTCAAGTGTGATTTTCCTATGTTTCACCCCAAATACTCTCCCTGTGGTTTAGAGAATACTCACCTTTGACTGAAAACATGAACGAATTTGAAAGATTCTGTATATTGGAACTTCAGCAAGTTAATAGTCAATATTATTTACATTTATGCGCTGAGTATTAAAATAACTAACTATATTTAAGGAGGCTTTGTTGGTGATGAACGCGTCTACAAATTTTCGAGACGATAATTCGCCCGCTAAAATCGACGATTGTCAAGCAGAAGAATTTCGCAAAGTTGATCAAATTATTCACCAACATAATTGTATCATTTCGAAATTTTGGCTGTCGACATTTTTAAGAAAATCACAGGTCTTGTGAATCGAAATCGAACGAGATAAGGATACGAGTAATATAATTGGTCAGCTCAGGAAATGTTTCATGAAGCTTGGTGAATGATTTGAATCTACGTGGTTTCCAGGATAATTGTGAGTAAGACAGGTTATTGAGGCAATGAAAGGCGTCAAACATCTAATAAGAGACGATATTATTCTGACTGCAAAATAGCTTCTGTCATTATCAAAACTGAAGTCAGTCAATTCGCTACCAGCGGATAAAACCGCATACATCGTATACTGAATTTGACTCATATTTACTTCAAAATCTCAGTGTGTGGATGTTTGCATATCTAAGCTCATTTGAGAATAACCACTTGAAAAGATACTATGATTTGGACTTACGCTTTCCTGTACATGTAAACATTTTCATTTTATTCAACACATGATATATCCAAAAATATTTAGGTATGGTTAAACCATTACTACCATTTCAATACGACTATTCTGAAAACAGTCGATTTCATGTTGAATGCATGAATATATCTGACTTTAGAATTTCCAAAATTATCTCAACGGATAACAAACCACTTAGTGGTGAAGCCATAGAATCCCTGAACCGGAAAATGTATGTGTGACACATGTCAAATAAAGTTGATTCTGAAAGCACCAAGGGAGTTTATGCTTGTTATGGAATTCATGGTATCGGCTATTCAGTTAAAGTAATAATCTACCTGTGAACAAGAATTCAGAAACACCAACATATACATGTTCAAAATGGCTACACCACTGAACCTGTGTAAAAATAAAGTGGGACATTTTAAATTTCATACGAAAAATCTGAATGAGGATATTGATATACTGACCTTGTAATCCTAAACAATTGAATCAAGGAATTATTAAATAAATGAAGGATTTCGCACTCATCAAAGTGGTAAAAAAATTGTTTGGCGGCGAATGACACAGAAATCGACACAAAGGTGATGAATGCTCGCAAAATTAAAGATATCTCAACATCATTTATTCAAGCAGATTGAATATAAAGAAACAAGCAATAAGTGGGTTGAAGAGATCGAAAAACAGGAAATATGAAATAACTACTATCAGGATAACCGAAGGCAAAAATTAATTTTACCGAAACTGCAGCACGTATAACATCAAAAATATACTGTGGTTTGCATATAGAGAACTCCTTGAGCAACTAGGTACAGTCAGCACAGACAAAACAAACATCGAACTGAATTCATCTGCAACTTATACCGGTCCTACGTCTCAGGAAACACTCCAAAATTGCGAAAATACAATAACGTCGTGGAACAACTACCACGTGGAATGTCACTCTCACCTTACAAGCATTCTGGCAGGATTGTCACACAACTGAAGTAGACGAGGCACTGGATTACTCTGTGTCAGAATCTTCAACTGATTTCTTTCCTGATATAGGAATAAAACTTGTGCACTGCGGTAGAGTATAATTCCATTATGGGTAAATTTTTGTTTTGATAAAGTCTCACAGTGTTATACAGTAATGTTTACTGATGACGTTTCGAGCACAATTTATTGCTCATAATCATATCACTTGATATGATTATGAGCAATAAATTGTGCTCGAAACGTCATCAGTAAACATTACTGATTTCTTTCTCTTATTATTCGTAGTTATAGAGAATTGTGAGGCTATGTTCATCAAATCGTAACGAATAAATGAACTTTGACATGATTCTCGCCGACCTTATATGAACACAGACACATATGTGAGTGTGTATTTATACATTTCAATGTGGTGTAAACACTGGACATGCGAGTTTCGACTTGACAAAAAATGTAAATCAATTCTCATACATAAGAGCATGCCGTGCTGAAATGATATCTCCGTACACATATGAGTAGGAGGGAACCCTGATCACATCGGACAGTGGGAGAAAAATGTCGCCCATAATACACCGGATTTTTCGAAAGCAGAATGCATTATGATGAGATAACACTACCGCAGCGACCCAAACTAAATTTACTTCACATAAGAAATGTCACGAGCGAAATTGGTTTGGCTACCGCAAAGCGTCCTGCTTAGTAATATACAACCATCTTTACAATATTCTACATATTGCTACTATTGTATATCACACGATATGCAGTGTATATCAATGTTCACATCGACTGATGTAATTGTCCGGGCCTAGTTACTTGAAGTCGATGAATACGTGAATACATGTTTTTACATTCTCCGTTTCCTGATGTCTGCGTTTCATTCAATAGTAATTTTTAACAAGTTTTGAATTGGAGTCTCTTAAAATGGAAACGCAATGATTTATCTTACCTTGAACTATGATAGGAATGTATGATATAAAGTGAGTTTGTAAGTTAAAATTGGACACAACGAAATGATTAGCGTTATTCGGAACAATGCGCCAACTATTCGGTCGTATATTCTGAGATATGACTGAATCATAAAAGCATATTGAATGGCAACGCAGGTAGGAGCGAAACGGCATGATAGAGACTGTGTGTGTAACATAGATTAAATGAATTGCATAGATGGATTCAGTCAACATTAATGATATTAAATTAAACAATAAATATTCGAAAAATATTTTGATGCTAACTAGTGACTGTCTCTATTCAGAGAGTTAACCTTGGTATCTAGAGAGAAGCAGTGATAAGTAGGGTACAGAAGGTTGTAGGTGGGGCAGTAAATCCTCGAAGAAGACATTTTGAAGTTCGTAGCGCTGTGTCATAAAATGGCACAAATCTTATCTAATGTTTGTTGAATTCTAGGAATCTTTAACGTCAATGTGATCGATGTGTAAACTTATGATAACAATGTGACGACAAGCCAAATTGACCTGACCAGCATCTCGCCATATGCTGTATTATTCTGTCAAACGGCGTCTGCACTCCGTATCCATCTCGATTTATGTGAAGCTACGTTTCAACCTTTTTGCGTTCAAGCTTGTTTCAAGCTTTTCGGTTTATTTCACTTGCAAATGTGTGTCAAACACATTACAGTCTTGTGAATATTAACAGATTTCAACTAGTATCACAGTGACATACTCAGCTAATCCAGGAATTAGTGCGTCGAGCTAAGGGATTTGATTGGATTCGAATGTCTCACCAGATAATTTTCAAAGTAAGTGATTGTGAGGCAGGTAGCGTCATGATATGGCTTGTGAGAGTCGATACTTTTGTGATTACAAATAACTCAGTGCCAGTACGAATATTCGAGTGACTGAGTATGATGTCGAGGAAAGTGAGGAAGTTAATTGTATGCATATTACTACTCATATTGTATTCGAAATCTTTGTGTTACGATTGATAATTGATAATTGAAGAATGTGGAAATGAACATGTTTTAGAGCATGAGATTTATGCTTACTCATTTCTGTGAATGAGAACAAATTCACTTGATTCAGCACCGTATATCCAACACAATGGAAATGAATAAACAATAAACAACAGTTTGTACTTCAGTGGAGGCAGGCGTTGTGGAGACACTGTTGCACTAGTAATTTCCTAAATTATACAAATGAATTACAATCAATAATCCACTCAACGCCATGTAGGTAGTTTTCAATAGTCTCAAAATTTTTGTTACATCTTGTCAAATATTGAGGAGTTTATTCGATTTGTGAAATTCTCACCCTCCGTTGGTCAGCCAGTGTGTGAGCTACACTTTCAACCAGAATGTTATCTGATGGAGATGTAAAGGGAGATCAGCCTTAGCGTGATGAAGGTCCTGAACGCTGGATAGATATCACTCAAAGTGAAGCGGAGTAATAGATTTTACATTTTTATCACTAACCTTCAAGCTCTAAAATAGATTTAATCGATGAAAACAAACGCATTATAAGGGATATGTATATTATATCAGCAATCCTATCAGTTGAACTAAACAACTTCAGACGGATATTGATAACTTCAAATTGAATTATTGACAACTACGAGGGAATTTGTCGAGTAATATCCAAAACTTTCATAACGGACAATACATGTTTCTCATCACAAAAAATGCTACAAAATTTAATAGATTGAAACACAACACGAAACATTTGAGATATCGATTCCTTAACAGACAGTCCTCCATCAAATCTTTCGTCATCTTCTATTTCGCATTAACGCAACATGTGAAATGACATCATTCAGTGTAACATGCACGATGATTAGTTAGCTGTAGTCGTTCGAATACATGATTTCCAAGTATCGTTCATAAAAGAAATAAATAATATTAACATTGTATGTCATATGTTGTCAATGTATATCAAATTTCACATCGGATCATGTATTTGTCCGGGCCTGTTTTACTTGAAATAGATAAATACACAACTGTATGATTGTTTATTCTTTCGTTTCCTTATATTCGCCATCGTCCTATGATGTATATTTTAGAGTATTGAATTATCATCTCTCAAAATTTGGATATATTCAATTTATCTTACCTTTTACTATGATTGTGAAATATGATGAAAGTCATTTTTATGCAAACGTTTTACTGAATAAATTATGATTGCTTTTACTGGCTTCACGTATTCGGTCATATATTCTAAGCATTGAGTGCCTGAAAATATCGTATAGATTGACAACGGAAATTTAGGAGATTGGGGAACATTGAGAAAACGCGTGCCACACAAGTCAAATGAGTTGCATGTGTATATGTATTCAGCATTCCACCAATTTTTACTTTGTTAACTTCTTTCCCTTCGAAAATTGAGAGAATATTTAGGCGAATAGTGAGTACGAGTTATTGTGAACTTCAGTATTCATGTTGAAGGTAACTCAGACAGTGTTTCACACACTGTATGTCTTCGAATGAACTGAACACACGGCGTTGATAATGGTGGCTGAGGGTTCAAAGCCAGCCATATTTTAAAATCATTCAACATGGTCCTGATGATGTCACAAGAAATTTGAACAGAAAACATTGCAGTCATCAAGCACGGTATGCTTTCAGTGACTAGCTGTCTCTTTTCCTTCTTCATACATGCCAAATTTTTTTGCGAAATTAACCAACAATAAATGAACATAATTTAGTTTGACCAGCTGAACTGCCTTCAGAAGTGTTACCCAGAAAAATATGTCATTTCATTAGACTACACTTTGGACAATGATTTGAACGTCTATTGAATTCACTGAGAAGTTTATGTATCAAATGCACTGAAAATCTACCTACTCAAAACGGATTTGATGGAAATGCTTCAAGCTCGGGAAATGAATGTAAACCTGTCCACATCCATCAGTTTCTGTCTGAGTTTACTACGAAAATCAAATGAATGCAAACAGAAAGTGTTTGTTTGAAACAAACGAGTGTCATTGCTTAACTGAGTGAGGTGAAGACGTTGAATCACCACTTGATCGTCCGATTTGATCTGAACAACATTCTCCAAGTTGATGCATTGAAATTACAGCCGGTTCTTAAAATCGCCCTGCACCTCGATACTTGTTAAACTTCGTTTGCCTTTGTCTGTTGTACTACACATTTGAATTTTTATGAAAGATATTCTGGTCACGTGAATGTGAGTAGGTTTCAGCAAATAATCGAATAAAATATTCAGTCAACCCAAGAGTTGGTGCTTCAAGCTAGGTGAATGAGATAAACGCGAGTGTTTCCGCAGTTCATTGCAACAAGAGGTGGTCACTCATAATCTGCCAGCGTCCATCAGTCGATGAAAGGTTATCCTTTTCTAATATACAACGTGTTTTATATCAGTATGATAATTCAAGAGACTAAATGGTTTTCTGGTCTAAATATCGATGTTCGATGCATGACTGATTTGACCGATTTCAGTTCTTAATCATTGTGTGGGGATATGTAAATAATTGAATAATGTGGAAACCAACATTTTGCAAACCACAAGATTTACGCTTACCATTTTCTGTGAATGAAAACAAATTCATTTCATTTATCATGATACATTCAACATGATACAAAGATTTATAAAGCATCAGTCTTAATTTTAATGCGAGTATTGTTGACTTAAATGATATTCTGATGCTAACTAGTGACTGGCTCTATTCAGACAGTGAACCTGGGTGTCTACGGGGAAGCTGTGACAAGTAGGGTAGAGAAGGTTTTAGGTGAGGCAGCCAGTATTCGAAGAAGACATTTTGAAATGGTCACGTCGTGTCATAAAATGGGAGAAATCATATCTCATTGGCTGGCCATTTGATCAGGTTACAGTGGCTTAATGGTCTACGAGTTCGCCTTGTACGCCGAAGGTCCTGGTTTCGGACCCATGTGGTGGGTGTTCACTGATGAAGAGTATCAAACAAGGCTGGCGAAACAGGTCTCCGGTACATTCACGTTTCGTGATAGTTCTGTAACTGATGTCAGCCCATGATGAAATCTTCCAACCAGTCAAGTAATACAAACGACTTCAAACTGCAACATACATGTCGAAGATCAGTCAGGCAGTATACAACTCCCTAAATACGTCCGAATGAGCAGAATAATGAGTATTGACGGAAATAGATGAGCGATCTGTTCCAACCAATACTGAACAAAATGATACAGCGGAAGACAAATCAAATCTCCAGAAAGTCCAATCGACTTGACTGAGTACACTACAGATGACACGCATCAAATCATTCACCTATCCAATCTGAATACTTAGGATGAGAATACAAATCTGTCGACGTACATCTCTTTCTCTCCCCTTTCTTCTTGGATGGCGAATCAACGTGTAGTCTGTAGTTTCAGTTAATTTGCATACACACTCGTTTTATACTCTGCTGAGTGTTCAGATTATCACACATGGCGAATTGACGATTATTTCCATCTGAACAACTTTTATCCATATGATCTTCTGAAGTCCAAACTAGTGTCTGAAATTATCTATCATGTCGACATCTTTTTATCTGTTCAGAACAGAATATTAAGAGCGAACAACTGTCTTCAATAAATTATTCTCCAGGCTCTACAATTATTAATCCATTAATTTAAGCATACAATAGCCAGTAAAGGCATCAGAATGTGTATTGTGGAACAAGTATAAGATGGGATGAAACAATAGTCATATCGTTTTTCAATATGCATGTTCAATGAAAACATGGGGCAAAATGAGATGAAGTAATTTAATTTAATGAAGAGTATATATATATGTTATATATTGTCAACAGAAAATACAGGTTTCGAGAGTGACTGTAATCAGGGTTTAAGACAATGTGAAAATAAACCAACGAATGGGGCGGTTTAGACATGAATGAAAAACAAAACGATATTGTTCTTACTGATGTTTCGCTATTTAATGCTAGTAGCTTTATCAAAGTATTATGCTTATCCTTGTTATTTTCAATCTTGAGCTTATGTCTAGACCACCCCATTCGTTGGTTTATTTTCACATTGTCTCAAACCCTGATTACAGTCACTCTCGAAACCTGTATTTTCTGTTGACAATATATATATATATATATATATACATCATTGAATTAAATTACTTCATCTCATTTTGCCCCATGTTCTCATTGACCATGCATATTGAAAAACGATATTACTATATGACTATTGTTTCAACACATCATATACTTGTTCCATAATACACTTTCTGATTTGATTGTAATTTGCCTTTACTGGCTATTGTATGCTTAATTTATTGATTAATAATTGTAGAGCCCGAAGAAGAATTATTGGAGAACATTTGTTCGCCTTTAAATATTTTGATCTTTTTATCTGTCTATAAGGCCATCAAAACAAAATTTACCCATTATGGAATTACACTCTACCACAGTGAACAAGTTTTATTCGAGTAATCCAATACTTATTGCGCCAGGCTTGGTTGATCAATCTGAAGTTAGTATATCCCAAGATAAGTGCACTGAATAGTGTCATACAGGGAATAAGAGACGACATTTTTCAAGCGTGATATTAGTTTCTGTCATTATCACAACTGAAGCGCATGTCTCATGATGAATTTGACTGATATAATTTCCGCATTTGAAAGTGTTTTTCATTCACTTATTTGGATGTCTTCAAAAAACATTTTTGAACAATATCAATACGGCTTACTCTTTTCTGCAGATATGAACAAATTCATTACATAAAGCACATTCATTGAAAATTCAACATGGTACCAATAGGGTTAAAATAGGGTTACTTTCAATATAAATACGAGTGTTCTCCAAAAACAGAAATCTTATTAGTTAACAGAATTCATTTGACATAATAATTTCCATAATTATCTCTGTGTGAATGACGCTCATACAATCGATTGATAGTGAACAAATTGTCCTCCTAATCTTAAAAGATGATACCATGCATCTTGAGAAATGAAGGCAGTTTTGTAATCATAAAAAACACAATTCAGATTTAGGCATACATAGGGCTGATCATTTAGCTCGTGTGTCTCATTGTAAACATATTGATAGTCATTGATGATTTTATGCGCACTGGAAAAGTGAAAATTAGTGTGCGAAACCCCATGCGTGAAATTTCCGTCACAAAGTTTATTAACTGACCTTGTGTTCTGGAAAATATGAAATAAGTAGACAAAGAAACAAGGTGTTAGCAACTGTGCAAGCTTGTGCAATTCCAGTTTATCAACCAAGTCACTGCGTACAAAAGTAAATGGTCGTTACATTAGTATCACATTTTACATAAGTTTTATTACTATAAAGCTTAATACCTCCTTATTCTTTTTGTGATTAATATTCCTGGTTCACTTTAAACTATCTTATGTCTGTAGCATTATCTTGACTCGTTTCAGCATTAGCATAATAAATATTATTACTAATATTACTCAGATCACAATCCTAGATGTATTCTCCAATGCATAACTCCCTATGTTAGTGGTGTAATTGAAGCGTAATGCATTTTATCTTAATTCTATTCCGTCATACTCCCTTTCCTTTATCTGTTTGGATATGACCTGAAAGAAGTTCGCCTGTGTCGTCTTGCATGATTAGTTCGATGAAGTTTATTTGCTTATCAATCTTATAACTCCCAACGTATTTTCAGTAGGATAAAGATACATATATACACGTATGCATCTGCGTACGTAGAGCATTCAGATGAAGAGTTCTTCCTTAATCTTCTGAATTCATAAGATCCCCCTATATTCAACTTTGTTGCTTCCTTCGACATCATAGTGCGATTGTGTGACGAGATGCAAGGTTAACACTCACAAACTCCATTTCAGTTCAATGAATTCCACGTGATATTCAGTCAGGCGAAATGCAAGCTGTCACAAAGTGGAAACGATAATTACCTTCGTAGAGTAGTGTCATCACATAAATACAGGCGTGTAAGGGATAGTAACCTGTGATAACATATCATCAGTAATACTCTTATTATATAATGAACACTGACTGCGTCATGTGCATTATTCTCCACAGCTCATGAAGCGAGTCTCACATTGACCAAGTGAGCTTAATCAGATATGAAAACTGGCTTGAAAAGTCATTCTGACGTAGTAGTTTCCGAAAGTATTTTTCACTTGACATTTCAAGTAGATTTATTATTATTGAGTGGTTATTAAACTGAGAGGCAATAAATGTATCAAAGTGGGAGTTTGTCAGTGTTTTTACTCAGGCTATTTTGACTATCGTGTTTAGAGATACAAGGGTCTTTTGAAGTTCTTATTATTCGTTTTCTATGATTTGTTTTATTGAGACAATTTTCAAGTGTGATTTTCCTATGTTTCACCCCAAATACTCTCCCTGTGGTTTAGAGAATACTCACCTTTGACTGAAAACATGAACGAATTTGAAAGATTCTGTATATTGGAACTTCAGCAAGTTAATAGTCAATATTATTTACATTTATGCGCTGAGTATTAAAATAACTAACTATATTTAAGGAGGCTTTGTTGGTGATGAACGCGTCTACAAATTTTCGAGACGATAATTCGCCCGCTAAAATCGACGATTGTCAAGCAGAAGAATTTCGCAAAGTTGATCAAATTATTCACCAACATAATTGTATCATTTCGAAATTTTGGCTGTCGACATTTTTAAGAAAATCACAGGTCTTGTGAATCGAAATCGAACGAGATAAGGATACGAGTAATATAATTGGTCAGCTCAGGAAATGTTTCATGAAGCTGGTGAATGATTTGAATCTACGTGGTTTCCAGGATAATTGTGAGTAAGACAGGTTATTGAGGTAATGAAAGGCGTCAAACATCTAATAAGAGACGATATTATTCTGACTGCAAAATAGCTTTGTCATTATCAAAACTGAAGTCAGTCAATTCGCTACCAGCGGATAAAACCGCATACATCGTATACTGAATTTGACTCATATTTACTTCACAATCTCAGTGTGTGGATGTTTGCATATCTAAGCTCATTTGAGAATAACCACTTGAAAAGATACTATGATTTGGACTTACGCTTTGCTGTACATGTAAACATTTTCATTTTATTCAACACATGATATATCCAAAAATATTTAGGTATGGTTAAACCATTACTACCATTTCAATACGACTATTCTGAAAACAGTCGATTTCATGTTGAATGCATGAATATATCTGACTTTAGAATTTCCAAAATTGTCTCAACGGATAACAAACCACTTAGTGGTGAAGCCATAGAATCCCTGAACCGGAAAATGTATGTGTGACACATGTCAAATAAAGTTGACTCTGAAAGCACCAAGGGAGTTTATGCTTGTTATGGAATTCATGGTATCGGCTATTCAGTTAAAGTAATAATCTACCTGTGAACAAGAATTCAGAAACACCAACATATACATGTTCAAAATGGCTACACCACTGAACCTGTGTAAAAATAAAGTGGGACATTTTAAATTTCATACGAAAAATCTGAATGAGGATATTGATATACTGACCTTGTAATCCTAAACAATTGAATCAAGGAATTATTAAATAAATGAAGGATTTCGCACTCATCAAAGTGGTAAAAAAATTGTTTGGCGGCGAATGACACAGAAATCGACACAAAGGTGATGAATGCTCGCAAAATTAAAGATATCTCAACATCATTTATTCAAGCAGATTGAATATAAAGAAACAAGCAATAAGTGGGTTGAAGAGATCGAAAAACAGGAAATATGAAATAACTACTATCAGGATAACCGAAGGCAAAAATTAATTTTACCGAAACTGCAGCACGTATAACATCAAAAATATACTGTGGTTTGCATATAGAGAACTCCTTGAGCAACTAGGTACAGTCAGCACAGACAAAACAAACATCGAACTGAATTCATCTGCAACTTATACCGGTCCTACGTCTCAGGAAACACTCCAAAATTGCGAAAATACAATAACGTCGTGGAACAACTACCACGTGGAATGTCGCTCTCACCTTACAAGCATTCTGGCAGGATTGTCACACAACTGAAGTAGACGAGGCACTGGATTACTCTGTGTCAGAATCTTCAACTGATTTCTTTCCTGATATAGGAATAAAACTTGTGCACTGCGGTAGAGTATAATTCCATTATGGGTAAATTTTTGTTTTGATAAAGTCTCACAGTGTTATACAGTAATGTTTACTGATGACGTTTCGAGCACAATTTATTGCTCATAATCATATCAGGTGATATGATTATGAGCAATAAATTGTGCTCGAAACGTCATCAGTAAACATTACTGATTTCTTTCTCTTATTATTCGTAGTTATAGAGAATTGTGAGGCTATGTTCATCAAATCGTAACGAATAAATGAACTTTGACATGATTCTCGCCGACCTTATATGAACACAGACACATATGTGAGTGTGTATTTATACATTTCAATGTGGTGTAAACACTGGACATGCGAGTTTCGACTTGACAAAAAATGTAAATCAATTCTCATACATAAGAGCATGCCGTGCTGAAATGATATCTCCGTACACATATGAGTAGGAGGGAACCCTGATCACATCGGACAGTGGGAGAAAAATGTCGCCCATAATACACCGGATTTTTCGAAAGCAGAATGCATTATGATGAGATAACACTACCGCAGCGACCCAAACTAAATTTACTTCACATAAGAAATGTCACGAGCGAAATTGGTTTGGCTACCGCAAAGCGTCCTGCTTAGTAATATACAACCGTCTTTACAATATTCTACATATTGCTACTATTGTATATCACACGATATGCAGTGTATATCAATGTTCACATCGACTGATGTAATTGTCCGGGCCTAGTTACTTGAAGTCGATGAATACGTGAATACATGTTTTTACATTCTCCATTTCCTGATGTCTGCGTTTCATTCAATAGTAATTTTTAACAAGTTTTGAATTGGAGTCTCTTAAAATGGAAACGCAATGATTTATCTTACCTTGAACTATGATAGGAATGTATGATATAAAGTGAGTTTGTAAGTTAAAATTGGACACAACGAAATGATTAGCGTTATTCGGAACAATGCGCTAACTATTCGGTCGTATATTCTGAGATATGACTGAATCATAAAAGCATATTGAATGGCAACGCAGGTAGGGCGAAACGGCATGATAGAGACTGTGCGTGTAACATAGATTAAATGAATTGCATAGATGGATTCAGTCAACATTAATGATATTAAATTAAACAATAAATATTCGAAAAATATTTTGATGCTAACTAGTGACTGTCTCTATTCAGAGAGTTAACCTTGGTATCTAGAGAGAAGCAGTGACAAGTAGGGTACAGAAGGTTGTAGGTGGGGCAGTAAATCCTCGAAGAAGACATTTTGAAGTTCGTAGCGTTGTGTCATAAAATGGCACAAATCTTATCTAATGTTTGTTGAATTCTAGGAATCTTTGACGTCAATGTGATTGATGTGTAAACTTATGATAACAATGTGACGACAAGCCAAATTGACCTGACCAGCATCTCGCCATATGCTGTATTATTCTGTCAAACGGCGTCTGCACTCCGTATCCATCTCGATTTATGTGAAGCTACGTTTCAACCTTTTTGCGTTCAAGCTTGTTTCAAGCTTTTCGGTTTATTTCACTTGCAAATGTGTGTCAAACACATTACAGTCTTGTGAATATTAACAGATTGCAACTAGTATCACAGTGACATACTCAGCTAATCCAGGAATTAGTGCGTCGAGCTAAGGGATTTGATTGGATTCGAATGTCTCACCAGATAATTTTCAAAGTAAGTGATTGTGAGGCAGGTAGCGTCATGATATGGCTTGTGAGAGTCGATACTTTTGTGATTACAAATAACTCAGTGCCAGTACGAATATTCGAGTGACTGAGTATGATGTCGAGGAAAGTGAGGAAGTTAATTGTATGCATATTACTACTCATATTGTATTCGAAATCTTTGTGTTACGATTGATAATTGATAATTGAAGAATGTGGAAATGAACATGTTTTAGAGCATGAGATTTATGCTTACTCCTTTCTGTGAATGAGAACAAATTCACTTGATTCAGCACCGTATATCCAACACAATGGAAATGAATAAACAATAAACAACAGTTTGTACTTCAGTGGAGGCAGGCGTTGTGGAGACACTGTTGCACTAGTAATTTCCTAAATTATACAAATGAATTACAATCAATAATCCACTCAACGCCATGTAGGTAGTTTTCAATAGTCTCAAAATTTTTGTTACATCTTGTCAAATATTGAGGAGTTTATTCGATTTGTGAAATTCTCACCCTCCGTTGGTCAGCCAGTGTGTGAGCTACACTTTCAACCAGAATGTTATCTGATGGAGATGTAAAGGGAGATCAGCCTTAGCGTGATGAAGGTCCTGAACGCTGGATAGATATCACTCAAAAGTGAAGCGGAGTAATAGATTTTACATTTTTATCACTAACCTTCAAGCTCTAAAATAGATTTAATCGATGAAAACAAACGCATTATAAGGGATATGTATATTATATCAGCAATCCTATCAGTTGAACTAAACAACTTCAGACGGATATTGATAACTTCAAATTGAATTATTGACAACTACGAGGGAATTTGTCGAGTAATATCCAAAACTTTCATAACGGACAATACATGTTTCTCATCACAAAAAAATGCTACAAAATTTAATAGATTGAAACACAACACGAAACATTTGAGATATCGATTCCTTAACAGACAGTGCTCCATCAAATCTTTCGTCATCTTCTATTTCGCATTAACGCAACATGTGAAATGACATCATTCAGTGTAACATGCACGATGATTAGTTAGCTGTAGTCGTTCGAATACATGATTTCCAAGTATCGTTCATAAAAGAAATAAATAATATTAACATTGTATGTCATATGTTGTCAATGTATATCAAATTTCACATCGGATCATGTATTTGTCCGGGCCTGTTTTACTTGAAATAGATAAATACACAACTGTATGATTGTTTATTCTTTCGTTTCCTTATATTCGCCATCGTCCTATGATGTATATTTTAGAGTATTGAATTATCATCTCTCAAAATTTGGATATATTCAATTTATCTTACCTTTTACTATAATTGTGAAATATGATGAAAGTCATTTTTATGCAAACGTTTTACTGAATAAATTATGATTGCTTTTACTGGCTTCACGTATTCGGTCATATATTCTAAGCATTGAGTGCCTGAAAATATCGTATAGATTGACAACGGAAATTTAGGAGATTCGGGAACATTGAGAAAACGCCCAAATTGTTGCATGTGTATATGTATTCAGCATTCCACCAATTTTTACTTTGTTAACTTCTTTCCCTTCGAAAATTGAGAGAATATTTAGGCGAATAGTGAGTACGAGTTATTGTGAACTTCAGTATTCATGTTGAAGGTAACTCAGACAGTGTTTCACACACTGTATGTCTTCGAATGAACTGAACACACGGCGTTGATAATGGTGGCTGAGGGTTCAAAGCCAGCCATATTTTAAAATCATTCAACATGGTCCTGATGATGTCACAAGAAATTTGAACAGAAAACATTGCAGTCATCAAGCACGGTATGCTTTCAGTGACTAGCTGTCTCTTTTCCTTCTTCATACATGCCAAATTTTTTGCGAAATTAACCAACAATAAATGAACATAATTTAGTTTGACCAGCTGAACTGCCTTCAGAAGTGTTACCCAGAAAAATATGTCATTTCATTAGACTACACTTTGGACAATGATTTGAACGTCTATTGAATTCACTGAGAAGTTTATGTATCAAATGCACTGAAAATCTACCTACTCAAAACGGATTTGATGGAAATGCTTCAAGCTCGGGAAATGAATGTAAACCTGTCCACATCCATCAGTTTCTGTCTGAGTTTACTACGAAAATCAAATGAATGCAAACAGAAAGTGTTTGTTTGAAACAAACGAGTGTCAATGCTTAACTGAGTGAGGTGAAGACGTTGAATCACCACTTGATCGTCCGATTTGATCTGAACAACATTCTCCAAGTTGATGCATTGAAATTACAGCCGGTTCTTAAAATCGCCCTGCACCTCGATACTTGTTAAACTTCGTTTGCCTTTGTCTGTTGTACTACACATTTGAATTTTTATGAAAGATATTCTGGTCACGTGAATGTGAGTAGGTTTCAGCAAATAATCGAATAAAATATTCAGTCAACCCAAGAATTGGTGCTTCAAGCTAGGTGAATGAGATAAACGCGAGTGTTTCCGCAGTTCATTGCAACAAGAGGTGGTCACTCATAATCTGCCAGCGTCCATCAGTCGATGAAAGGTTATCCTTTTCTAATATACAACGTGTTTTATATCAGTATGATAATTCAAGAGACTAAATGGTTTTCTGGTCTAAATATCGATGTTCGATGCATGACTGATTTGACCGATTTCAGTTCTTAATCATTGTGTGGGGATATGTAAATAATTGAATAATGTGGAAACCAACATTTTGCAAACCACAAGATTTACGCTTACCATTTTCTGTGAATGAAAACAAATTCATTTCATTTATCATGATACATTCAACATGATACAAAGATTTATAAAGCATCAGTCTTAATTTTAATGCGAGTATTGTTGACTTAAATGATATTCTGATGCTAACTAGTGACTGGCTCTATTCAGACAGTGAACCTGGGTGTCTACGGGGAAGCTGTGACAAGTAGGGTAGAGAAGGTTTTAGGTGAGGCAGCCAGTATTCGAAGAAGACATTTTGAAATGGTCACGTCGTGTCATAAAATGGGAGAAATCATATCTCATTGGCTGGCCATTTGATCAGGTTACAGTGGCTTAATGGTCTACGAGTTCGCCTTGTACGCCGAAGGTCCTGGTTTCGGACCCATGTGGTGGGTGTTCACTGATGAAGAGTATCAAACAAGGCTGGCGAAACAGGTCTCCGGTACATTCACGTTTCGTGATAGTTCTGTAACTGATGTCAGCCCATGATGAAATCTTCCAACCAGTCAAGTAATACAAACGACTTCAAACTGCAACATACATGTCGAAGATCAGTCAGGCAGTATACAACTCCCTAAATACGTCCGAATGAGCAGAATAATGAGTATTGACGGAAATAGATGAGCGATCTGTTCCAACCAATACTGAACAAAATGATACAGCGGAAGACAAATCAAATCTCCAGAAAGTCCAATCGACTTGACTGAGTACACTACAGATGACACGCATCAAATCATTCACCTATCCAATCTGAATACTTAGGATGAGAATACAAATCTGTCGACGTACATCTCTTACTCTTCCCTTTCTTCTTGGATGGCGAATCAACGTGTAGTCTGTAGTTTCAGTTAATTTGCATACACACTCGTTTTATACTCTGCTGAGTGTTCAGATTATCACACATGGCGAATTGACGATTATTTCCATCTGAACAACTTTTATCCATATGATCTTCTGAAGTCCAAACTAGTGTCTGAAATTATCTATCATGTCGACATCTTTTTATCTGTTCAGAACAGAATATTAAGAGCGAACAACTGTCTTCAATAAATTATTCTCCAGGCTCTACAATTATTAATCCATTAATTTAAGCATACAATAGCCAGTAAAGGCATCAGAAAGTGTATTGTGGAACAAGTATAAGATGGGATGAAACAATAGTCATATCGTTTTTCAATATGCATGTTCAATGAAAACATGGGGCAAAATGAGATGAAGTAATTTAATTTAATGAAGTGTATATATATATGTTATATATTGTCAACAGAAAATACAGGTTTCGAGAGTGACTGTAATCAGGGTTTAAGACAATGTGAAAATAAACCAACGAATGGGGCGGTTTAGACATGAATGAAAAACAAAACGATATTGTTCTTACTGATGTTTCGCTATTTAATGCTAGTAGCTTTATCAAAGTATTATTCTTATCCTTGTTATTTTCAATCTTGAGCTTATGTCTAGACCACCCCATTCGTTGGTTTATTTTCACATTGTCTCAAACCCTGATTACAGTCACTCTCGAAACCTGTATTTTCTGTTGACAATATATATATATATATATATATACATCATTGAATTAAATTACTTCATCTCATTTTGCCCCATGTTCTCATTGACCATGCATATTGAAAAACGATATTACTATATGACTATTGTTTCACCACATCATATACTTGTTCCATAATACACTTTCTGATTTGATTGTAATTTGCCTTTACTGGCTATTGTATGCTTAATTTATTTGATTAATAATTGTAGAGCCCGAAGAAGAATTATTGGAGAACATTTGTTCGCCTTTAAATATTTTGATCTTTTTATCTGTCTATAAGGCCATCAAAACAAAATTTACCCATTATGGAATTACACTCTACCACAGTGAACAAGTTTTATTCGAGTAATCCAATACTTATTGCGCCAGGCTTGGTTGATCAATCTGAAGTTAGTATATCCCAAGATAAGTGCACTGAATAGTGTCATACAGGGAATGAGAGACGACATTTTTCAAGCGTGATATTGGTTTCTGTCATTATCACAACTGAAGCGCATGTCTCATGATGAATTTGACTGATATAATTTCCGCATTTGAAAGTGTTTTCATCATTCACTTATTTGGATGTCTTCAAAAAACATTTTTGAACAATATCAATACGGCTTACTCTTTTCTGCAGATATGAACAAATTCATTACATAAAGCACATTCATTGAAAATTCAACATGGTACCAATAGGGTTAAAATAGGGTTACTTTCAATATAAATACGAGTGTTCTCCAAAAACAGAAATCTTATTAGTTAACAGAATTCATTTGACATAATAATTTCCATAATTATCTCTGTGTGAATGACGCTCATACAATCGATTGATAGTGAACAAATTGTCCTCCTAATCTTAAAAGATGATACCATGCATCTTGAGAAATGAAGGCAGTTTTGTAATCATAAAAAACACAATTCAGATTTAGGCATACATAGGGCTGATCATTTAGCTCGTGTGTCTCATTGTAAACATATTGATAGTCATTGATGATTTTATGCGCACTGGAAAAGTGAAAATTAGTGTGCGAAACCCCATGCGTGAAATTTCCGTCACAAAGTTTATTAACTGACCTTGTGTTCTGGAAAATATGAAATAAGTAGACAAAGAAACAAGGTGTTAGCAACTGTGCAAGCTTGTGCAATTCCAGTTTATCAACCAAGTCACTGCGTACAAAAGTAAATGGTCGTTACATTAGTATCACATTTTACATAAGTTTTATTACTATAAAGCTTAATACCTCCTTATTCTTTTTGTGATTAATATTCCTGGTTCACTTTAAACTATCTTATGTCTGTAGCATTATCTTGACTCGTTTCAGCATTAGCATAATAAATATTATTACTAATATTACTCAGATCACAATCCTAGATGTATTCTCCAATGCATAACTCCCTATGTTAGTGGTGTAATTGAAGCGTAATGCATTTTATCTTAATTCTATTCCGTCATACTCCCTTTCCTTTATCTGTTTGGATATGACCTGAAAGAAGTTCGCCTGTGTCGTCTTGCATGATTAGTTCGATGAAGTTTATTTGCTTATCAATCTTATAACTCCCAACGTATTTTCAGTAGGATAAAGATACATATATATACGTATGCATCTGCGTACGTAGAGCATTCAGATGAAGAGTTCTTCCTTAATCTTCTGAATTCATAAGATCCCCCTATATTCAACTTTGTTGCTTCCTTCGACATCATAGTGCGATTGTGTGACGAGATGCAAGGTTAACACTCACAAACTCCATTTCAGTTCAATGAATTCCACGTGATATTCAGTCAGGCGAAATGCAAGCTGTCACAAAGTGGAAACGATAATTACCTTCGTAGAGTAGTGTCATCACATAAATACAGGCGTGTAAGGGATAGTAACCTGTGATAACATATCATCAGTAATACTCTTATTATATAATGAACACTGACTGCGTCATGTGCATTATTCTCCACAGCTCATGAAGCGAGTCTCACATTGACCAAGTGAGCTTAATCAGATATGAAAACTGGCTTGAAAAGTCATTCTGACGTAGTAGTTTCCGAAAGTATTTTTCACTTGACATTTCAAGTAGATTTATTATTATTGAGTGGTTATTAAACTGAGAGGCAATAAATGTATCAAAGTGGGAGTTTGTCAGTGTTTTTACTCAGGCTATTTTGACTATCGTGTTTAGAGATACAAGGGTCTTTTGAAGTTCTTATTATTCGTTTTCTATGATTTGTTTTATTGAGACAATTTTCAAGTGTGATTTTCCTATGTTTCACCCCAAATACTCTCCCTGTGGTTTAGAGAATACTCACCTTTGACTGAAAACATGAACGAATTTGAAAGATTCTGTATATTGGAACTTCAGCAAGTTAATAGTCAATATTATTTACATTTATGCGCTGAGTATTAAAATAACTAACTATATTTAAGGAGGCTTTGTTGGTGATGAACGCGTCTACAAATTTTCGAGACGATAATTCGCCCGCTAAAATCGACGATTGTCAAGCAGAAGAATTTCGCAAAGTTGATCAAATTATTCACCAACATAATTGTATCATTTCGAAATTTTGGCTGTCGACATTTTTAAGAAAATCACAGGTCTTGTGAATCGAAATCGAACGAGATAAGGATACGAGTAATATAATTGGTCAGCTCAGGAAATGTTTCATGAAGCTGGTGAATGATTTGAATCTACGTGGTTTCCAGGATAATTGTGAGTAAGACAGGTTATTGAGGTAATGAAAGGCGTCAAACATCTAATAAGAGACGATATTATTCTGACTGCAAAATAGCTTTGTCATTATCAAAACTGAAGTCAGTCAATTCGCTACCAGCGGATAAAACCGCATACATCGTATACTGAATTTGACTCATATTTACTTCACAATCTCAGTGTGTGGATGTTTGCATATCTAAGCTCATTTGAGAATAACCACTTGAAAAGATACTATGATTTGGACTTACGCTTTGCTGTACATGTAAACATTTTCATTTTATTCAACACATGATATATCCAAAAATATTTAGGTATGGTTAAACCATTACTACCATTTCAATACGACTATTCTGAAAACAGTCGATTTCATGTTGAATGCATGAATATATCTGACTTTAGAATTTCCAAAATTGTCTCAACGGATAACAAACCACTTAGTGGTGAAGCCATAGAATCCCTGAACCGGAAAATGTATGTGTGACACATGTCAAATAAAGTTGACTCTGAAAGCACCAAGGGAGTTTATGCTTGTTATGTCATTCATGGTATCGGCTATTCAGTTAAAGTAATAATCTACCTGTGAACAAGAATTCAGAAACACCAACATATACATGTTCGAAATGGCTACACCACTGAACCTGTGTAAAAATAAAGTGGGACTGAAAAATCTGAATGAGGATATTGATATACTGACCTTGTAATCCTAAACAATTGAATCAAGATATTATTAAATAAATGAAGGAACGTGCACTCATTTTGATCATAGATGATATAAAAGTGTTTGACCGAGTATGACACAGAAATCGACATAGAAGATCACGAATACTCGCAAAATTAAAAATATTTCAATACCATTTATTCAAGCAGATTCATTATAAAGAAGCCAACACAAAAGTCGTTAAAGAGGTCCAAAAAACAGGAACAGACCAAAATCTACTATCAAGACAACCACAGGCAAAATCATTTTCACCGAAACCACAGCACGTATAACATCAAAGATATTCCGTGGTTTGCAAACAGACAAGAACTCATTTAGCACAGACAAAACGATCAGCAAACTGAATATATCAGCGATTTTATTTTATTATTTTTTTTAATTTATAGCTTGATTCCACACTGTATTTTTGGTACAAGTATGGAATTTTCAGCATGGATATCGGTAGCCCAAATTTTGCAGGCCGACCATAGATATCAGGTGTGCACCGGCATGGGCTCGTACCCCGGACCACGTGCATGGTCGGCGAGAGTCCTAAACATTGTGCCACCCCTCCTGCTTCTTAGGAAACAGTGCGAAATAACGAAACTACAATAATGTCGTGGAATCATCACCACGTGAAATGTCACTATCATCTTACAAGTATTCTGACAGGATTGTCACACAACTGAATTAGATGACACGCTAAATTACTCTGAGTCTGAAACTCCGACTAATTTTTCTCGCTGAGTATTCGCAGTTATCGGTAGTAGCGAGGATATGTACACCAAGTCATAGCGAATAAATGAACTTCCACATGATTCAATAAGATTATTGACTCTATTAAAGCCCGTATTCCACATGATTCTCGCCGACCTCATATGAACTCAGACACATATGTGAGTGTGTATTTATACATTTCAATGTGGTGTAAACACTGGCCATGAGAGTTTCGACACAACTAAAAATGTAAATCAATTCCCATACAACGTAGCATACAAAGTAGCATACTGCAATTATGGGAGATGTAAGTGCCTCTGCTGACCTCCGAATGGTGAAATGCTCTATCTGACGATTGATATGTCAGCCATATGGCGTGGTGAAATGATATTGCCGTATCACATATGAGATAGTTGTTTTCACTGAGTAGGAAAGAAACCTGATCACATCAGCCAGTGGGAGACAAATGTCGCCCATTATACAGTGGAATTATCCACACTGAGTCAAGATGCACATGAAACCCTATCCATTTCATGAAGTGGTGGACATTCGATACTGTACGTAAGACATCACCGAAGATGTTCTTAGGCTGTCAGAGATGTTTCTGTGTGTCGATGGGAAGTGAAATGTTCACAGAATGAACCTTCACTGCAGTGATGCGATCGTGTGTTTTACTGGTGAATGGTAAGAACGTTTCGAAATCAGAATACGGTATGATCAGACAACACTACCGCGGCGAACGAAAGTATATTCTATTCACATATAAAATGTCGCCAGCAAAATGAATCATTTGGAGCGAAGCACACTTCTTAGTGATATACAACCATCTTTACAATATTTTACATATTGCTACAATTTTATGTAACATTATATGGACATTAATGTTCACATTGGCTAATTGTACGAGCCTGTTCACTTGACATCGATGAATGTGTGAATACACTTTTTCATTCCTGGTTTCCTGATGTCTCCTTTTCTAGAAATATTAATATTTAACAAGTTTGCTGATATGAATTGAAGTTCCTCAAATTGAAACACATCGAATATATCTTACCTTTAACTATGATCGGAATATGTGATTGAAAATGATTTTGTACATTAAAATAAAACTCAATGAAATGAAAAGCGTTAATGCAACAACGCGCTGACTTTTTGATTAAATATTCTGAGATATGACTGAATCATTAAACCATATTGAATGGCAATGCAAATAGTTGCGAAAAGACATGGTAGAGGCTGCGCTTGTTACAGAGGTTAAATGAATTGCATAGATGGATTCAATCAACAATAATGATAATAAATTGAAGAATAAATACTTGAAAAATATTCTGATGCCAACTATTGACTGGCCCTAATTAGACAGTTTACCTGGGTATCTAGTGAGAAGCAGTGACAAGTAGGGTACAGAAGGCTGTAGCTGGGGCAGTAAATCCTCGAAGAAGACATTTTGAAGTTCGTAGCGTTGTGTCATAAAATGGCACAAATCTTATAAAATGTTTGTTGAATTCTAGGAATCTTTGACGTCAATGTGATTGATGTGTAAACTTATGATAACAATGTTACGACAAGCCAAATTGACCTGACCAGCATCTCGCCATATGCTGTATTATTCTGTCAAACGGCGTCTGCACTCCGTATCCATCTCGATTTATGTGAAGCTACGTTTCAACCTTTTTGCGTTCAAGCTTGTTTCAAGCTTTTCGGTTTATTTCACTTGCAAATGTGTGTCAAACACATTACAGTCTTGTGAATATTAACAGATTTCAACTAGTATCACAGTGACATACTCAGCTAATCCAGGAATTAGTGCGTCGAGCTAAGGGATTTGATTGGATTCGAATGTCTCACCAGATAATTTTCAAAGTAAGTGATTGTGAGGCAGGTAGCGTCATGATATGGCTTGTGAGAGTCGATACTTTTGTGATTACAAATAACTCAGTGCCAGTACGAATATTCGAGTGACTGAGTATGATGTCGAGGAAAGTGAGGAAGTTAATTGCATGCATATTACTACTCATATTGTATTCGAAATCTTTGTGTTACGATTGATAATTGATAATTGAAGAATGTGGAAATGAACATGTTTTAGAGCATGAGATTTATGCTTACTCCTTTCTGTGAATGAGAACAAATTCACTTGATTCAGCACCGTATATTCAACACAATGGAAATGAATACCCATTAAACGAAATTTTAAACTTCAGTGTAGGTAGGCGTTGTGGAGACACTCTAGCACTAGTAATTTTCAAAATTACACAAGTGTGTTATAATCAATAAATCGCTCAACACTATTTTGGTAGTTTTCAATAGTCTCAAAATTTATGTCAGATCTGGTCAAATATTGAGAAGCTTATTGGATTTGTGGGATTCTTTCCCTCCGTTGGTCAGCCAGTGTGTGAGCTTCACTTTCAACCAGAATGTTATCTGATGGAGATGTAAAGGGAGATCAGCCTTAGCGTGATGAAGGTCCTGAACGCTGGATAGATATCACTCAGAAGTGAGGCGGAGTAATAGATTTTACATTTTCATTACTAACCTTCAAACTCTAAAATAGATTTAATCGATGAAAACAAACGCATTATAGAGGAAATCTATATTATGTCAGCAATCAAATCAGTTGAATTAAACAACATCAGACCGATATTTATAACGTCAACTTGATTTCATCGAGAACTACGAGGAAATTAGTCGAGTGATATGGAAACTTTCATAACGGACAATACATGTTTCCCATTATATAAAAAGTCCTAAAAAATTAAACAGGTCGGACTCAGCAGAGGAATAGTGTTCACAATAACCTCAGGAAAACTCAGAAATCCACTAAGCACTGACAATGTGTGTCCAGGGGAAGTGAATTGTTCACAGAATGAAAATTCACTCCAGTGATGTGATCATGAGTAATACTGAGTGAAATATGTGCGGTAAGATAAAGGATTTCTTGAAATGCATTAGAATGCAGTATGCTGCAGCGAACCAAGAGTATATTCGTGTCTAGAGTTACTGATAAGATTTATCGGTAGTATATAACGAGACGGTCATCAGCATACAAAAAGCGAATAGCAGGGAAACATATTTGACTTCATAGAAGACAAATAATACGGCGTTTTGGAAATACATGAGAGACGTGAAAGTAACAAATAAGCAACATATGAAATGAAGTGATTCA
>OX235263.1:110074967-110136662 GCA_944472135.2 Trichobilharzia regenti | reverse complement strand
TCAGTCAACGTTAGGTGAATGAAGTGCTTCATTCAATAAATTTGCTGCAAAATCGACGAAGTGATTTAGAAAATGATTTAGGATAATGGTTATTCTCAATACTGTTTCGGATAAACTCCACATTAGTTTTCGCTACAGCGAGCTTTGCACTGTACTTCAGATACTCGTTGAATGCCTTCAGTGCGACGGGATGCTCACAAGATTTCAGTAAATGAAAAATCCCCATATTAAAATTAAAACAAGATTTTTTGAGCGAACAATTGTTTTCGATAACTTCTTCTTCAGGCTCAACAGTTATAAATCTATGAATAGTAATAATGATACATATATCGAATAAAGGCAAATTAAAATAATATCAGAAACTGTAATGGGGTGCATGTATAAGTTGAGATGACAGTCCATTAGTTAACATAGTCATTCAAATGTGTCATATGTGCCATTTCTGGCTTGTATTCATGCATTTATTTTCACTATTGATTATTTCGGTGGAACAAAGACTCTAAGCTAGTCAATATCACTTTCCGTTGTGCTACTTATATTGGATGAGGTTGCTTGACTCACACTCACACCTCTCTCGATTCCTATTCAACTACCAGCTGTTAAATTAGTCAACATTCAGGAGAACACAAGGCCAGAATCAAAAGCTGTTGGTGATAATTTAACCACAGAAACACAAGTGTAGTTAAGTGTATTCAACTGAATAACATCTCCTTATGATCAATGGTTATCTAACATAAACCTCGAAATTTTAGTCACTGATGCCTTATGATAGGCAAAACCACTAAGCTGGCATGTAACTGAAAATCTAATGAAGAATCGGCATACACGTATTTTATGGTAATGTATTTAAACACTGAACAGCTGTGTCAGTGTTCCTGCTTTTTCGACCTGTTGAAACATCAGTCTTTTAACTGTGTTAACACGTTCATCCCGTTAAATATCCTAGAGAGTCCTTGTTGACTTTATTCATTTTGCTTTATGGGATATTGTGTTCAGAGGCAAATGAATGTGAAATTTGAAATGTAAACGAAAACGTCTGCAGATTGTCACTAATACTCTTCACCATTTTTAACCCATTCAACTGTGTATCCTCCACAAATTTGTTTATTTACTCCTCCTTGGTGTGTTATAATAACTACATAGACAAGCCGTTTTGTCCACAGTGTTTCTCAAGTTCTCATGCTTCACACAATAATATTGTCTTTCATAATCCTCGTAACATAGATTCAGTTCTTATGGTTGTCCAAGAAGATTTGTAATTTATTTAGGCCTGATAGGTTTTACTTACCGAGTTCTGCAAGTCGGATAAAATCATCGAATCCTTGCTTGCCTTTTGTGTTTATATATATATATATATATATATATATATATATATTCATTGTACGCATACAATGATTCCATTCATATTTTGACATGATTAACTGAGGTGTGACCTTTAATTAAAAATGTGCAATCAATTATATTTAGGAAGCACACATTTGCAGCAATATATTTCACGTCCTGACATAAGTGTGATAATCTGATCTCACAGTGAATATAACAGTAACCGATGGCAAGAACCTCCATAAGTAAGCCACACGTATCTTTACGATGCTTATATTGATAGGCAACTCTCTTCATCCTGTGTTTTATACTATTTTAGAATGTAAGGTAAAATTTAAAAGACATTCTACATCATAAGGACGACTATATCATTGAAATGTCTTGAAACTGTTGAGATGGATCCATGCAATTAACGTCAATCGATTTCCTCTATGATTGTCGACCGAGACACTTGAAATGCTTACGATTTTCTTGACATTACTGAAGAGACACGTTTCTCTTCCCTGGGGTAAATTTTTGTGACAAATGTTGTGAACAGGTTTTCAATTATGACATGAAGATACATCGAATTAAATGAGAATCAGCACAGATCAAGTCATCCGATGTGATAAAATTTAGGAATGTTTTTGGATTTCTAATGTTTAACCTGAAACTTCATTCATTTCAATCAGCAAATTGTGAAATTTGACATATGATAGTCTTATGTCATTCGGCCAACTCATATAAAATGTTCACATGCAGGAAATGTTGTCTTACTGTCACTAATTATTGGAAAAATATAAACATTTCCAATTTAAAATGGTTCAATTTTTGTCAGTGTACGTTGTGTTCAAAATAGTTCATGAATGTGAAAAATCAGGGAAAATACGAGCTGAATCCGTTTAACCACCATGATGTATTTCTATTGCACATATTTGGTTTGTCGTTCGCAAATAAATGTCTTCGACATGGTTTTGATATTTGATGTGGTCAGTGTAACTGCAGACCTCTCATTCTACTTCTAGACAACATCCTCAGCACTTATGTACCCGATTGTCTGAAAGCCTAACTGACATGAAATTTCTCACCTCAGCTGAAAACGTGGAAATATCGGTTCAGTGTGAATTTCGTCCTTAATTTACTGGTCACCGACTAGGTGAAGTAAATCTACCATTTAGCTGTATGTTGCACTTCATATAGAATGTCTTCACCATGTCAAATTTATACTGCACAAAAATGGGTTTAAGCAAACAGTCTTATCTTCAAATACAAATCTATGGCTATAACGTTTCTTCCTCTCAATACATCGATGAGTACTCCATGTCACTGGAAAGCATAACTAACTTGGAATAAGCAGTTTCATTTCTCATAAGGAATCAGCGCATACTGGATTATTGAATGGAGTTTAGCCAACTGTTTTGTCATTAAATTATGTTATCTTCTACAGTGATATGAATTTAGATAAACACACGGAAACAGAGAACACTTACTAAATCTGTTGACTGTAAAAAGAAAAGGTATACACAATGGTGAATAAATTTCCACGGTATTTTTCATTTTCTGCAGGAGGCATTTGAAATAATGCATTTCAGCGTCTTCTTTTATGTGATTACCATGACAAATCTTTTTCCTGAGCAGTCGCTTACTCGTTTTTAATGTCCAAACAAACGCTCCCAAAGAGAATGTTTCCTCTGATGGTCTATAAAGATGCATAAATTCACATATTCCCACCAACACATGATCTTTGCATGTACAAGAAAGCCTCCGAACAGATCATATTGAGGAATAGTACTTCAGCACAGTTTAATTTCAGCATAATTATTACCCTGTTTCTCTTCGTTTCACGTGTTCTGCCAATGATAATTCATTGAAACAAAAGAACCACAGATTTTTTATATGAAATAAATTTGTCGGCGACCTTTCTACATCTGAACAGGTTTTCAGAGATAATAATCGTTATGAAAATTTGAAAACTCTATGAATAATATCAAATATGTATGTACATAGATACATGCAGATATTACTCAACTCATAATGCTGACTAAAGAATCATATGCGATGCATTGTATATTTTCATTTGGATTCACTGCACTGAAATTCAGTGAGATTCTACTTGATTCCACCTTAATTAAATATCACTGAAATGACACAATTGAAAACATTCAATTTGCTACATTGAATATTCTTTTGAAAGTATTGTGCATGTCACCTTTGAAGTATCCATCAGGTAGCGCTGAATGGCTAGATAACAGTGTCCACATTTTTGGTGAGCTTTTCAGATTTTGATTAGCGCATACCATATATTTATTTTAGATAGAGTGTTGAATAACCTTAGTGGTTATTTCATCTACATGAGTAAGCGACGTTTTTCGTTTTAACTCAGCAGTGAACATTCAATTCATCAACAGTTAAGATTGACTTACTTTTTTATAACCTGTTAGAAAATGTAGAAACGCCTCAATTTGATAAATGCCTATCCTCATCAATACACAATTTTCTCGAAATGATTCAACAATAACGGGAAAATTATTGAATTGAAAAGCCTGTAGGTGGATGATAATAGTACAGTGTTCAATGGCGTCATTATTAGGCTGCCTAATCCACTCATTTGTGTCATGTTAGCCTGAAACTAATTTCTAAAATGGCAAAATCATTAGTCCTATTCACCATATCTTTTTGGTCTTTATACGGACTAAATATTCTGCACTATTAGAGTAACAATAATTGATTAACGCGATGAGATGCAAACAGCACGCCAATGAACAAAGATGAAATAAATGTATATCTTAACACGAATCTGGAGACATTTGAGAAACTGTTGTATGTGACCTATTAAAATGTTTTGCATACGGGATAGGCAATAATGCACTTTGCTGAACAGCTAAACTCTTATGTTCGGACAACCTGACTACCCTCAACATACTTGTTTGACCTATGTGCCCAAATGCACAAGTTATATTCTTATCACGTTATCTGAAGATCAGAAATGATTAGCATAATTGAAATATACCATTCCTCATTTACACTGATTCGTCACTGTAGGGTAAACACTTTCATTTGACTAATGCTTATCAGTGCCATCTAAATCTTTCAAGAGACTGCAAAATACAGTTTTTTAATTAGTAATTTCGCCATTATATTATACTTTGAAATATTGTAAGATAGTTGGTGACAGGCAACTAGAAGCTGTTCACATAGTCATAATGCATATTGAGACTCGTCAGATGGGCTTATCTGCTATCATGCGTTAGGGGAGCTATCTTTCTTTTGTGAATTAAATTATATAAAACAATTCACTGACAGTTGCGCAATACTTGAGGTGATTCTTCGAAGCATGAACATATTGGTACTATTAAGGTGGAAATGCAATAAAATTGGCTTGGATGAACCACATTACTTACTCAAACAATATTCTGTTCAAAAAAAAACAAAAATTTCAAAGTGAGAAGGATGCTGGGTATTAGTATTGTTTTTTGTTATCGGTGTGAGTTATGATTTCATCCACAACAACATGCACCTGTTTTTATTTAACTCTTTCTATTATCTTCGCGTGTATACTTGTGAAATATGTTGCAGTTTCATTGAGCATACAAGATAAATATAAGTGAAGTTTGATGAAAACAACACTCGATCATTTGTTATTGCTCTGTGAGTTTTACAAATCACATGAAATAAATGTTCCGCCCTAGCTTGTCGAGTATTGTTGCGTGATGACTTATAGTAGACAAAGTTCAGATATACCACAAAAATTAAAAGTTAGAAATAAGTGGAAATCGTGCTATATCAGACGAATTTAGAACTAATGTGACAAACGAATTTAGTCAATGATTTTAAAGAAGCGCTATCTGATGGCTTTGTTACCTACATGCTCAGTTTAGCACACCGTGTGTGAATGCAGTACTCATTATGAGGGAAATTTTCTTCTATGCTTCGTATATTGAAAGGGTAGTTTCATTCAGTATGGTAGAACTTGATATACATATTTTTACATATCGAGAGAGAGAGAGAGGGAGAATACTGTGTATATTTCAGCATTCATACTAAATAAAACAAGGAAAATTGAGATTTCATTCAAGCTTCACATTTGATTTGATTTAATTTACTGTAGGCAATGAAATACATCACCAACCTAATGAAAATGGAATCAGAATACAAATTGAGTTTTAGGAGAAGAGATAGAACCAATTTTAGCTAGTTACTTGAAAATCACGTAGCAAAATCTGCGTTACATAAGATGTAAGTTCAATCATGAAATGTGATTTATCTTATCCACGTTGATTTTATTTGATTAGTGACTTAGATAACACTTGAATAAGACATAATTCCAAAATGCAACCGATGATATAGTACACTGAGTAAAACGTAAGTATCTTCGAAAACTTATTTTAACAGTAATCAATTCAAATGACATAGAAGTACTCATTTGAACGTAATAGAATTTTAGACAGATGATACTCACTGAGGTCTTTAGTTAAACAGAGAGAGACAGCATTAACGTAGAAGTTTGATTTTACAGTTGATAAGTTGTTTCGTTAACTGCGAAACCATGAATTGATGTGAAATAACACTGATCCAATTAGCGAAGTGGATCTCTTAGTCTGTACACATTATATTCACATCTTCTGAACTGCGATTAGTGTGTTCAATTATGAAATTTAACAGTTTGATAAATGTTTTGTTTGAACACGTGTACGTGTGCTCATATAAGACAAACTTGTTTATTAATCGTCCTGATATTTCATATCACTGTGATATTATTACGAAGTTTACCACTGGACAGCGTATCGCAATTATCCCAATAAATTAAAATTGTGTCATAAATTATTTTATTAAATACTGCAGGTTGAACGCGCTGAAGATACTGTTCATTGGGCAGGTTTCACCGGTAAGTGAAAATTCTTCAGTTTTAGTAAGATTTCATCCATGAATCTATTCTTGTTTTAACTTCACAACGCATTGCTAACCGACAATCTAATACGACTTTCACAGGTAAAAATATCAGTACACACACACTCGGATTCGAACCCAGGACCTTCCGGTTACAAGGTAAGATCGTATACCATTCAGCCACTAGGACCCCATTTAATGGCTCATGAAATCTAACTTCCACCAATTCGTGATTTAGCGCAACCCCGACATTGTCGTTGGTGTGACATCCATCCACACATGTGGCATCTAATTGGACCTCACTGGTCACGACTTCTCACTAGAACTCCAGAAAACTCCATCCTGTAGCAAGTGACTAGTGAGCATCAGGTTATTTTTCTATAGTTTTGTTTGTAAGGGTTAGTTATGTTTTTACGAGTTGGTCATGGATTGATATCAGTTAGAGAACCATTGAAAACCAGGAAGTACTGGACAGCTGCTTTTCCATCCTAGTTTGGGAATCATCGGCAGCACGCACCTACTGGGATACGAACCCAGGACCTTCCGGCTACAAGGCGAGCTCGTTGACCATTCAGCCATTTAAGATGAAACAGCAGCTGTCCAGTAGTTCATGGTTTCCAATGGTTCTCTAAGTGATGTCAATCCGTGACCAACTCGTAAAAGTACAACTAACCCTTACAAACCAAACTATAGAAAAAAATATATAATGTCTGCTTCATGGCAGTACTGGATATTTCAATCAATAAATTTTTTTATTTGATTTTTTTCCCGAAATAAGCACCCGCTACCATTTCACGAGACATTCGAAAATTCTTCGAAATTTATCCTTCCGGATCACGTCGACATTTTTAGTAATAATGTGAACTTAAGGTGCACAAGAACATTTCCTGACCCTATACTTTGATTATATTTTTTTAATTTCCTTCAAATTTTGTAGTTTAATTTGAATTGAACTTACACTTAGCTGTAATAACAACATTAAACCAATAATGATTGGGAATTCTTGATTCGTGGCAAATCCTCTCAGCTATAGAATACTTAAACTTAGTAATGTAAAATTACATTTAACCGTAGGGAAATTGAAAAATAACCACTGAAATTGTTAGAATAAGGCCAGAAATATTCAGAAGAATTTTGCTTGAAATCTATTCGGCTCTGCATACATTCAATTATCATGGTTTATTAAACATGAAGATTTTGGATGCTGTTTACGTGAAAATAATAAATTATGACATAACCACCAACCAATTCTCCAGTGAAGTCCAGACAAGTGGAACCACAATTTCCAGAAGAAAGAATCCAAATCATACTAACAGTTGAAAAGTAAAACGGTCAAATAAATAAGTAGCACCATCGTGACACTGGTGTGACTCTTTTTTCTTTCCCTTCAATCTACGCTTCACTTAAAGACACATTTCATCACACAAAATCAAAACAAACCGAATATGCGTACATCTTTATCCTGAGCTTTCGAAAACTATTGGGCATCTTCTAAAGAGATAACGTTCGCTTCTATGTAAAGGACGGGTGAGATCATCTTGTAATATTAAACATTTTATCATCGTATATATGTGTAATACCTCTTCATCCAACAAACCAATGAAACCGTTCAGAAGTTTAACTGTGATACTTTTCATGACAGATGGACTTCATGGTGTAAATTTAGCTCCAATCCGACCTGTTGAATATTGTAAGGTCGAGCCTCGGTGTTAAAACGAAACATTAATGTATCACTCAAGCATGCACTGATTCCCTAAACATTAAAGTAAAGGAGGGCTGCGTTCTTAACACACATCAAACAGGAACTTTGAATAGCAAAAAATAGAAAGTGAAACACTTATTCCGAAGGTTCTTTGAGATTTACCCCCTTTGCAAAACAGAAGTTTAAATAGCCACATATTACTAATTGAGTTAATCATTTTTTTTAACCTGTACGTAATTACTTGCCGTGAAATGTATGCACACTGATACGCATTATTGTTTTATCGAATCGGTTACTTTTTTAAAGGTGCAAGTAGAATTCTAACGATACTCTTGTTTTTACACCAGTCAATTAAAAGTTTTCTGTATCATCCTGAAAAATAATCATTTTTCGACACACTTGTGCATATGTTTAGTTAAAAATTGAATTAGTCGGCTGAATACTTACTCAGTTTGTCTGATTTCGAAAAATGAAAATACGGTAAGCAAAGTAATTAAAAAATTTTTTAACTTGTTTTAATCTTAGTGAATGCAATGAAATCCTCAATGAAAATTTAAAATTTAAACATCCACTACGAAATGTATACAAAGTTTAAGTTCAACAAACAGTGGCTACGAAGGCTTCTTATTTAGGGTTTAATATAAACTAAATAAACACAACTGATCTCTAAGATGCACCGAAGAGATTTGTAGAAATCTTCGCAAGCACATTGAACATATGGCGTTATTTATAATCATTATGGTTCCCTTGGGTTCCAGCAGAACAGGAAGTTTCAACGGCAAGCCTAAATTTGTCCATTTTCCTGTTCTCATCAGTGTCCATGTTTGCTCATCGTATTGCGTCTCATCCTCTCATGATATCCTTCATGTCGACCTTGGACGATTCACTCGTCTTTTTCCACTTAGTTTCCAGTCAAGGACCAGGTACGCGATGTCATTTGACCGCCTCTTCAGCGTGAATACAGTCCATCCTCATTTCCTCTTACATATATGTTGAGCAATAGATTATTGATGAGTTTTTCCCCTATCTTCCTAATGCTTATCCTTCCTGAAAATTTAGTCTTCGGTACTGAACGAGGACAGCTGTTGATAGAAGTCTGCAACCTGTTCAAAAATCTTTACATGACAAGGACGTGAAATTTCCGGTTCGCATTAAACAATCGACTAACCAGACCTTATTTTTTGAGATTTATATGCTACTCTTCATCTTTAGTGAATTATGGATGTGCATCTTGCTTTCCCGATTCAGGCTTGTACATTATCATTCTTTACGCGTGTGGTCGAAACATTGCTATCCAGATACGTGAAGTGAGTAATTTTTCACATCTTTTTTTCTCGCTGATGGTGATCAGTGACGTAGTTGCTGTAACTCGGTTATCCTCAACACCTCCATCTTCCTTATGATCACCCGATGTCCTGTTCTCCCTGACTTCTGCTTCAGTCAGCTTCCTGGTTTTTGCATTTAGGTCTCCGCGAAGGCGAGATCTTCTAGACTGTCTATATCAATCCAGCTCATTTCTGTCTACTCGTTACAATGGACAGTCTGATGAGAAGACCAGTGCACTAAGATGATAATCACAAGTCTTGTCTTCCTCCCGTATTCACCTGAGATGGCTCGCTTATTTTTCGTTGTAGATCATTTGAAAAGTTCCATAGTGATAAGGCTCTAGCGTTTAAGCAGTTTATAAATTACTTTGTGGCTAGAGCTGCTAAATGCCTTCACAAGGTCGGTGTGTGATATTGCTCATATAGACTAACAGCACAGTCGAAAATCAAACCACCATAGTGGTTAGACGTGAGGAAGAAATCTACGAGGGAAAGAAAACTGAAAACACCGAAGTGGAATTTGAAAGCCATCACACATCAAGCTTCAAATACTCAAGTCAACAAAACCTTCTAATTATTGCAATATACGACAAGAACAATGAATAGAAATCGCCTCAAATTCTTACTGGATTTTTCTGAAGAAGAGAAAAACATGAGCAAAGAATATCACTACATGAACACGTGCCGTTGCAAATATGTCAAAAATTGAAAATATATCACAATTCAATAAACACTCTGAAGTACTATTTGAAATGCCCTGTAAGTATTGTTATTCAATGGAAATGAGCCTGTGCGAAACAGGAATGGGAAAAATCACCTTATCATGTGTTATACACTGACTGTGGCATATGGTTTATTCCCTGAACCTCATAAAGTGGATAACTCATTTGCCAATTAAGCGAAAGGAGCACAGGAGAAATTGAACTTCAAACTGAATTCATGTGTAGTTAATACACATTTGTAGTTTCTAAGGCTAAAGTGAACAATTCTCAAATGACAATGAAACCGTGAAATCATTTTCATGTGAAATTCAAATATCAAACGTTCTGCAATAACTGTGATAATTAAAGTGAATAATCCGACTACAGGGATAACTTAGTTTTAATATTTCTTAGGAAGGAATTCCAAATGAACTTTATCAAAATAGGATCAGTGTTAGCAGAGAATACCGAACAGGAGTATATATGTATGTATATACAGTCATTGATTATCTCACGGTAATAGTTGGTCATTACACATATGAAAATAAATTAGATGAAGCCAAATAAGTCCCTAAATACTTAATGGGATAAATGAGTAAATGTACCTAAGAGTACGGAGTTTGCAGTATTTCATGAAAAAACTTCCAACGCCGGAAGAAAATTCTAAAAGACTTACCAGATCCTGTACGTGAAGGAAAAGATTCGTGGAAAATCAAAATATGTGGCCAAATCTTAAAAAGATGAGTTGTCTTAAAAAAAACGTTACAGTATCGAGAAAAATGTTCGAATAATCACGAAAATCGGAAATATCTAAACAGCAGTGATCTCAAAATGGAACTATTTTGAAGCACATCAAGATCCAACATAAATACTCTGAAATTTTCATAAGAATCAACGGACAAAATCCAAACAAATTCGTTTAAGAAATCGGAACATGCCAATCAAAATGTCAATAGTGAACAGAGTGTACAACAGAACGAGAAAGCGAATAAAGCCACCTTAATTTTAAGCCCATAACAAAATATAAACGAGATTTTCAGCTGTGTAAAGAGGACCGCTTCGACGAATTCGTAATACTGAGAATTCTGAACACAATACGACAAATGAGAACGCAATTTGTCATGCTATTAAGAAACAGATCTCTATTCGAAATGTCCTCTGAAAAATAAAATCTGTCAATTGAAGACAACACCTGTGGAAACCGAGAACAACCACAAGCAAAATATATCAGAACTTCTTCAACACTCCATCGCGATATCGCAGAAGGTAATCTCAGTTGACCTCAATTCCTCAGAGTGCACATTCATCAGCCTATTTAGGTGGTAATAACAGGGGTGTGTGAAACTGAATAATGCGTATTATTAGAGTGACGAATAAAAGATTATCCTAACCGAGAATGACTGGCTGCTTCAGATAAAAACATCTAAATCCAGGGACGGTTCCATCATTTCACAACATCTCATGGTTAATGATAATTTGGTCAACCACTGAACTTTGTCCGAGTGAGTTACTGATGGCTTCGGATGAGAATATTAGTCTGTCGGATTCAATCAGTGCTTCTGTTTGAGATTGGTATGGAGGTGGTAATTATCGTAGGACAGGGAATCTGTTGAATTCCAAGAATCTTCAGCGTTGTTGTGATTGATGTGTAAAGTCATTATAACAACGTCAAAAACCAAATTCACCTGACCAGCATCTCGATATATGGTGCATTATTCTGTCAAACGGTGTCTTCACCCTGTATCAATCTCGATGTATGTGAAGCCATGTTTCAAGCTTTCCCACTTATTTCACTTATAAATGTGTGTCAAACACATTACAGTCTTGTGAATATTAACAGATTTCAACTAGTATCACAGTGACATACTCAGCTAATCCGCGAATTAGTGCGTCGAGCTAAGGAACTTGATTACTTTCGAATTTCTCACCAGATATTTTTCAAAGTAAGTGATTGTGAGGCAGGTAGCGTCATGATATGGCTTGTGAGAGTCGATACTTTTGTGATTACAAATAACTCAGTGCCAGTATGATTATTCGAGTGACTGAGTATGATGTCGAGGAAAGTGAGGAAGTTTATTGTATGCATATTACTACTCATATTGTATTCGAAATCTTTGTGTTACGATTGATAATTGATAATTGAAGAATGTGGATATGAACATGTTTTAGAGCATGAGATTTATGCTTACTCCTTTCTGTGAATGAGAACAAATTCACTTGATTCAGCACCGTATATCCAACACAATGGAAATGAATAAACAATAAACAACAGTTTGTACTTCAGTGGAGGCAGGCGTTGTGGAGACACTCTTGCACTAGTAATTTCCTAAATTATACAAATGAATTACAATCAATAATCCACTCAACACCATATAGGTAGTTTTCAATAGTCTCAAAATTTTTGTTACATCTTGTCAAATATTGAGGAGCTCATTCGATTTGTGGGATTCTCACCCTCCGTTGGTCAGCCAGTGTGTGAGCTACACTTTCAACCAGAATGTTATCTGATGGAGATGTTAACAGATGTCAGCCTTAGCATGATGAAGGTCCTGAACCCTGGATAGATATCACTCAAAAGTGAGGCGGAGTAATAGATTTTACATTTTCATTACTAACCTTCAAACTCTAAAATAGATTTAATCGATGAAAACAAACGCATTATAGGGGAAATCTATATTATGTCAGGAATCATATCAGTTGAACTAAACAACATCAGGCCGATATTTATAACGTCAACTTGAAATAATTGAGAACTACGAGGAAATTAGTCGAGTGATATTGAAACTGTCATAACGGACAATACATGTTTCCCATTATATAAAAAGTCCTAAAAAATTAAACAGGTCGGACTCAGCAGAGGAATAGTGTTCACAATAACCTCAGGAAAACTCAGAAATCCACTAAGCACTGACAATGTGTGTCCAAGCGAAGTGAATTGTTCACAGAATGAAAAGTCACTCCAGTGATGTGATCATGAGTAATACTGAGTGAAATATGTGCGGTAAGATAAAGGATTTCTTGAAATGCATTAGAATGCAGTATGCTGCAGCGAACCAAGAGTATATTCGTGTCTAGAGTTACTGATAAGATTTATCGGTAGTATATAACGAGACGGTCATCAGCATACAAAAAGCGAATAGCAGGGAAACATATTTGACTTCATAGAAGACAAATAATACGGCGTTTTGGAAATACATGAGAGACATGAAAGGAACACAAAGAAACACAACATGAAGTCCAGATATACCACAACACGAAACATTTGAGATATCAATTCCCTAACAGACAGTCCATCAAATCTTTCGTCTTCCTCTATTTCATATTAACGCAACATATGAAATGAAGTGATTCACTGTTACATGCACGATGATTAGTTAGCTGTAAGCGTTCGAATACATGATTTCCAACTATCATTCACAATAATATAAATAATACTAACATTGTATGTCATATGTTGTCAATGTATATCAAATTTCGCATCGGTTCATGTATTTGTTTAGGCCTGTTTTACTTGAAATAGACGAATACATAACTGTATGATTCTTTCTTTCCTGGTTTCTTTATATTGTGAATCGTGCTTTCATGTATCTTCTACGGTTTTGAATTCTCACCTCTCAAATTTTGGATATATATTCAATTTATCTTACCTTGAACTATGAGTGTGAAATATGATGAAAAGTCATTTTTATGCAAACGTTTTACTGAATAAATCATGATTGCTCTTACTGGCTTCACGTATTCAGTGATATATTCAAAGGATTGAATGCCTGAAAATATCGTACAGATTGACACCGGAAATTTAAGAGATTCGTCAATATTGAGAAAACGTGTGCCACACAAGTCAAATGAGTTGAATGTGTATATGCATTCAGCATTCCACCACTTTTTCCTTCGAAAATGGAGACAGTATTTAAGCGAATGGTGAATACAAGCTATTGTGAACTTCAGTGTATATGTTGAAGGTCACTCAGACAGTACTTCATGTAATATATGTCTTCGAATGAACTTAACACGCGGCGTTGATAATGGTGGATGAGCCTTCGAAGCCAGCCGTATGCTAAAATCATTCAACATGGTCCTGATGATGTCACATAAAAAATTTTTTAACAGAACACATTATATCAATCATGGACGTTATGCTTTCAGAGACTACCTGTCTCTTTTCCTTCTTCGTACATGCCAAATAGGTTGGTATACTTATATTATTGTTTTAAAGGCGATTAAGGTAAATAATAGGTGGATTAAAGATGACTAGCTATTCGTATTGAGGATGAACAACCTAATCTGCCGTATTGATAAACAATTTCTCAACCGCTTAAGAAACAAGTTTCAGTTCAAAATGTTCTCTAACAAATGAAATGAATCAGATCACGACAACGAATCCAGAAACTGAGAACAACCACAAGGATCACATGAAACAGATCAATTGTTGTCCTACGATATCACTGAATGCAATCTTAGGTAGCCCTAATTACTCTCAGATTGAATTCACTCACCTATTTACGATAGTATTATGAAGTTTAGCAATAATAAATGAACATAATTTAGTTTGACCAGCTGAAATTCCTTCAGAAGTGTTACCCAGAAAAATATGTCATTTCATTAGACTACACTTTGGACAATGATTTGAACGTCTATTGAATTCACTGAGAAGTTTATGTATCAAATGCACTGAAAATCTACCTACTCAAAACAGATTTGATGGAAATGCTTCAAGCTCGGGAAATGAATGTAAACCTGTCCACATCCATCAGTTTCTGTCTGAGTTTACTACGAAAATCAAATGAATGCAAACAGAAAGTGTTTGTTTGAAACAAACTGGTGTCATTGCTTAACTGAGTGAGGTGAAGACGTTACAGCACCACTTGATCGTCCGATTTGATCTGAACAACATTCTCCAAGTTGATGCATTGAAATTACAGCCGGTTCATAAAATCACCCTGCACCTCGATACTGTTAAACTTCGTTTGCCTTTGTCTGTTGTACTACACATTTGAATTTTTATGAAAGATATTCTGGTCACGTGAATGTGAGTAGGTTTCAGCAAATAATCGAATATAATATTCAGTCAATCCAAGAATTAGTGCTTCAAGCTAGGTGAATGAGACAAACGCGAGTGTTTCACTCAGTGCATTGCAACAAGAGGTGGTCATCATAATCGCCGTCAATCAGCTGACGAAAGGAAATCCTTTTCTGAATACAGCGTGTTTTATGTCAGTCTGATAATTCAAGAGACTAAATGGTTTTCTGGTCGAAATATCGTTTTTCGACTCCTGACTGATTAAATCAATTTCAGTTCTTAATCATTGTGTGGGGATATGTAAATAATTGAATAATGTGGAAACCAACATTCTTCAAACCACAAGATTTACGCTTACCATTTTCTGTGAATGAAAACAAATTCATTTGATTGAACATGATATATTCAACACGAGAAATTATAACTCATTCGGATACTCTTGTGATGCAAGTCACTGTCAGAAATGTTCTCTGACAAACTAAATGTATCATTTGATGTATCAGTTGATCATCGATTTGATCGAGAATTAAACACTGAATTTCATGAACAATTGTGACTGTTTGTGACTTTTCGATGTTTTCTAGATGATTCGACAATTATGTCTGAACAAGGAGGCGAATATGATCGTGATATAAACTTGACTTTTGTTTTTATATAGCACTTGCAAATATGTGACAACTTACTCTTTACTGCAAATGTAAAATTGTCATTATTCAACTCGTGTGTTTAATGGTTATAAAATAACTTTGAGTGAGTACGGAAGGTCTTGTCACATTTTAAAGCTTTTATCAGATTTTGATAGGTTAAACTTACTGTATTCATCTTTAATTTGAATTGGCATATTTATCAGTTTAGTTATTTTATATTTTACAATTTGAATCATTTATGTGTATGTCGAGCATCTTGGTTTTTGCATTTTCTTTCCTGCGAATGTATGATACGAAATATTCCAGTGACAAAGTTTGATACCCTTTTATCATGGATCATTTGTTAAAGGAAAAAATCTGATTTTGATTTCTGCTTTGACTCTTTGTTTAGGTCAAGATGGCTACTTATCGATCACCCAACTTCCGGGGTAGTTTTCATCATGAGATCTAAATATATCAGGTGTGATTATCTTCTGCATCGAGTAATGGCTTGTCTAGTGATGTCACTCACTTGATGATTTCCTCAGAGTATGGCCAATCCATCTCCATTTCTTCCTGCCTATTTCCTTCACAATCGGTTCCTGGTTAGTCCATTCATTACCAGAGATCCCCGTTGCTGATCTTTTATGGCTGGTCATCTGATCTCAAGTATTGAGCAAAGACAACTGTTAATGAAGTTCTGGAGTTTGTTTGAGATGCTCTTTATGACTCGCTGCCAAGTCTCTGATCCGTAAAGTAGCACTGACTTCACATTGGAGTTGAAAATCCGGATCTTATTTTTGATGCTGATTGACCTGCTATTGACCTCCACACAGACTTGAGAGTAATGGAAGCTTGTCTTGCTTTTCCAATTCTAGCTTTGTTATCCCCGTCAGTTCCGCCTGTAGTTGAAACGATGCTTTCCATGTCGGTGGGTAAAGGAGGTTGTTTCTTTCAGGTTCCTCCCATTTATGCTGATTGTTGTCTGTTGTTGCTGCTGCTGCTGCTCTGTTTTATCTATATTCCGCTGTGGATTACTTGGCATGCAGCACTGTCGTATAACTGTTGGATGAGATGTATAATTTTAGTAGTTGCCAAATGACCTATCGATCGACGCTGCGCTGTCGAAGGCCTTTTCAAAGTCGATGAAGTAGAGATAGAGAGGTGACTGCCGTTCCAAGCTTTGTTCAATGATGATCCGTAGAGTGGCGATTTGATCAATACATGATTTGTTTCTCCTGAATCCGGCCTGTTCAGGACGAAGATTTTGATCCAGGGCTTGTTTGATTCTCTCCAGGATGACGGGGCTTAGTATTTTGCTTGGAATGGACAGAAGCATAATTCGAAGCCAGTTTTTGCATTGACTTAAGTCTCCTTTCTTTGGTAGTTTGAATAAGTATCCGTTCTTCCAATCCTCGGGTACTTTGCCCTCTTTCCACGCCTTCTCCAGCAGTGGCGTCATCAAGTCCGCTGTTGTCTCTGGGTCTATTTTCAAAGCTTCTGCTGGGATTCCATCTTGCCCTGTTGCTTTTCCAGCCTTTAGCATCTTGATTGCATTTAGGACTTCTGATTTCGTCGAGGTTTTGATGTTTACTGGTAGTTCTGCTTCCGTTGTTGGTATTGTTGGTCGCACGGTCGATTTAGAAGTCTTTTGAAGTGTTCAGCCCAGTGTTTTCTTTGTTCCACTTCTTTTGGTGGTTGACTTTCCATTGTCATCCTTTACTGGCTTGATTTGTGTCGAACTTTTGCCCGATAGGTTCCTAGTTGTTTGGTAGAGTGTGGCGAGGTCTCCTTTGCCTGCAGCTTGTTCTGCTTCACTTGACATGGCTTCATAATATTTCCTTTTGTCTTCCCTGGCACTCTTCTTCACTCTTTTGTTCAGCATATTGTAATTTGCATTCAACTCTTGTTTTTGTTACTCGTCGGTGCACGGGATAATCTTTTGTTTCATTGTCTCTCTCTCTTCTATTAGTTTCCAAGTGTCCGCAGTGCTCCACTGTTTGTCCTGTCTCTCCTTTCTGCCTAGAAGTTGCATGCAGGTTTGACTCCATACCGTTTTCAAGTTGTTTCAGTGCTTTTCGACGCCGACCTCTTCGCTAGTGTTGATTTGTGTCTCGGCTTTGTCCCTTATGTTTGCAATGAAGATGTCCTTTGTAGCCTGGTCCTTCAGTTTTTGAGTGTTGAACTTGTCTTGTGGTCTATCTGCAGCTCCTATTTTCCTGAAAGCTTTTAATTTGATTTGGATTGTCCCTTGTACGAGATAGTGGTCTAAGCCAACGTCTGCTCCTCTTCTTACTTTTGTTTTCAGTAGGCTGCGCCTCCACTTCCTTGAGATTGGGATTAAGTCAATTTGGTTTTCGGTTCGCCCATCTAGTGACACCCATGTAGCCTTGTGGATATCTTTGTGTTTGTATACGCTGCCACCAATCACTAGTTCGTTGAAGGCGCAGAAGTCGGCGAAGAGTTCTCCATTTTCATTCATTTCTCCGAGAGCTTCTCTACCCATGATGAGTTCCCTTCCTGTGTTGTCTGGTCCCAGTTTTGCGTTCATGTCTCACATTAGTATTTTCATGTCGCCAGCTGGAGTATTGTCCACTGCTGCCTGTAGTTGTCTGTAAAATTCTTCTTTCTTTTCGAGGTCTGCGTTGTTTATAGGTGCGGGGTGGGGTTGCTAGCCTCACGCCTGAGAAAGGAATCGTTACATTAGATAAAGTTTAGAGAGAAGCGACCTTGTGTTTTGCTCCTCTTAAAATCGGAAAACAAGGAATAAAACGGTCAGAACAACACCAGCGAAAGGAAAATAATTCACAGCCAAAAGGCCAACAAGCGACAGCAACAATTCAATACAACAACATACATTAGGGTTATGCACAGTTAACTGAAATGAGACCAAACCATAGACTCACTGACTTGGGCCAACTTGAACATATAAATTCAACAATATATACAATTACAGATATGAGTTAGTGTTAGAAATTCACAAAATGCCAAACAGTTAGTTGTAGGTATTAGCAGACAAGAAGATTATATACACAGTTAAGTGTTCAAAGTAAAAGGATTGCAATAGTTTCCAAAACTTAGTGGTCAGAAACACCAGAGAAAACAGAGTTCTTTATAACTAAGCAATTGTAGCCCACTAATCGAAAAGCGTGGTCGCGGCTTAACTATTAGTATTACTTTTCAATTTTCCTATACCATCAAAGTATACGTCAGACTTAGAAATCGATGAATACACTCGTTGTTAAAAGGATATCCTTTTAGCTTTTGTAACAAGTGGAGGATTCTTTCGAAGTTTGTAATCAATATAAATGGAATATAACATGAACATGACTCATGAGAATTCATTAATTTGTTGCATTCATTGCCATTCATAAGGATCTACCTTGAATCATTATGTTCACTTAATTGTTACGATTGTATATATTACAGTATGCTAAAATGACTTCCTGAACTTTGATGCTAGTGACTTGACGTTGCTTTCTAAAATCCCCAATGTTACTGATGATAAAAATTATTTGATTATTATGCATATATAACTGTAGAACCTGCTGAAGATGTAATCAGATAGAATATTTTTAATTGCAAATCACACTGTTAATTGAGAATAAACAGACTGTAGAAGTCTATTTTACTTGAATCTATTTTGACACGTGTGCGTCGGTAACACAGTGGTTAGGACTCTCGCTGACCATGCACATGGTCCGAGGTTCGATCTCCTGCCGACGCTTATCTTATATCTATGGTCGGCCTGCAACATTTGGGCTACCGATATCACAAGTTGAAAATTCCATACTTCGACCAAAACTACTGGGTGGAATCAAGCTGTAAAAAATATATAAAAAAAATTGCATGTTATTTTGGAATGTGGTGACGCATATTTAAATAACCAAAGTACTGAAGGATGCTCGATCCTCATTTAGATTATTCGGTTTCTCAGAGCTCACAAGTTATTCCAAATTCTTTCATATACATATATGTACATATTTGAAATATCTTCTCTGCATACTCTTCCACTGTGTGTAGCAGGGTCCTCTTCTGTGGACAGATGTTAAACACGTACAGAAGAAATCAAGCAGATGATTGTGTGTGTGTGTCTGTTGTGAAAAAGGCCTGTTTTGCAAACCATAGGCCAATGAAAATAAATATTTAATATTGCTTTGATGACACATATTGCATTATCATGAATTCGACCTGGACGTTTAAGAATATCTTGTACATTTAAAATTTCTTGCCACGTAGATTTGCGAGTCTAATGTTCTTACATCTTCTCACAACGAGGATATGTTACCAACATCATGAAAAGCAGGAAAGTAAAGAAGACATACTAATGATGAGTGGGCAATTGCCGTTTCACGTGTACAGGAAGAAAGCTGGACTGCAATTCCGCGTGTACACTTTTTAACTGACCCTAACAGACACTTAGTTGATTGATGAGTTCGACAGTCAACAATCCGTTGGATACAGCCCCTAAAGATGAAGCGTTACAATCACTGCGGTACTGTATAAACAAAGTTATTTAAAGCATTTTGAAAAATCAGGTGTATATAATACCGTAAAAGAATGAAATAATTTCTTATAAATTTAAACATCTTACCCCAAGCATAAAAACCACACTTAAAATTAGCAGGAAACAGTAAATCAAAAAGAAAGCAATTAACAATTATTGAACAAAATTAAAAAGCCGATGGAAGTCAACAAATGCATTTAGGTCTAGGCGAAGATAGTGACCAGTTAATCGACATGTTTTTAGCTACCCCTCTGGAAGCAAGGCAAAAATATATACATTAGATAAATAAATAATTGAAACATAGATCGTTTATACCGATATTCTCAGTGTATGTATGTCTTCATACATTTCAAGGTCAACTGGAGTGCATTATCGCTAACAGACGCGACTTAGTGACGCTGTCAGTGAAACAACATACTACCGTTGATACATCGAAGATACTTTTGTTGTATGTAATGACATGAGTCAGGTATCCGTAATATTTGACCGCCTAAATGAGATCCACCCAAACACTAAGTTCACCATGGAATCTGGACACAATGACGAGTTCAATTTCCTGGACCTAAATGTAAAAAGAAGAAACGATGGAACGGTCAAAATGTCCATCTACAGGAAAGAAACTTGGACCGGACAATACCTTCATTACAACAGCTTCTGCCCTATGAGCTATAAGGGGGATTAGTGAGGACACTATACGACAGGGTCAGAAAGTTATGTTCACCTAACAAAGTAGAAGAATAATTAAGCTTTGTTGAAAAGTGCCTTAAGGAAAACGTGTATCCAAAAGGATTTATCCTTAAGTACAGCAAAGAAAGAGATGAGAAAGAGAAGTCTCCAACAATTGAGAAGAAGAAAGTGTTCATTTGCCTCCCTTACAAAGGAGAAACCGTATCTCAAAAATTGATAAGAGGATGAAGGGAGCAATAAAGAGATGCTTCCTTGCTGCCAATCTGGTGACACTATACAGTACTACATGCTCTATAAGGCAATCGAAACTGGATAAGTACCTTGCTGATGTTACCTCCAACTGCATTTATAAGTTTACGTGTACCTGAGGCAGCAAGTACATTGGAAGGACCGAAAGAAGGGCTTCTACCCGGTTTTCAGAGCATATTCCAAGAAACTTATGCCTAAAAGGAAGCAGTGCAATTATCAAACACCTTGTGGATACGGGTCATTTTGTCAAGGTCTCCAAATCCTTCAAAATATTAAACATACAAAGGACGGCGAATCTACTACGATTTTCTGAAGCAATTGCAATCAAACGTCACAAACCAAACTTATGCATACAGAAAGGGAGAGTGTGGTCAATCTCTCACTCCCTTGGTAACCATATTACTTTCATTTCACTGATTAGTCATATACACTATTGAGCTCAGATCACTGAGCATGTTTTCGATTTGGTGAACTTTAACCTGATTGAGTTGCCATGTTGACGTACAAGCTAACACTGTTTATTAGATTTTTCTGTCTTCTCTCACCCCCTTTTTACTTTCATAGTTTGACAGCATGTAAATTGACGGTGACTTAAACTAAAAATTGTAATACTTCATTACACAAGTAAATGTGTATTTCAAGCGACAATAATATTCAACAGATAGATCATTTTCTGTGGTTAGTCTCCTGATTCAGAGCTCAATCGTTGCCTTTCACGTTGACAAAGAAGGCCCCACTTTGCCCTCTTGGACAATTTAAAAACAAAATAGTGGAAATTAGTGCCACTTTTAGTTTACAATTACCAAAATATGAGTTTTATATTCCCTGAGTTAGATTATTCATTTTTACGAAAAGGTGTGTGATTTTTCAAGAAGTAATCAAAGATCCTACAAGCATACTATAAAATTGACGAATTTATCTGACTAGGCAGCAACAATTTGTCTCCTTGCCCAGGAATGAGATTTATAACTGATGGAAATCAGTCAACATTTGTCGTTCGCTAGAGAGTTCCAAAACAAATATAGACAAAGACAGTCTCCCCAATTTTCTTACTTGAAAATCCACGTGTTCAAACGTATCTTTTAAACAGAATTAACATATATCACTGCGTACTGCGCTAAAAATCTCAGCTAACAATTTTGACAGTTTTTTTATTACATCTTGATTCCACACTGTATTTCTGGTACATGTATGGAATTTTAAACATGTGACATCCGTAGCCCAAATTTTGCAGACTGACCATAGACATCAGATGTGCGACCATGTGCATTATCGGTTTGAGTCCAAAGGCTGTGCCACGACGCACAGGAGAATGACACATTGACAGAATTCGACATGACGGACTGTCAACTTCAATAATCTTGAGTATTCTAGGTAAGTTGACTAAGTCAGACCTAATGGGTATCAGAAAATTAATCTTTCGGTTTCCAACAACATCTATGCTACGACATTTCGCTGAATGGGCTGTTGATTGCCTTACGATTTCCTGTTGTCATTTGAAGAGCAAAGACTGTGAATTCAGTTGTGTCACTAAGAATGGATAATATTTTGCTATACAATCACATTTTTACACTGAAACTACATGTGTTCCTTCTTCAGGTTTCAAGGCATGACGCGTGATTCCTTTAGAAATGTAAAATGTGTAGAAGTCGAAATGCGTCTTGGTTTCCAACTTGAACTACGAAATGTATGCGCCACATCCACAAAATTATCCCTCAAACAGCTTTCATCCTCTGTCTAGGTAGGAACTATATGACACAATTTATCACCAAAAGTTTCAAACTGCAAATCAATTTCTAAGTCTGAGGTATACTTTGATGGGATAGGAAAAGTGAAAAGTAGTACTAATAGTTAAGCTAATGACACGCTTGTCACATATCAAAACTTAATAGAAATGAGTTTATTTGATAGTCACCAACCAATACATCATTCGAACAGTTTAGATCTAGTATTCTCACTGGTTTACAATCCCCAGAGCTCCAATAATCAATTAACTGGGACTAGATATTGACTTCTACAAACATCTATGATTCTCCAAAATGCGTCATGACATAAGAGAATGTGGTTCATCATGGAGGCATAACGAATGCTGTCGGTCTCGTCAGTATGTTCCCAATCTGTAGCTATTTTCTCCTTCATATTCTTGAACCATGGGTTATCTGTCAGTTCGATCCTATGTGGTGAGAGCCGGCTGCACGACGAAATTGTAGACAACAATCCACATCGGTTTTCACGTCCCAAATGAGGGTCATGAGAAAAACAAAAACAAAGCTCAGCCTTGAGAAAATCATCAGTCAATATCAGCGGAGTTAGCGTGTGGAAATATGATTCGCAGAGATATGGACTGAATTTCTGAGAAAAGGCCAAGCCCAAGCGAGAAAAAGCAAGCACACAGAAGACGTTATTTCTCAGTTTAAAATAATGCACATAAAAATCACTAGTTGCCACTTGATTTCCTCAATTAACAATCGGTTGACTGGTCCTTGTCTTCTGTCGTTACACTTTTGGATTAGTTTGCTAATTCCTTCTGGTACTTTGATCTTCAATGCTGAGTGTGAACACCTGTTGATAAACGTTTGCAGTGGCCTACGATTTAAATTTATGACCTGTGTGCAGGAGCTGACTGACTTGATATTTGGTGTTAAAAATCCAAAACTTGTTCTGGATGCTGAGTGTTTGAGATTTTCTAACTGGTTTCAGATTGATGAAGTCGCATCTTGCCTTGCCTATTCTTGCTAGCTTTGATATGTTCATCCGTACCTGCCTGTGGTTGAAACCTTGCTGCCTAGACAACTAAAATATGTCCGACAAGGGTCTACATTTAACAAACTAATAATAACTAATAACTGACATAGCCAAAAATCCATAAATATGAAAACAGTGATGCTTAATCTTAGAAGTTTATCTGATGTATTTTCTCACGACTAGAGGGTAATTACTGAGACTTCGGTGAACTCTACGGAATAATTCAGAATATGGTATCAAGCGTTTCAGATAGAAGAGAGACTGGGAAGACATGAATAAATTATATCAGATGTGTCGTAGTTGTGAAGAGAAGATTGTGAATGGGTGAATGGAGGAGAGGATTGTGAGTTCAAAGAAGCTGAACACAAACACGTATACGAAATCATGAGAATGATTTCAATACGAAATATATCTGTAAACAAATCTGTGCATAATCCACTGATAAATTAATTTGATTTGTTTCCGTGAATGTGCAGAACGAAAACAATCATGACAACAATGAAGCCATGAGGAATCACATGATTCCAGTGAAGTGATATGGCAAATGTCCAATGATTGTCTACTGGTCTCTCTTCTTATTTGAAAATAATCACCCATTTGTCAATGACGCCACATTTGTTTTCATTTCCTAGTTGCAGAAGTAAACAAAATGCAGATAATTGTGAGATAACTGAAGGCATACAGGAGGGCAGGCGTCGACTATATGATAAGGTGGCAGCGGTTTGAATGAAAACAAAGTTTTGTTTCTGTGAAAGTATACTGTTGATGCGTAAACAATTGAGATTAACCCTAATGCTACTAACTCTATTAAATCTTCGATCTTTATAGGAGTATTAGCATTTTCTGTAATTTATCTTCTGGCCTTTCTGTTGGTTGGTGTGTGACTTGTGAGAGTCTGGTGAATCGTACACAAGAAAACGGCATACGGTGCCAGTAATTCTAGCTTTCTGAGGTTGACTCGAGGCCAACATTCACAGGGAAGTACTTGCTATTTTGATGTGATACCCATGAAGCAGTATCTCATTCGTTTTCACTCACCGAAGTTTCTATTCAGCTCATATGACGTAATTTGAAATGTGCCAACTCTCAGGAAATTAACGATTATCACTTGTGAACTATCATCGCTCGCATTTGTTTGAATATCTCGCGAAACCGTCACATTACCATCTTCACTTTTGTTCTAACAGTCTTAAAATTTGTGAGCAGTTTCTTCTCCACAATGGACAGAGTGTATCTCGATATCGTTGACGTTTGACTATTTAACTACCTGTATAATCTCCAACTTGTCATCTTATTTCACCGTTTCAAACTTTTTTCACAAAAAGAGCTGGCCATCCATTTGAAGTAGGCCTAAACTGTGTCTTGACAATTCATTATGAACCCATTTATTTAGTGTTTTTATGGCTGATTTATTCCCCGAACATACTATTATTTCCAGTCTAGTTCTACGAAATATACTACGGTAATTTTCGACGAAGTTTTCAACGAATATAATGTTTATGATATTGGTGTCTTGCCTGTTCGTATAGTGTCACATTTTTGTCTTAACTTTTGTGAGTTTCATGGGATATTCTGTTTGATTTTTGGACGTTTTTTCGAATGCTTTTGTTTTCCTTTTGGGTCGCATGCGTTATATTCATTCGCCTGATTTACCTGTTGCCGTTATACTTTAGGTGTGACAGCTTTCCGATGAACATTCCCATCATTCGACGTGTGTTCCCTTGACATGTCATGTTATGCTTCCTAGTGTCATAAGTGTTCAGGGAAATTGCTTTCTCTGCGGTAACACAAATGACGTTCTCACATGCTTTCAGCTGTACTATTCTTTTTCTTGTCTGGTTCTTAATACACTCCGATGGAATTCCAAACTTTGGAGTCACGCATAAGTATCGCCTGCTGATCTCAATAAACTTGAGCTTTTTTGAGAAATATCCACCGATAACTATGAAAATGATGGCGAGTATGTACAAACGGTTCCAACGAATGTTACGCTGATGACACACATTTCATAATTGGTGAATAATAATAATTTTCACTGTTTCTAAACATTCATCCTGTTACGCTGTTGAACACCGGGCTTTTGGAACACTAATATTCATGAATTACTCAATAGCAAGAAGGTACATTGGCCAAATCTTATTTCTGTTGGAAAGTGAGTTGTGAGGTTTACTCCTAACAGTCCCTCTTCACAAAGAATGGTACCATAATACAGTGTCACTGAGCTTTCATAATTGGTTGTGAGAGCATCTAGTCTTTTGCAACGACTTTTAGTCCAATCTGATGACATGGAATGGAGAGTTGTGAATAGAGAGGTTGTCCAGAGTACGACAATATAGATCTCTTCTGTTTCTCGAATAAGTTCACGTTTCTGTCTCTTACAGTAGTAACGAGCTTATTTAGAGGTATACTACTAGTCCTACTGACGACCATTAGTATCCTTCGCAATAGGAAATAGTTCTTTTTGATTATAGCAGGAAGACTAAGAGGCAGCAGTCCAGCGAAATTGGTAAGACGAAAGAGTTGAAACGTAGACCTGAAAACGAAGTGAACTGTCTTTTATTTTGAGAAATTTAAGGTTGCACCATTTGGCTGGTGTTTATCAAACAGCTTTTGGACTCAGAACAGTTAAATATGGGCAAAACAGGCAACGAGACAGTCAGATCGTCGGTGAATATGAAAAAATTGACCTCCTTCGGAACACGCAGGTCATCTGAGAAGCATAAAAAGAAAAGAAGCAGGCAAAGTACACTGAGGAATGCGAATTTCGGAGAGACGTACAGAGGAAGAATTACCTTTGTATGTAGTTTACTGTATTTTGTTAGTGGAGTAAGAATGCAACCTGTGAACAGCGTAGGACTTTGTTTGTGTTAGGGAAACTTTATTTAATAAAAGACACCTGAGTACACAGTCAAGTGGTGGATGTACTGTGAAGGAAGTAAACTCGAACAAATTTAGCTGCTTTTTCCAATGAGGAAGCAGTGTGTTATCAGACAGCTGCAGCATCTAGAATACAACTGACCTGTTAATATGTAGACGGTTCACAGTTACTGAATTATTTTAAGAGACGGTTGCAGGTTTGGTAAAGGTAATTTTGTCATTAATTTCAAGGGAGAATCAACTGCTGTGGGACTGAAAATAACATTATTGAAAAATACGATTTGAGTACAGGCAGGATTCTGAAGTGTTTTCACACAGTACCTAAAACATCACTGGGGAAGGAAGCATTGGAAATGTTAGCAAAGGGGTAACATGTAGTATCGGCACATTTCCAAAGGCAAACAGCGGCTAAACTATCAGGACTGAGGCATCGAGACAGTTTTAAAGATACGGGAGATTTGAGAATATCAAGAGTGTTGAAATAATGAAAGTTAATAACCTGGTGTTTTTCATATTACGACATCTTATGCATGATTTGTCTAGAGTATTTATAAAATCAAAACAAGTGATTCAGCGAAGAGACTCTTTTCAACGAATTTATCATCAAGCTGTACAGTCGTATATATATGGTTTATCAAAAGTTATATCCGGTGAGGGAATTGAATGCACAAAATAATAATAATAATAATAATCATATGAAGTTCAATTAAAACTAAAATGTTTGTGATTATAATCGTAGTTAAATGTCAAGTGGCAAAGCAGATTAATGTCATATATAGAATAATTCATAGGAGGGATAGAACTTGAAAAAGGATGTGCAATTATAGGATTAGTAGGCAAATCGAATGAAACAAAAACGTTACGTAATATTGTGTGAAATTTAATAGCATAGAATTTATCGTTGTAAAAAGAATTGATTTAGAATGACAAGTGGAACAAGTGAAATAATACCGGGGACAGTTCAAAGTGAGAATAGTAATAATAACAATTGACTTAATAAGGAAAAGTATACAAATTGAATAGACAAAATGAAAAATTGGTAGAGCTAAAATATGATTGGGGATTACCATATTTTAGCATAGAGGGATTAAGACCATGAAAGTTGGAGGGGTTGAACGAACTTTTTCTGTACACAGAGATCTGGCTTTTCTGTTTCGATAGCCAAAGCTTCAGCAATACAGATGAGTCGGGTACGTAGGGATTTAGGTAGATTGCTCTTTGCCTTGTAGATGACTTTAAAGGCGGAGGCTATAGAGATAGGGTGATCATTTTCGACCAGATGTTCTATGATCGCGCTTCTTATTGCTCCACTTCCACCTTTTCGTAGCCATGCAGGATAATGTTCTTGCACCCTCTTGGACAAAACTCGAGTCGAACGACCGATATACCTAGCTCCACAAGAGCAGGTGAATTGATAAACGCACATAGAGTTGGTCAACATTGGGATCTTGTCCTTCAGGTTATTGAACAATAATGGTCGGCTAGTAAAAGCTATTCTCAGGGAGGCGGCAGGGAATGTTCTTTTCAGGGACTGTGATATCCTTCGTTTCATGATATCGGAAGCTAAGTCCCCTTTGAATTCTAAGGTCATGTAAAGTATTTACTTGGGAGCGGTTGATAAGCCACGTTTTGTAGGCTTTGAATCTATATTCTTATCTATAAAACGTGGTGGAAATCCATTTTCCATTAGGATTTTCCTCAAAGTGTATAACTCATCTTCCACAGTATCAGTGCTACATATGCGCCGAATACGAGTGGCAAGCGACCGGACCAGGCGCACGTGAACACTATCCAGCCTGGCTAGTAAAAGGAGAACGAAAACGGGTAAATAGTTCGGTGACAGAACACCTGGTGAATTCAGGACATTCAGCGCCACTCGAAAAATCCTTCAAAATCATTTACAAGATTCGATCAAACCCATCAAAGGGAGTAAAATCAAGACATCTGGGCATAGCCGAGGCGCTAGCTATACAAAAGCTCAAACTCACGCTTTGTATCCAAAAGAAATACGTCCAACCCCTGTCCTTGCCATGGCCATCATAAACAAGTAATTTTTAGTAATCACCATCCCATCGCCTTTCTTATCTAAACTTCCTGTTTATTCATGTTATTTCAAGTTTTTCTTAATCCCTGTTTACACTACCATATTTTCATACCCGAACATAGTGTTTATTTTGTCATTTTACTATTTCTACATATTTAATCCCTGATTTTCTAAATGTTACAATGGGAATTTTCCATGAGTTAAAAAATAGAGTATTTATATTTACATATATTCGATCAACGCTTTGGTAACCACTGCCATAGTCTCCACTAAGGGTGGCATATGTAGAGGGAGCATTTAAGTAGTCAGTTATATTAGTGATCCTGTTGTCCGCTATGTGGATACTAAATAGTTCTCAGTTTAAGTCAGTTAGCATGAGCCTGATCTTATGCGTAGTTTCCGGTCGGTAGCATCTCCTCTATGTTTTCTTGAAAAGGTTTGAGAAGGCAGCTGTGTAAAACCTGCTGTATATTTTGGAAATTATTCGGAAGAAGTGATGATCTGAGTTCAGTGTAGAATGACTTTTATATGATTCATATGTTCCAGATCTATTTGTGAACACTAAATCCACTGTTTTATCAAGTCCAGTAGCGAAGCTGACAATATTTACATGATCAAATGATTCAAGGGAAGAGAAGTTCCATGAATGAATTTCATCAGTGACCATTAATGGCGAGTTCTCAAGATAAGCTGCTGGAAAAATGCTCAATCCATCCACAAAGTTATGCATATCCTAGATGGAACAGCCAGGTATAACTTAAACGTTTGTGAGCAAAATATATTTGAATTTTCATATGTGTTTTGTGCCGACATCTGACCATAATACAGTCGATAAAAGTCCCTCAAGAATGTGAAATATTCGTCGTTTGAATGAATAAATGTTGCTAACTCACCTCCACATTTCCCTGCGGAGGAAAGTCGATTTTGCCCTGAACGACGTGATAGCATGGCGCGAAACAAAACTTTTATCATAAAGGTCATGAATCCAATTTTATTGCAGAATGCTTAGAGACAGTCTTGATAGGTAGCAAGGAACAAATAGAGTGAAGTTGAAAAATCTTGTTGGACATGGAATTGCGGTTGATACTTTAGATAACAAAAACAGTAATACAATGTTGAGAGACGTGTTTTGTTGCACCTCACTGACTCTACTGATTCAATATGTAGATGGAGGTTTTTGATAACCTGACATACCAAGTGGACCTGAACAAGTTTAATTACCCAAATAAATATCAAAAATGTAAACAGGCTAATCAGGATCCGTTTCGTGATCAGTTATTTGGTGATGTGAATGTAGTTGTCAGCAGCTTGTTTTCGAGTAGTGACAGCATACGCCGCTCTAAGTGACTGTGTAGTCTTACCTTACCTACAAGCCAGTTTGACAGGTCCTGATGAGTTTATGCAAACGTTTTACTGAATCAGTCATGATTGTTCTTACTGGCTTCACGTATTCAGTGATATATTCAAAAGATTGAATGCCTGAAAATATCGTACAGATTGACACCGGAAATTAAGGAGATTCGTAAATATTGAGGAAACGTGTGCCACACAAGTCAATTGATTTGAATGTGTATATGTATTCAGCATTCCACCACTTTTTCCTTCGAAAATGGAGACAGTATTTAAGCGAATAGTGAATACAAGCTATTGAGAACTTCAGTGTATATGTTGAAGGTCACTCAGACAGTACTTCATGCAATATATGTCTTCGAATGAACTTAACACGCGGCGTTGATAATGGTGGATGAGCCTTCGAAGCCAGCCGTATGCTAAAATCATTCAACATGGTCCTGATGATGTCACATAAAAAATTTGAACAGAAAACATTGCAGTCATCAAGCACGGTATGCTTTCAGTGACTAGCTGTCACTTTTCCTTCTTCTTACATGCCAAATAGGTTGGTATACTTATATTATTGTTTTAAAGGCGATTAAGGTAAATAATAGGTGGATTAAAGATGACTAGCTATTCGTATTGAGGATGAACAACCTAATCTGCTGTATTGATAAACAATTTCTCAACCGCTTAAGAAACAAGTCTCAGTTCAAAATGTTCTCTAACAAATGAAATGAATCAGATCACGACAACGAATCCAGAAACTGAGAACAACCACAAGGATAACATGAAACAGATCAATTGTTGTCCTACGATATCACTGAATGCAATCTTAGGTAGCCCTAATTACTCTTAGATTGAATTCACTCACCTATTTACGATAGTATTATGAAGTTTAGCAATAATAAGCGAATATAATTTAGTTTGACCAGCTGAACTACCTTCAGAAGTGTTACCCAGAAAAATATGTCATTTCATTAGACTACACTTTGGATAATGATTTGAACGTCTACTGTATTCACTGAGAAGTTTATGTATCAAATGCACTGAAAATCTACCTACTCAAAACAGATTTGGTTGAAACGCCTGAAGTTCAGGAAATGAGTGTAAACCTGTCCACATCCATCAGTTTCTGTCTGAGTTTACTACGAAAATCAAATGAATGCAAACAGAAAGTGTTTGTTTGAAACAAACTGGTGTCATTGCTCTACGGAGGGAGGTGAAGGCGTCACAGCACCACTTGATCGTCCGATTTGATCTGAACAACATTCTCCAAGTTGATGCATTGAAATTACAGCCGGTTCATAAAATCACCCTGCGCCTCAATACCTGTTAAACTTCGTTTGCCTTTGTCTGTTGTACTACACATTTGAATTTTTATGAAAGATATTCTGGTCACATGAATGTGAGTAGGTTTCAGCAAATAATCGAATATAATATTCAGTCAGTCCAAGAGTTAGTGCTTCAAGCTAGGTGAATGAGACAAACGCGAGTGTTTCACTCAGTGCATTGCAACAAGAGGTGGTCATGGATAAGCTGTCGCCGTCAATCAGCTGACGAAAGGAAATCCTTTTCTGAATACAGCGTGTTTTATGTCAGTCTGATAATTCAAGAGACTAAATGGTTTTCTGGTCGAAATATCGTTTTTCGACTCCTGACTGACTAAATCAATTTCAGTTCTTAATCATTGTGTGGGGATATGTAAATAATTGAATAATGTGGAAACCAACATTCTTCAAACCACAAGATTTACGCTTACCATTTTCTGTGAATGAAAGCAAATTCATTTGATTGAACATGATATATTCAACACGAGAAATTATAACTCATTCGGATACTCTTGTGATGCAAGTCACTGTCAGAAATGTTCTCTGACAAACTAAATGTATCATTTGATGTATCAGTTGATCATCGATTTGATCGAGAATTAAACACTGAATTTCATGAAAAATTGTCACTGTTTGTGACTTTTCGATGTTTTCTAGATGATTCGACAATTATGTCTGAACAAGGAGGCAAATATGATGGTGATATAAACTTGACTTTTGTTTTTATATAGCACTTGCAAATATGTGACAACTTACTCTTTACTGCAAATTTAAAATTGCCACTATTAAACTCGTGTGTTTAATGGTTATAAAATAACTTTGAGTGAGTACGGAAGGTCTTGTCACATTTTAAAGCTTTTATCTGATTTTGATAGGTTAAACTTACTGTATTCCTCTTTAATTTGAATTGATATATTTATCAGTTTAGTTATTATATATTTTACAATTTGAATCATTTATGTGTATGTCGAGCATCTTGGTTTTTGCAATTTTTTTCCTGTGAATGTATGATACGAAATATTCCAGTGACAAAGTTTGATACCCTTTTATCATGGATCATTTGTTAAAGGAAAAAATCTGATTTTGATTTCTGCTTTGACTCTTTGTTTAGGTCAAGATGGCTACTTATCAATCACCCAACTTCCGGGGTAGTTTCCATCATGAGATCTAAATATATCAGCTGTGATTATCTTCTGCCTCGAGTAATGGCTTGTCTAGTGATGTCACTCACTTGATGATTTCCTCAGAGTATGGCCAATCCATCTCCATTTCTTCCTGCCTCTTTGCTTCACAATCGGTTCCTGGTTAGTCCATTCATTACCAGAGATCCCCGTTGCTGATCTTTTCTGGCTGGTCATCTGATCTCAAGTATTGAGCAAAGACAATTGTTAATGAAGTTCTGGAGTTTGTTTGAGATGCTCTTTATGACGCGCCAAGTCTCTGATCCGTAAAGTAGCAGTGAATTGATATTGGAGTTGAAAATCCGGATCTTATTTTTGATGCTGATTAACCTGCTATTGATCTCCACACAGACTTGAGAGTAATGGAAGCTTGTCTTGCTTTTCCGATTCTGGCTTTGATATCCTCCTCAGTTCCGCCTGTAGTTGAAATGACGCTTTTCAGGTAGGTGAAGGAGGTTGTTTCTTTCGGGTTCCTCCCATTTATGCTGATTGTTGTCTGTTGTTGCTGCTGCTGCTGCTCTGTTTTATCTATATTCCGCTGTGGATTACTTGGCGTGCAGCACTGTCGTATAACTGTTGGATGAGATGTATAATTTTAGTAGTTGCCAAATGACCTATCGATCGACGCTGCGCTGTCGAAGGCCTTTTCAAAGTCGATGAAGTAGAGATAGAGAGGTGACTGCCATTCCAAGCTTTGTTCAATGATGATCCGTAGAGTGGCGATTTGATCAATACATGATTTGTTTCTCCTGAATCCGGCCTGTTCAGGACGAAGATTTTGATCCAGGGCTTGTTTGATTCTCTCCAGGATGATGCGGCTTAGTATTTTGCTTGGAATGGACAGAAGCATAATTCCACGCCAGTTTTTACATTGGCTTAAGTCTCCTTTCTTTGGTAGTTTAAATAAGTATCCGTTCTTCCAATCCTCGGGTACTTTGCCCTCTTTCCACGCCTTCTCCAGCAGTGGCGTCATCAAGTCCGCTGTTGTCTCTGGGTCTATTTTCAAAGCTTCTGCTGGGATTCCATCTTGCCCTGTTGCTTTTCCAGCCTTTAGCATCTTGATTGCATTTAGGACTTCTGATTTCGTCGGGGTTTCAATGTTTACTGGTAGTTCTGCTTCCGTTGTTGGTATTGTTGGTCGCACGGTCGATTTAGAAGTCTTTTGAAGTGTTCAGCCCAGTGTTTTCTTTGTTCCACTTCTTTTGGTGGTTGACTTTCCATTGTCATCCTTTACTGGCTTGATTTGTGTCGAACTTTTGCCCGATAGTTTCCTAGTTGTTTGGTAGAGTGTGGCAAGGTCTCCTTTGCCTGCAGCTTGTTCTGCTTCACTTGACATGGCTTCATAATATTTCCATTTGTCTTCCCTGGCACTCTTCTTCACTCTTTTGTTCAGCATATTGTAATTTGCATTCAACTCTTGTTTTTGCTACTCGTCGGTGCACGGGATAATCTTTTGTTTCATTGTCTCTCTCTCTTCTATTAGTTTCCAAGTGTCCGCAGTGCTCCACTGTTTGTCCTGTCTCTCCTTTCTGCCTAGAAGTTGCATGCAGGTTTGACTCCATACCGTTTTCAAGTTGTTTCAGTGCTTTTCGACGCTGACCTCTTCGCTAGTGTTGATTTGTGTCTCGGCTTTGTCCCTTATGTTTGCAATGAAGATGTGCTTTGTAGCCTGGTCCTTCAGTTTTTGAGTGTTGAACTTGTCTTGTGGTCTATCTGCAGCTCCTATTTTCCTGAAAGCTTTTAATTTGATTTGGATTGTCCCTTGTACGAGATAGTGGTCTAAGCCAACGTGTGCTCCTCTTCTTACTTTTGTTTTCAGTAGGCTGCGCCTCCACTTCCTTGAGATTGGGATTAAGTCAATTTGGTTTTCGGTTCGCCCATCTAGTGACACCCATGTAGCCTTGTGGATATCTTTGTGTTTGTATACGCTGCCACCAATCACTAGTTCGTTGAAGGCGCAGAAGTCGGCGGAGAGTTCTCCATTTTCATTCATTTCTCCGAGAGCTTCTCTACCCATGATAAGTTCCCTTCCTGTGTTGTCTGGTCCCAGTTTTACGTTCATGTCTCCATTAGTATTTTCATGTCGCCAGCTGGAGTATTGTCCATTGTTGCCTGTAGTTGTCTGTAAAATTCTTCTTTCTTTTCGAGGTCTGCGTTGTTTATAGGTGCGGGCTGGGGTTGCTAGCCTCACGCCTGAGAAAGGAATCGTTACATTAGATAAAGTTTAGAGAGAAGCGACCTTGTGTTTTGCTCCTCTTAAAATCGGAAAACAAGGAATAAAACGGTCAGAACAACACCAACAAAAGGAAAATAATTCACAGCCAAAAGGCCAACAAGCGACAGCAACAATTCAATACAACAACATACATTAGGGTTATGCACAGTTAACTGAAATGAGACCAAACCATAGACTCACTGACTTGGGCCAACTTGAACATATAAATTCAACAATATATACAATTACAGATATGAGTTAGTGTTAGAAATTCACAAAATGCCAAACAGTTAGTTGTAGGTATTAGCAGACAAGAAGATTATATACACAGTTAAGTGTTCAAAGTAAAAGGATTGCAATAGTTTCCAAAACTTAGTGGTCAGAAACACCAGAGTAAACAGAGTTCTTTATAACTAAGCAATTGTAGCCCACTAATCGAAAAGCGTGGTTGCGGCTTAACTATTGGTATTACTTTTCAATTTTCCTATACCATCAAAGTATACGTCAGACTTAGAAATCGATGAATACACTCGTTGTTAAAAGGATATCCTTTTAGCTTTTGTAACAAGTGGAGGATTCTTTCGAAGTTTGTAATCAATATAAATGGAATATAACATGAACATGACTCATGAGAATTCATTAATTTGTTGCATTCATTGCCATTCATAAGGATCTACCTTGAATCATTATGTTCACTTAATTGTTACGATTGTATATATTACAGTATGCTAAAATGACTTCCTGAACTTTGATGCTAGTGACTTGACGTTGCTTTCTAAAATCCCCAATGTTACTGATGATAAAAATTATTTGATTATTATGCATATATAACTGTAGAACCTGCTGAAGATGTAATCAGATAGAATATTTTTAATTGCAAATCACACTGTTAATTGAGAATAAACAGACTGTAGAAGTCTATTTTACTTGAATCTATTTTGACACGTGTGCGTCGGTAACACAGTAGTTAGGACTCTCGCTGACCATGCACATGGTCCGAGGTTCGATCTCCTGCCGACGCTTATCTTATATCTATGGTCGGCCTGCAACATTTGGGCTACCGATATCACAAGTTGAAAATTCCATACTTCGACCAAAACTACTGGGTGGAATCAAGCTGTAAAAAAATATATAAAAAAAATTGCATGTTATTTTGGAATGTGGTGACGCATATTTAAATAACCAAAGTACTGAAGGATGCTCGATCCTCATTTAGATTATTCGGTTTCTCAGAGCTCACAAGTTATTCCAAATTCTTTCATATACATATATGTACATATTTGAAATATCTTCTCTGCATACTCTTCCACTGTGTGTAGCAGGGTCCTCTTCTGTGGACAGATGTTAAACACGTACAGAAGAAATCAAGCAGATGATTGTGTGTGTGTGTCTGTTGTGAAAAAGGCCTGTTTTGCAAACCATAGGCCAATGAAAATAAATATTTAATATTGCTTTGATGACACATATTGCATTATCATGAATTCGACCTGGACGTTTAAGAATATCTTGTACATTTAAAATTTCTTGCCACGTAGATTTGCGAGTCTAATGTTCTTACATCTTCTCACAACGAGGATATGTTACCAACATCATGAAAAGCAGGAAAGTAAAGAAGACATACTAATGATGAGTGGGCGATTGCCGTTTCACGTGTACAGGAAGAAAGCTGGACTGCAATTCCGCGTGTACACTTTTTAACTGACCCTAACAGACACTTAGTTGATTGATGAGTTCGACAGTCAACAATCCGTTGGATACAGCCCCTAAAGATGAAGCGTTACAATCACTGCGGTACTGTATAAACAAAGTTATTTAAAGCATTTTGAAAAATCAGGTGTATATAATACCGTAAAAGAATGAAATAATTTCTTATAAATTTAAACATCTTACCCCAAGCATAAAAACCACACTTAAAATTAGCAGGAAACAGTAAATCAAAAAGAAAGCAATTAACAATTATTGAACAAAATTAAAAAGCTGATGGAAGTCAACAAATGCATTTAGGTCTAGGCGAAGATAGTGACCAGTTAATCGACATGTTTTTAGCTACCCCTCTGGAAGCAAGGCAAAAATATATACATTAGATAAATAAATAATTGAAACATAGATCGTTTATACCGATATTCTCAGTGTATGTATGTCTTCATACATTTCAAGGTCAACTGGAGTGCATTATCGCTAACAGACGCGACTTAGTGACGCTGTCAGTGAAACAACATACTACCGTTGATACATCGAAGATACTTTTGTTGTATGTAATGACATGAGTCAGGTATCCGTAATATTTGACCGCCTAAATGAGATCCACCCAAACACTAAGTTCACCATGGAATCTGGACACAATGACGAGTTCAATTTCCTGGACCTAAATGTAAAAAGAAGAAACGATGGAACGGTCAAAATGTCCATCTACAGGAAAGAAACTTGGACCGGACAATACCTTCATTACAACAGCTTCTGCCCTATGAGCTATAAGGGGGATTAGTGAGGACACTATACGACAGGGTCAGAAAGTTATGTTCACCTAACAAAGTAGAAGGGTAATTAAGCTTTGTTGAAAAGTGCCTTAAGGAAAACGTGTATCCAAAAGGATTTATCCTTAAGTACAGCAAAGAAAGAGATGAGAAAGAGAAGTCTCCAGCAATTGAGAAGAAGAAAGTGTTCATTTGCCTCCCTTACAAAGGAGAAACCGTATCTCAAAAATTGATAAGAGGATGAAGGGAGCAATAAAGAGATGCTTCCTTGCTGCCAATCTGGTGACACTATACAGTACTACATGCTCTATAAGACAATCGAAACTGGATAAGTACCTTGCTGATGTTACCTCCAACTGCATTTATAAGTTTACGTGTACCTGAGGCAGCAAGTACATTGGAAGAACCGAAAGAAGGGCTTCTACCCGGTTTTCAGAGCATATTCCAAGAAACTTATGCCTAAAAGGAAGCAGTGCAATTATCAAACACCTTGTGGATACAGGTCATTTTTTCAAGGTCTCCAAATCCTTCAAAATATTAAACATACAAAGGACGGCGAATCTACTACGATTTTCTGAAGCAATTGCAATCAAACGTCACAAACCAAACTTATGCATACAGAAAGGGAGAGTGTGGTCAATCTCTCACTCCCTTGGTAACCATATTACTTTCATTTCACTGATTAGTCATATACACTATTGAGCTCAGATCACTGAGCATGTTTTCGATTTGGTGAACTTTAACCTGATTGAGTTGCCATGTTGACGTACAAGGTAACACTGTTTATTAGGTTTTTCTGTCTTCTCTCACCCCCTTTTTACTTTCATAGTTTGACAGCATGTAAATTGACGGTGACTTAAACTAAAAATTGTAATACTTCATTACACAAGTAAATGTGTATTTCAAGCGACAATAATATTCAACAGATAGATCATTTTCTGTGGTTAGTCTCCTGATTCAGAGCTCAATCGTTGCCTTTCACGTTGACAAAGAAGGCCCCACTTTGCCCTCTTGGACAATTTAAAAACAAAATAGTGGAAATTAGTGCCACTTTTAGTTTACAATTACCAAAATATGAGTTTTATATTCCCTGAGTTAGATTATTCATTTTTACGAAAAGGTGTGTGATTTTTCAAGAAGTAATCAAAGATCCTACAAGCATACTATAAAATTGACGAATTTATCTGACTAGGCAGCAACAATTTGTCTCCTTGCCCAGGAATGAGATTTATAACTGATGGAAATCAGTCAACATTTGTCGTTCGCTAGAGAGTTCCAAAACAAATATAGACAAAGACAGTCTCCCCAATTTTCTTACTTGAAAATCCACGTGTTCAAACGTATCTTTTAAACAGAATTAACATATATCACTGCGTACTGCGCTAAAAATCTCTGCTAACAATTTTGACAGTTTTTTTATTACATCTTGATTCCACACTGTATTTCTGGTACATGTATGGAATTTTAAACATGTGACATCCGTAGCCCAAATTTTGCAGACTGACCATAGACATCAGATGTGCGACCATGTGCATTATCGGTTTGAGTCCAAAGGCTGTGCCACGACGCACAGGAGAATGACACATTGACAGAATTCGACATGACGGACTGTCAACTGCGTTAATCTTGAGTATTCTAGGTAAGTTGACTAAGTCAGACCTAATGGGTATCAGAAAATTAATCTTTCGGTTTCCAACAACATCTATGCTACGACATTTCGCTGAATGGGCTGTTGATTGCCTTACGATTTCCTGTTGTCATTTGAAGAGCAAAGACTGTGAATTCAGTTGTGTCACTAAAAATGGATAATATTTTGCTATACAATCACATTTTTACACTGAAACTACATGTGTTCCTTCTTCAGGTTTCAAGGCATGACGCGTGATTCCTTTAGAAATTTAAAAGGTGTAGAAGTCGAAATGCGTCTTGGTTTCCAACTTGAACTACGAAATGTATGCGCCACATCCACAAAATTATCCCTCAAACAGCTTTCATCCTCTGTCTAGGTAGGAACTATATGACACAATTTATCACCAAAAGTTTCAAACTGCAAATCAATTTCTAAGTCTGAGGTATACTTTGATGGGATAGGAAAAGTGAAAAGTAGTACTAATAGTTAAGCTAATGACACGCTTGTCACATATCAAAACTTAATAGAAATGAGTTTATTTGATAGTCACCAACCAATACATCATTCGAACAGTTTAGATCTAGTATTCTCACTGATTTACAATCCCCAGAGCTCCAATAATCAATTAACTGGGACTAGATATCGACTTCTACAAACATCTATGATTCTCCAAAATGCGTCATGACATAAGAGAATGTGGTTCATCATGGAGGCATAACGAATGCTGTCGGTCTCGTCAGTATGTTCCCAATCTGTAGCTATTTTCTCCTTCATATTCTTGAACCATGGGTTATCTGTCAGTTCGATCCTATGTGGTGAGAGCCGGCTGCACGACGAAATTGTAGACAACAATCCACATCGGTTTTCACGTCCCAAATGAGGGTCATGAGAAAAACAAAAACAAAGCTCAGCCTTGAGAAAATCATCAGTCAATATCAGCGGAGTTAGCGTGTGGAAATATGATTCGCAGAGATATGGACTGAATTTCTGAGAGAAGGCCAAGCCCAAGCGAGAAAAAGCAAGCACACAGAAGACGTTATTTCTCAGTTTAAAATAATGCACATAAAAATCACTAGTTGCCACTTGATTTCCTCAATTAACAATCGGTTGACTGGTCCTTGTCTTCTGTCGTTACACTTTTGGATTAGTTTGCTAATTCCTTCTGGTACTTTGATCTTCAATGCTGAATGTGAACACTTGTTGATAAACGTTTGCAGTGGCCTACGATTTAAATTTATGACCTGTGTGCAGGAGCTGACTGACTTGATATTTGGTGTTAAAAATCCAAAACTTGTTCTGGATGCTGAGTGTTTGAGATTTTCTAACTGGTTTCAGATTGATGAAGTCGCATCTTGCCTTGCCTATTCTTGCTAGCTTTGATATGTTCATCCGTACCTGCCTGTGGTTGAAACCTTGCTGCCTAGACAACTAAAATATGCCCGACAAGGGTCTACATTTAACAAACTAATAATAACTAATAACTGACATAGCCAAAAATCCATAAATATGAAAACAGTGATGCTTAATCTTAGAAGTTTATCTGATGTATTTTCTCACGACTAGAGGGTAATTACTGAGACTTCGGTGAACTCTACGGAATAATTCAGAATATGGTATCAAGCGTTTCAGATAGAAGAGAGACTGGGAAGACATGAATAAATTATATCAGATGTGTCGTAGTTGTGAAGAGAAGATTGTGAATGGGTGAATGGAGGAGAGGATTGTGAGTTCAAAGAAGCTGAACACAAACACGTATACGAAATCATGAGAATGATTTCAATACGAAATATATCTGTAAACAAATCTGTGCATAATCCACTGATAAATTAATTTGATTTGTTTCCGTGAATGTGCAGAACGAAAACAATCATGACAACAATGAAGCCATGAGGAATCACATGATTCCAGTGAAGTGATATGGCAAATGTCCAATGATTGTCTACTGGTCTCTCTTCTTATTTGAAAATAATCACCCATTTGTCAATGACGCCACATTTGTTTTCATTTCCTAGTTGCAGAAGTAAACAAAATGCAGATAATTGTGAGATAACTGAAGGCATACAGGAGGGCAGGCGTCGACTATATGATAAGGTGGCAGCGGTTTGAATGAAAACAAAGTTTTGTTTCTGTGAAAGTATACTGTTGATGCGTAAACAATTGAGATTAACCCTAATGCTACTAACTCTATTAAATCTTCGATCTTTATAGGAGTATTAGCATTTTCTGTAATTTATCTTATGGCCTTTCTGTTGGTTGGTGTGTGACTTGTGAGAGTCTGGTGAATCGTACACAAGAAAACGGCATACGGTGCCAGTAATTCTAGCTTTCTGAGGTTGACTCGAGGCCAACATTCACAGGGAAGTACTTGCTATTTTGATGTGATACCCATGAAGCAGTATCTCATTCGTTTTCACTCACCGAAGTTTCTATTCAGCTCATATGACGTAATTTGAAATGTGCCAACTCTCAGGAAATTAACGATTATCACTTGTGAACTATCATCGCTCGCATTTGTTTGAATATCTCGCGAAACCGTCACATTACCATCTTCACTTTTGTTCTAACAGTCTTAAAATTTGTGAGCAGTTTCTTCTCCACAATGGACAGAGTGTATCTCGATATCGTTGACGTTTGACTATTTAACTACCTGTATAATCTCCAACTTGTCATCTTATTTCACCGTTTCAAACTTTTTTCACAAAAAGAGCTGGCCATCCATTTGAGGTAGGCCTAAACTGTGTCTTGACAATTCATTATGAACCCATTTATTTAGTGTTTTTATGGCTGATTTATTCCCCGAACATACTATTATTTCCAGTCTAGTTCTACGAAATATACTACGGTAATTTTCGACGAAGTTTTCAACGAATATAATGTTTATGATATTGGTGTCTTGCCTGTTCGTATAGTGTCACATTTTTGTCTTAACTTTTGTGAGTTTCATGGGATATTCTGTTTGATTTTTGGACGTTTTTTCGAATGCTTTTGTTTTCCTTTTGGGTCGCATGCGTTATATTCATTCGCCTGATTTACCTGTTGCCGTTATACTTTAGGTGTGACAGCTTTCCGATGAACATTCCCATCATTCGACGTGTGTTCCCTTGACATGTCATGTTATGCTTCCTAGTGTCATAAGTGTTCAGGGAAATTGCTTTCTCTGCGGTAACACAAATGACGTTCTCACATGCTTTCAGCTGTACTATTCTTTTTCTTGTCTGGTTCTTGATACACTCCGATGGAATTCCAAACTTTGGAGTCACGCATAAGTATCGCCTGCTGATCTCAATAAACTTGAGCTTTTTTGAGAAATATCCACCGATAACTATGAAAATGATGGCGAGTATGTACAAACGGTTCCAACGAATATTACGCTGATGACACACATTTCATAATTGGTGAATAATAATAATTTTCACTGTTTCTAAACATTCATCCTGTTACGCTGTTGAACACCGGGCTTTTGGAACACTAATATTCATGAATTACTCAATAGCAAGAAGGTACATTGGCCAAATCTTATTTCTGTTGGAAAGTGAGTTGTGAGGTTTACTCCTAACAGTCCCTCTTCACAAAGAATGGTACCATAATACAGTGTCACTGAGCTTTCATAATTGGTTGTGAGAGCATCTAGTCTTTTGCAACGACTTTCAGTCCAATCTGATGACATGGAATGGAGAGTTGTGAATAGAGAGGTTGTCCAGAGTACGACAATATAGATCTCATCTGTTTCTCGAATAAGTTCACGTTTCTGTCTCTTACAGTAGTAACGAGCTTATTTAGAGGTATACTACTAGTCCTACTGACGACCATTAGTATCCTTCGCAATAGGAAATAGTTCTTTTTGATTAAAGCAGGAAGACTAAGAGGCAGCAGTCCAGCGAAATTGGTAGGACGAAAGAGTTGAAACGTAGACCTGAAAACGAAGTGAACTGTCTTTTATTTTGAGAAATTTAAGGTTGCACCATTTGGCTGGTGTTTATCAAACAGCTTTTGGACTCAGAACAGTTAAATATGGGCAAAATAGGCAACGAGACAGTCAGATCGTCGGTGAATATGAAAAAATTGACCTCCTTCGGAACACGCAGGTCATCTGAGAAGCATAAAAAGAAAAGAAGCAGCCAAAGTACACTGAGGAATGCGAATTTCGGAGAGACGTACAGAGCAAGAATTACCTTTGTATGTAGTTTACTGTATTTTGTTAGTGGAGTAAGAATGCAACCTGTGAACAGCGTAGGACTTTGTTTGTGTTAGGGAAACTTTATTTAATAAAAGACACCTGAGTACACAGTCAAGTGGTGGATGTACTGTGAAGGAAGTAAACTCGAACAAATTTAGCTGCTTTTTCCAATGAGGAAGCAGTGTGTTATCAGACAGCTGCAGCATCTAGAATACAACTGACTTGTTAATATGTAGACGGTTCACAGTTACTGAATTATTTTAAGAGACGGTTGCAGGTTTGGTAAAGGTAATTTTGTCATTAATTTCAAGGGAGAATCAACTGCTGTGGGACTGAAAATAACATTATTAAAAAATACGATTTGAGTACAGGCAGGATTCTGAAGTGTTTTCACACAGTACCTAAAACATCACTGGGGAAGGAAGCATTGGAAATGTTAGCAAAGGGGTAACATGTAGTATCGGCACATTTCCAAAGGCAAACAGCGGCTAAACTATCAGGACTGAGGCATCGAGACAGTTTTAAAGATACGGGAGATTTGAGAATATCAAGAGTGTTGAAATAATGAAAGTTAATAACCTGGTGTTTTTCATATTACGACATCTTATGCATGATTTGTCTAGAGTATTTATAAAATCAAAACAAGTGATTCAGCGAAGAGACTCTTTTCAACGAATTTATCATCAAGCTGTACAGTCGTATATATATGGTTTATCAAAAGTTATATCCGGTGAGGGAATTGAATGCACAAAATAATAATAATAATAATAATCATATGAAGTTCAATTAAAACTAAAATGTTTGTGATTATAATCGTAGTTAAATGTCAAGTGGCAAAGCAGATTAATGTCATATATAGAATAATTCATAGGAGGGATAGAACTTGAAAAAGGATGTGCAATTATAGGATTAGTAGGCAAATCGAATGAAACAAAAACGTTACGTAATATTGTGTGAAATTTAATAGCATAGAATTTATCGTTGTAAAAAGAATTGATTTAGAATGACAAGTGGAACAAGTGAAATAATACCGGGGACAGTTCAAAGTGAGAATAGTAATAATAACAATTGACTTAATAAGGAAAAGTATACAAATTGAATAGACAAAATGAAAAATTGGTAGAGCTAAAATATGATTGGGGATTACCATATTTTAGCATAGAGGGATTAAGACCATGAAAGTTGGAGGGGTTGAACGAACTTTTTCTGTACACAGAGATCTGGCTTTTCTGTTTCGATAGCCAAAGCTTCAGCAATACAGATGAGTCGGGTACGTAGGGATTTAGGTAGATTGCTCTTTGCCTTGTAGATGACTTTAAAGGCGGAGGCTATAGAGATAGGGTGATCATTTTCGACCAGATGTTCTATGATCGCGCTTCTTATTGCTCCACTTCCACCTTTTCGTAGCCATGCAGGATAATGTTCTTGCACCCTCTTGGACAAAACTCGAGTCGAACGACCGATATACCTAGCTCCACAAGAGCAGGTGAATTGATAAACGCACATAGAGTTGGTCAACATTGGGATCTTGTCCTTCAGGTTATTGAACAATAATGGTCGGCTAGTAAAAGCTATTCTCAGGGAGGCGGCAGGGAATGTTCTTTTCAGGGACTGTGATATCCTTCGTTTCATGATATCGGAAGCTAAGTCCCCTTTGAATTCTAAGGTCATGTAAAGTATTTACTTGGGAGCGGTTGATAAGCCACGTTTTGTAGGCTTTGAATCTATATTCTTATCTATAAAACGTGGTGGAAATCCATTTTCCATTAGGATTTTCCTCAAAGTGTATAACTCATCTTCCACAGTATCAGTGCTACATATGCGCCGAATACGAGTGGCAAGCGACCGGACCAGGCGCACGTGAACACTATCCAGCCTGGCTAGTAAAAGGAGAACGAAAACGGGTAAATAGTTCGGTGACAGAACACCTGGTGAATTCAGGACATTCAGCGCCACTCGAAAAATCCTTCAAAATCATTTACAAGATTCGATCAAACCCATCAAAGGGAGTAAAATCAAGACATCTGGGCATAGCCGAGGCGCTAGCTATACAAAAGCTCAAACTCACGCTTTGTATCCAAAAGAAATACGTCCAACCCCTGTCCTTGCCATGGCCATCATAAACAAGTAATTTTTAGTAATCACCATCCCATCGCCTTTCTTATCTAAACTTCCTGTTTATTCATGTTATTTCAAGTTTTTCTTAATCCCTGTTTACACTACCATATTTTCATACCCGAACATAGTGTTTATTTTGTCATTTTACTATTTCTACATATTTAATCCCTGATTTTCTAAATGTTACAATGGGAATTTTCCATGAGTTAAAAAATAGAGTATTTATATTTACATATATTCGATCAACGCTTTGGTAACCACTGCCATAGTCTCCACTAAGGGTGGCATATGTAGAGGGAGCATTTAAGTAGTCAGTTATATTAGTGATCCTGTTGTCCGCTATGTGGATACTAAATAGTTCTCAGTTTAAGTCAGTTAGCATGAGCCTGATCTTATGCGTAGTTTCCGGTCGGTAGCATCTCCTCTATGTTTTCTTGAAAAGGTTTGAGAAGGCAGCTGTGTAAAACCTGCTGTATATTTTGGAAATTATTCGGAAGAAGTGATGATCTGAGTTCAGTGTAGAATGACTTTTATATGATTCATATGTTCCAGATCTATTTGTGAACACTAAATCCACTGTTTTATCAAGTCCAGTAGCGAAGCTGACAATATTTACATGATCAAATGATTCAAGGGAAGAGAAGTTCCATGAATGAATTTCATCAGTGACCATTAATGGCGAGTTCTCAAGATAAGCTGCTGGAAAAATGCTCAATCCATCCACAAAGTTATGCATATCCTAGATGGAACAGCCAGGTATAACTTAAACGTTTGTGAGCAAAATATATTTGAATTTTCATATGTGTTTTGTGCCGACATCTGACCATAATACAGTCGATAAAAGTCCCTCAAGAATGTGAAATATTCGTCGTTTGAATGAATAAATGTTGCTAACTCACCTCCACATTTCCCTGCGGAGGAAAGTCGATTTTGCCCTGAACGACGTGATAGCATGGCGCGAAACAAAACTTTTATCATAAAGGTCATGAATCCAATTTTATTGCAGAATGCTTAGAGACAGTCTTGATAGGTAGCAAGGAACAAATAGAGTGAAGTTGAAAAATCTTGTTGGACATGGAATTGCGGTTGATACTTTAGATAACAAAAACAGTAATACAATGTTGAGAGACGTGTTTTGTTGCACCTCACTGACTCTACTGATTCAATATGTAGATGGAGGTTTTTGATAACCTGACATACCAAGTGGACCTGAACAAGTTTAATTACCCAAATAAATATCAAAAATGTAAACAGGCTAATCAGGATCCGTTTCGTGATCAGTTATTTGGTGATGTGAATGTAGTTGTCAGCAGCTTGTTTTCGAGTAGTGACAGCATACGCCGCTCTAAGTGACTGTGTAGTCTTACCTTACCTACAAGCCAGTTTGACAGGTCCTGATGAGTTTATGCAAACGTTTTACTGAATCAGTCATGATTGTTCTTACTGGCTTCACGTATTCAGTGATATATTCAAAAGATTGAATGCCTGAAAATATCGTACAGATTGACACCGGAAATTAAGGAGATTCGTAAATATTGAGGAAACGTGTGCCACACAAGTCAATTGATTTGAATGTGTATATGTATTCAGCATTCCACCACTTTTTCCTTCGAAAATGGAGACAGTATTTAAGCGAATGGTGAATACAAGCTATTGAGAACTTCAGTGTATATGTTGAAGGTCACTCAGACAGTACTTCATGCAATATATGTCTTCGAATGAACTTAACACGCGGCGTTGATAATGGTGGATGAGCCTTCGAAGCCAGCCGTATGCTAAAATCATTCAACATGGTCCTGATGATGTCACATAAAAAATTTTTAACAGAACACATTATATCAATCATGGACGTTATGCTTTCAGCGACTACCTGTCACTTTTCCTTCTTCTTACATGCCAAATAGGTTGGTATACTTATATTATTGTTTTAAAGGCGATTAAGGTAAATAATAGGTGGATTAAAGATGACTAGCTATTCGTATTGAGGATGAACAACCTAATCTGCTGTATTGATAAACAATTTCTCAACCGCTTAAGAAACAAGTCTCAGTTCAAAATGTTCTCTAACAAATGAAATGAATCAGATCACGACAACGAATCCAGAAACTGAGAACAACCACAAGGATAACATGAAACAGATCAATTGTTGTCCTACGATATCACTGAATGCAATCTTAGGTAGCCCTAATTACTCTTAGATTGAATTCACTCACCTATTTACGATAGTATTATGAAGTTTAGCAATAATAAGCGAATATAATTTAGTTTGACCAGCTGAACTACCTTCAGAAGTGTTACCCAGAAAAATATGTCATTTCATTAGACTACACTTTGGACAATGATTTGAACGTCTATTGAATTCACTGAGAAGTTTATGTATCAAATGCACTGAAAATCTACCTACTCAAAACAGATTTGGTTGAAACGCCTGAAGTTCAGGAAATGAGTGTAAACCTGTCCACATCCATCAGTTTCTGTCTGAGTTTACTACGAAAATCAAATGAATGCAAACAGAAAGTGTTTGTTTGAAACAAACTGGTGTCATTGCTCTACGGAGGGAGGTGAAGGCGTCACAGCACCACTTGATCGTCCGATTTGATCTGAACAACATTCTCCAAGTTGATGCATTGAAATTACAGCCGGTTCATAAAATCACCCTGCGCCTCAATACCTGTTAAACTTCGTTTGCCTTTGTCTGTTGTACTACACATTTGAATTTTTATGAAAGATATTCTGGTCACGTGAATGTGAGTAGGTTTCAGCAAATAATCGAATATAATATTCAGTCAGTCCAAGAGTTAGTGCTTCAAGCTAGGTGAATGAGACAAACGCGAGTGTTTCACTCAGTGCATTGCAACAAGAGGTGGTCATGGATAAGCTGTCGCCGTCAATCAGCTGACGAAAGGAAATCCTTTTCTGAATACAGCGTGTTTTATGTCAGTCTGATAATTCAAGAGACTAAATGGTTTTCTGGTCGAAATATCGTTTTTCGACTCCTGACTGACTAAATCAATTTCAGTTCTTAATCATTGTGTGGGGATATGTAAATAATTGAATAATGTGGAAACCAACATTCTTCAAACCACAAGATTTACGCTTACCATTTTCTGTGAATGAAAACAAATTCATTTGATTGAACATGATATATTCAACACGAGAAATTATAACTCATTCGGATACTCTTGTGATGCAAGTCACTGTCAGAAATGTTCTCTGACAAACTAAATGTATCATTTGATGTATCAGTTGATCATCGATTTGATCGAGAATTAAACACTGAATTTCATGAACAATTGTGACTGTTTGTGACTTTTCGATGTTTTTTAGATGATTCGACAATTATGTCTGAACAAGGAGGCGAATATGATCGTGATATAAACTTGACTTTTGTTTTTATATAGCACTTGCAAATATGTGACAACTTACTCTTTACTGCAAATTTAAAATTGTCATTATTCAACTCGTGTGTTTAATGGTTATAAAATAACTTTGAGTGAGTACGGAAGGTCTTGTCACATTTTAAAGCTTTTATCAGATTTTGATAGGTTAAACTTACTGTATTCATCTTTAATTTGAATTGATATATTTATCAGTTTAGTTATTTTATATTTTACAATTTGAATCATTTATGTGTATGTCGAGCATCTTGGTTTTTGCATTTTCTTTCCTGCGAATGTATGATACGAAATATTCCAGTGACAAAGTTTGATACCCTTTTATCATGGATCATTTGTTAAAGGAAAAAATCTGATTTTGATTTCTGCTTTGACTCTTTGTTTAGGTCAAGATGGCTACTTATCAATCACCCAACTTCCGGGGTAGTTTTCATCATGAGATCTAAATATATCAGGTGTGATTATCTTCTGCATCGAGTAATGGCTTGTCTAGTGATGTCACTCACTTGATGATTTCCTCAGAGTATGGCCAATCCATCTCCATTTCTTCCTGCCTATTTGCTTCACAATCGGTTCCTGGTTAGTCCATTCATTACCAGAGATCCCCGTTGCTGATCTTTTCTGGCTGGTCATCTGATCTCAAGTATTGAGCAAAGACAACTGTTAATGAAGTTCTGGAGTTTGTTTGAGATGCTCTTTATGACGCGCCAAGTCTCTGATCCGTAAAGTAGCACTGAATTGATATTGGAGTTGAAAATCCGGATCTTATTTTTGATGCTGATTGACCTGCTATTGACCTCCACACAGACTTGAGAGTAATGGAAGCTTGTCTTGCTTTTCCAATTCTGGCTTTGATATCCTCCTCAGTTCCGCCTGTAGTTGAAATGACGCTTTTCAGGTAGGTGAAGGAGGTTGTTTCTTTCAGGTTCCTCCCATTTATGCTGATTGTTGTCTGTTGTTGCTGCTGCTGCTGCTCTGTTTTATCTATATTCCGCTGTGGATTACTTGGCATGCAGCACTGTCGTATAACTGTTGGATGAGATGTATAATTTTAGTAGTTGCCAAATGACCTATCGATCGACGCTGCGCTGTCGAAGGCCTTTTCAAAGTCGATGAAGTAGAGATAGAGAGGTGACTGCCATTCCAAGCTTTGTTCAATGATGATCCGTAGAGTGGCGATTTGATCAATACATGATTTGTTTCTCCTGAATCCGGCCTGTTCAGGACGAAGATTTTGATCCAGGGCTTGTTTGATTCTCTCCAGGATGACGCGGCTTAGTATTTTGCTTGGAATGGACAGAAGCATAATTCGAAGCCAGTTTTTGCATTGACTTAAGTCTCCTTTCTTTGGTAGTTTGAATAAGTATCCGTTCTTCCAATCCTCGGGTACTTTGCCCTCTTTCCACGCCTTCTCCAGCAGTGGCGTCATCAAGTCCGCTGTTGTCTCTGGGTCTATTTTCAAAGCTTCTGCTGGGATTCCATCTTGCCCTGTTGCTTTTCCAGCCTTTAGCATCTTGATTGCATTTAGGACTTCTGATTTCGTCGGGGTTTCAATGTTTACTGGTAGTTCTGCTTCCGTTGTTGGTATTGTTGGTCGCACGGTCGATTTAGAAGTCTTTTGAAGTGTTCAGCCCAGTGTTTTCTTTGTTCCACTTCTTTTGGTGGTTGACTTTCCATTGTCATCCTTTACTGGCTTGATTTGTGTCGAACTTTTGCCCGATAGTTTCCTAGTTGTTTGGTAGAGTGTGGCAAGGTCTCCTTTGCCTGCAGCTTGTTCTGCTTCACTTGACATGGCTTCATAATATTTCCTTTTGTCTTCCCTGGCACTCTTCTTCACTCTTTTGTTCAGCATATTGTAATTTGCATTCAACTCTTGTTTTTGTTACTCGTCGGTGCACGGGATAATCTTTTGTTTCATTGTCTCTCTCTCTTCTATTAGTTTCCAAGTGTCCGCAGTGCTCCACTGTTTGTCCTGTCTCTCCTTTCTGCCTAGAAGTTGCATGCAGGTTTGACTCCATACCGTTTTCAAGTTGTTTCAGTGCTTTTCGACGCCGACCTCTTCGCTAGTGTTGATTTGTGTCTCGGCTTTGTCCCTTATGTTTGCAATGAAGATGTGCTTTGTAGCCTGGTCCTTCAGTTTTTGAGTGTTGAACTTGTCTTGTGGTCTATCTGCAGCTCCTATTTTCCTGAAAGCTTTTAATTTGATTTGGATTGTCCCTTGTACGAGATAGTGGTCTAAGCCAACGTGTGCTCCTCTTCTTACTTTTGTTTTCAGTAGGCTGCGCCTCCACTTCCTTGAGATTGGGATTAAGTCAATTTGGTTTTCGGTTCGCCCATCTAGTGACACCCATGTAGCCTTGTGGATATCTTTGTGTTTGTATACGCTGCCACCAATCACTAGTTCGTTGAAGGCGCAGAAGTCGGCGAAGAGTTCTCCATTTTCATTCATTTCTCCGAGAGCTTCTCTACCCATGATGAGTTCCCTTCCTGTGTTGTCTGGTCCCAGTTTTACGTTCATGTCTCCATTAGTATTTTCATGTCGCCAGCTGGAGTATTGTCCACTGCTGCCTGTAGTTGTCTGTAAAATTCTTCTTTCTTTTCGAGGTCTGCGTTGTTTATAGGTGCGGGGTGGGGTTGCTAGCCTCACGCCTGAGAAAGGAATCGTTACATTAGATAAAGTTTAGAGAGAAGCGACCTTGTGTTTTGCTCCTCTTAAAATCGGAAAACAAGGAATAAAACGGTCAGAACAACACCAGCAAAAGGAAAATAATTCACAGCCAAAAGGCCAACAAGCGACAGCAACAATTCAATACAACAACATACATTAGGGTTATGCACAGTTAACTGAAATGAGACCAAACCATAGACTCACTGACTTGGGCCAACTTGAACATATAAATTCAACAATATATACAATTACAGATATGAGTTAGTGTTAGAAATTCACAAAATGCCAAACAGTTAGTTGTAGGTATTAGCAGACAAGAAGATTATATACACAGTTAAGTGTTCAAAGTAAAAGGATTGCAATAGTTTCCAAAACTTAGTGGTCAGAAACACCAGAGAAAACAGAGTTCTTTATAACTAAGCAATTGTAGCCCACTAATCGAAAAGCGTGGTCGCGGCTTAACTATTAGTATTACTTTTCAATTTTCCTATACCATCAAAGTATACGTCAGACTTAGAAATCGATGAATACACTCGTTGTTAAAAGGATATCCTTTTAGCTTTTGTAACAAGTGGAGGATTCTTTCGAAGTTTGTAATCAATATAAATGGAATATAACATGAACATGACTCATGAGAATTCATTAATTTGTTGCATTCATTGCCATTCATAAGGATCTACCTTGAATCATTATGTTCACTTAATTGTTACGATTGTATATATTACAGTATGCTAAAATGACTTCCTGAACTTTGATGCTAGTGACTTGACGTTGCTTTCTAAAATCCCCAATGTTACTGATGATAAAAATTATTTGATTATTATGCATATATAACTGTAGAACCTGCTGAAGATGTAATCAGATAGAATATTTTTAATTGCAAATCACACTGTTAATTGAGAATAAACAGACTGTAGAAGTCTATTTTACTTGAATCTATTTTGACACGTGTGCGTCGGTAACACAGTGGTTAGGACTCTCGCTGACCATGCACATGGTCCGAGGTTCGATCTCCTGCCGACGCTTATCTTATATCTATGGTCGGCCTGCAACATTTGGGCTACCGATATCACAAGTTGAAAATTCCATACTTCGACCAAAACTACTGGGTGGAATCAAGCTGTAAAAAAATATAAAAAAAATTGCATGTTATTTTGGAATGTGGTGACGCATATTTAAATAACCAAAGTACTGAAGGATGCTCGATCCTCATTTAGATTATTCGGTTTCTCAGAGCTCACAAGTTATTCCAAATTCTTTCATATACATATATGTACATATTTGAAATATCTTCTCTGCATACTCTTCCACTGTGTGTAGCAGGGTCCTCTTCTGTGGACAGATGTTAAACACGTACAGAAGAAATCAAGCAGATGATTGTGTGTGTGTGTCTGTTGTGAAAAAGGCCTGTTTTGCAAACCATAGGCCAATGAAAATAAATATTTAATATTGCTTTGATGACACATATTGCATTATCATGAATTCGACCTGGACGTTTAAGAATATCTTGTACATTTAAAATTTCTTGCCACGTAGATTTGCGAGTCTAATGTTCTTACATCTTCTCACAACGAGGATATGTTACCAACATCATGAAAAGCAGGAAAGTAAAGAAGACATACTAATGATGAGTGGGCAATTGCCGTTTCACGTGTACAGGAAGAAAGCTGGACTGCAATTCCGCGTGTACACTTTTTAACTGACCCTAACAGACACTTAGTTGATTGATGAGTTCGACAGTCAACAATCCGTTGGATACAGCCCCTAAAGATGAAGCGTTACAATCACTGCGGTACTGTATAAACAAAGTTATTTAAAGCATTTTGAAAAATCAGGTGTATATAATACCGTAAAAGAATGAAATAATTTCTTATAAATTTAAACATCTTACCCCAAGCATAAAAACCACACTTAAAATTAGCAGGAAACAGTAAATCAAAAAGAAAGCAATTAACAATTATTGAACAAAATTAAAAAGCCGATGGAAGTCAACAAATGCATTTAGGTCTAGGCGAAGATAGTGACCAGTTAATCGACATGTTTTTAGCTACCCCTCTGGAAGCAAGGCAAAAATATATACATTAGATAAATAAATAATTGAAACATAGATCGTTTATACCGATATTCTCAGTGTATGTATGTCTTCATACATTTCAAGGTCAACTGGAGTGCATTATCGCTAACAGACGCGACTTAGTGACGCTGTCAGTGAAACAACATACTACCGTTGATACATCGAAGATACTTTTGTTGTATGTAATGACATGAGTCAGGTATCCGTAATATTTGACCGCCTAAATGAGATCCACCCAAACACTAAGTTCACCATGGAATCTGGACACAATGACGAGTTCAATTTCCTGGACCTAAATGTAAAAAGAAGAAACGATGGAACGGTCAAAATGTCCATCTACAGGAAAGAAACTTGGACCGGACAATACCTTCATTACAACAGCTTCTGCCCTATGAGCTATAAGGGGGATTAGTGAGGACACTATACGACAGGGTCAGAAAGTTATGTTCATCTAACAAAGTAGAAGAATAATTAAGCTTTGTTGAAAAGTGCCTTAAGGAAAACGTGTATCCAAAAGGATTTATCCTTAAGTACAGCAAAGAAAGAGATGAGAAAGAGAAGTCTCCAACAATTGAGAAGAAGAAAGTGTTCATTTGCCTCCCTTACAAAGGAGAAACCGTATCTCAAAAATTGATAAGAGGATGAAGGGAGCAATAAAGAGATGCTTCCTTGCTGCCAATCTGGTGACACTATACAGTACTACATGCTCTATAAGGCAATCGAAACTGGATAAGTACCTTGCTGATGTTACCTCCAACTGCATTTATAAGTTTACGTGTACCTGAGGCAGCAAGTACATTGGAAGGACCGAAAGAAGGGCTTCTACCCGGTTTTCAGAGCATATTCCAAGAAACTTATGCCTAAAAGGAAGCAGTGCAATTATCAAACACCTTGTGGATACGGGTCATTTTGTCAAGGTCTCCAAATCCTTCAAAATATTAAACATACAAAGGACGGCGAATCTACTACGATTTTCTGAAGCAATTGCAATCAAACGTCACAAACCAAACTTATGCATACAGAAAGGGAGAGTGTGGTCAATCTCTCACTCCCTTGGTAACCATATTACTTTCATTTCACTGATTAGTCATATACACTATTGAGCTCAGATCACTGAGCATGTTTTCGATTTGGTGAACTTTAACCTGATTGAGTTGCCATGTTGACGTACAAGCTAACACTGTTTATTAGATTTTTCTGTCTTCTCTCACCCCCTTTTTACTTTCATAGTTTGACAGCATGTAAATTGACGGTGACTTAAACTAAAAATTGTAATACTTCATTACACAAGTAAATGTGTATTTCAAGCGACAATAATATTCAACAGATAGATCATTTTCTGTGGTTAGTCTCCTGATTCAGAGCTCAATCGTTGCCTTTCACGTTGACAAAGAAGGCCCCACTTTGCCCTCTTGGACAATTTAAAAACAAAATAGTGGAAATTAGTGCCACTTTTAGTTTACAATTACCAAAATATGAGTTTTATATTCCCTGAGTTAGATTATTCATTTTTACGAAAAGGTGTGTGATTTTTCAAGAAGTAATCAAAGATCCTACAAGCATACTATAAAATTGACGAATTTATCTGACTAGGCAGCAACAATTTGTCTCCTTGCCCAGGAATGAGATTTATAACTGATGGAAATCAGTCAACATTTGTCGTTCGCTAGAGAGTTCCAAAACAAATATAGACAAAGACAGTCTCCCCAATTTTCTTACTTGAAAATCCACGTGTTCAAACGTATCTTTTAAACAGAATTAACATATATCACTGCGTACTGCGCTAAAAATCTCAGCTAACAATTTTGACAGTTTTTTTATTACATCTTGATTCCACACTGTATTTCTGGTACATGTATGGAATTTTAAACATGTGACATCCGTAGCCCAAATTTTGCAGACTGACCATAGACATCAGATGTGCGACCATGTGCATTATCGGTTTGAGTCCAAAGGCTGTGCCACGACGCACAGGAGAATGACACATTGACAGAATTCGACATGACGGACTGTCAACTTCAATAATCTTGAGTATTCTAGGTAAGTTGACTAAGTCAGACCTAATGGGTATCAGAAAATTAATCTTTCGGTTTCCAACAACATCTATGCTACGACATTTCGCTGAATGGGCTGTTGATTGCCTTACGATTTCCTGTTGTCATTTGAAGAGCAAAGACTGTGAATTCAGTTGTGTCACTAAGAATGGATAATATTTTGCTATACAATCACATTTTTACACTGAAACTACATGTGTTCCTTCTTCAGGTTTCAAGGCATGACGCGTGATTCCTTTAGAAATGTAAAATGTGTAGAAGTCGAAATGCGTCTTGGTTTCCAACTTGAACTACGAAATGTATGCGCCACATCCACAAAATTATCCCTCAAACAGCTTTCATCCTCTGTCTAGGTAGGAACTATATGACACAATTTATCACCAAAAGTTTCAAACTGCAAATCAATTTCTAAGTCTGAGGTATACTTTGATGGGATAGGAAAAGTGAAAAGTAGTACTAATAGTTAAGCTAATGACACGCTTGTCACATATCAAAACTTAATAGAAATGAGTTTATTTGATAGTCACCAACCAATACATCATTCGAACAGTTTAGATCTAGTATTCTCACTGGTTTACAATCCCCAGAGCTCCAATAATCAATTAACTGGGACTAGATATCGACTTCTACAAACATCTATGATTCTCCAAAATGCGTCATGACATAAGAGAATGTGGTTCATCATGGAGGCATAACGAATGCTGTCGGTCTCGTCAGTATGTTCCCAATCTGTAGCTATTTTCTCCTTCATATTCTTGAACCATGGGTTATCTGTCAGTTCGATCCTATGTGGTGAGAGCCGGCTGCACGACGAAATTGTAGACAACAATCCACATCGGTTTTCACGTCCCAAATGAGGGTCATGAGAAAAACAAAAACAAAGCTCAGCCTTGAGAAAATCATCAGTCAATATCAGCGGAGTTAGCGTGTGGAAATATGATTCGCAGAGATATGGACTGAATTTCTGAGAAAAGGCCAAGCCCAAGCGAGAAAAAGCAAGCACACAGAAGACGTTATTTCTCAGTTTAAAATAATGCACATAAAAATCACTAGTTGCCACTTGATTTCCTCAATTAACAATCGGTTGACTGGTCCTTGTCTTCTGTCGTTACACTTTTGGATTAGTTTGCTAATTCCTTCTGGTACTTTGATCTTCAATGCTGAGTGTGAACACTGTTGATAAACGTTTGCAGTGGCCTACGATTTAAATTTATGACCTGTGTGCAGGAGCTGACTGACTTGATATTTGGTGTTAAAAATCCAAAACTTGTTCTGGATGCTGAGTGTTTGAGATTTTCTAACTGGTTTCAGATTGATGAAGTCGCATCTTGCCTTGCCTATTCTTGCTAGCTTTGATATGTTCATCCGTACCTGCCTGTGGTTGAAACCTTGCTGCCTAGACAACTAAAATATGTCCGACAAGGGTCTACATTTAACAAACTAATAATAACTAATAACTGACATAGCCAAAAATCCATAAATATGAAAACAGTGATGCTTAATCTTAGAAGTTTATCTGATGTATTTTCTCACGACTAGAGGGTAATTACTGAGACTTCGGTGAACTCTACGGAATAATTCAGAATATGGTATCAAGCGTTTCAGATAGAAGAGAGACTGGGAAGACATGAATAAATTATATCAGATGTGTCGTAGTTGTGAAGAGAAGATTGTGAATGGGTGAATGGAGGAGAGGATTGTGAGTTCAAAGAAGCTGAACACAAACACGTATACGAAATCATGAGAATGATTTCAATACGAAATATATCTGTAAACAAATCTGTGCATAATCCACTGATAAATTAATTTGATTTGTTTCCGTGAATGTGCAGAACGAAAACAATCATGACAACAATGAAGCCATGAGGAATCACATGATTCCAGTGAAGTGATATGGCAAATGTCCAATGATTGTCTACTGGTCTCTCTTCTTATTTGAAAATAATCACCCATTTGTCAATGACGCCACATTTGTTTTCATTTCCTAGTTGCAGAAGTAAACAAAATGCAGATAATTGTGAGATAACTGAAGGCATACAGGAGGGCAGGCGTCGACTATATGATAAGGTGGCAGCGGTTTGAATGAAAACAAAGTTTTGTTTCTGTGAAAGTATACTGTTGATGCGTAAACAATTGAGATTAACCCTAATGCTACTAACTCTATTAAATCTTCGATCTTTATAGGAGTATTAGCATTTTCTGTAATTTATCTTCTGGCCTTTCTGTTGGTTGGTGTGTGACTTGTGAGAGTCTGGTGAATCGTACACAAGAAAACGGCATACGGTGCCGGTAATTCTAGCTTTCTGAGGTTGACTCGAGGCCAACATTCACAGGGAAGTACTTGCTATTTTGATGTGATACCCATGAAGCAGTATCTCATTCGTTTTCACTCACCGAAGTTTCTATTCAGCTCATATGACGTAATTTGAAATGTGCCAACTCTCAGGAAATTAACGATTATCACTTGTGAACTATCATCGCTCGCATTTGTTTGAATATCTCGCGAGACCGTCACATTACCATCTTCACTTTTGTTCTAACAGTCTTAAAATTTGTGAGCAGTTTCTTCTCCACAATGGACAGAGTGTATCTCGATATCGTTGACGTTTGACTATTTAACTACCTGTATAATCTCTAACTTGTCATCTTATTTCACCGTTTCAAACTTTTTTCACAAAAAGAGCTGGCCATCCATTTGAAGTAGGCCTAAACTGTGTCTTGACAATTCATTATGAACCCATTTATTTAGTGTTTTTATGGCTGATTTATTCCCCGAACATACTATTATTTCCAGTCTAGTTCTACGAAATATACTACGGTAATTTTCGACGAAGTTTTCAACGAATATAATGTTTATGATATTGGTGTCTTGCCTGTTCGTATAGTGTCACATTTTTGTCTTAACTTTTGTGAGTTTCATGGGATATTCTGTTTGATTTTTGGACGTTTTTTCGAATGCTTTTGTTTTCCTTTTGGGTCGCATGCGTTATATTCATTCGCCTGATTTACCTGTTGCCGTTATACTTTAGGTGTGACAGCTTTCGATGAACATTCCCATCATTCGACGTGTGTTCCCTTGACATGTCATGTTATGCTTCCTAGTGTCATAAGTGTTCAGGGAAATTGCTTTCTCTGCGGTAACACAAATGACGTTCTCACATGCTTTCAGCTGTACTATTCTTTTTCTTGTCTGGTTCTTAATACACTCCGATGGAATTCCAAACTTTGGAGTCACGCATAAGTATCGCCTGCTGATCTCAATAAACTTGAGCTTTTTTGAGAAATATCCACCGATAACTATGAAAATGATGGCGAGTATGTACAAACGGTTCCAACGAATGTTACGCTGATGACACACATTTCATAATTGGTGAATAATAATAATTTTCACTGTTTCTAAACATTCATCCTGTTACGCTGTTGAACACCGGGCTTTTGGAACACTAATATTCATGAATTACTCAATAGCAAGAAGGTACATTGGCCAAATCTTATTTCTGTTGGAAAGTGAGTTGTGAGGTTTACTCCTAACAGTCCCTCTTCACAAAGAATGGTACCATAATACAGTGTCACTGAGCTTTCATAATTGGTTGTGAGAGCATCTAGTCTTTTGCAACGACTTTTAGTCCAATCTGATGACATGGAATGGAGAGTTGTGAATAGAGAGGTTGTCCAGAGTACGACAATATAGATCTCTTCTGTTTCTCGAATAAGTTCACGTTTCTGTCTCTTACAGTAGTAACGAGCTTATTTAGAGGTATACTACTAGTCCTACTGACGACCATTAGTATCCTTCGCAATAGGAAATAGTTCTTTTTGATTATAGCAGGAAGACTAAGAGGCAGCAGTCCAGCGAAATTGGTAAGACGAAAGAGTTGAAACGTAGACCTGAAAACGAAGTGAACTGTCTTTTATTTTGAGAAATTTAAGGTTGCACCATTTGGCTGGTGTTTATCAAACAGCTTTTGGACTCAGAACAGTTAAATATGGGCAAAACAGGCAACGAGACAGTCAGATCGTCGGTGAATATGAAAAAATTGACCTCCTTCGGAACACGCAGGTCATCTGAGAAGCATAAAAAGAAAAGAAGCAGGCAAAGTACACTGAGGAATGCGAATTTCGGAGAGACGTACAGAGGAAGAATTACCTTTGTATGTAGTTTACTGTATTTTGTTAGTGGAGTAAGAATGCAACCTGTGAACAGCGTAGGACTTTGTTTGTGTTAGGGAAACTTTATTTAATAAAAGACACCTGAGTACACAGTCAAGTGGTGGATGTACTGTGAAGGAAGTAAACTCGAACAAATTTAGCTGCTTTTTCCAATGAGGAAGCAGTGTGTTATCAGACAGCTGCAGCATCTAGAATACAACTGACCTGTTAATATGTAGACGGTTCACAGTTACTGAATTATTTTAAGAGACGGTTGCAGGTTTGGTAAAGGTAATTTTGTCATTAATTTCAAGGGAGAATCAACTGCTGTGGGACTGAAAATAACATTATTGAAAAATACGATTTGAGTACAGGCAGGATTCTGAAGTGTTTTCACACAGTACCTAAAACATCACTGGGGAAGGAAGCATTGGAAATGTTAGCAAAGGGGTAACATGTAGTATCGGCACATTTCCAAAGGCAAACAGCGGCTAAACTATCAGGACTGAGGCATCGAGACAGTTTTAAAGATACGGGAGATTTGAGAATATCAAGAGTGTTGAAATAATGAAAGTTAATAACCTGGTGTTTTCATATTACGACATCTTATGAATGATTTGTCTAGAGTATTTACATTTACAGATATTCGATCAACGCTTTGGTAACCACTGCTATAGTCTCCACTAAGGGTGGCATATGTAGAGGGAGCATTTAAGTAGTCAGTTATATTAGTGATCCTGTTGTCCGCTATGTGGACACTAAATAGTTCTCAGTTTAAGTCAGTTAGCATGAGCCTGATCTTATGCGTAGTTTCCGGTCGGTAGCATCTCCTCTATGTTTTCTTGAAAAGGTTTGAGAAGGCAGCTGTGTAAAACCTGCTGTATATTTTGGAAATTATTCGGAAGAAGTGATGATCTGAGTTCAGTGTAGAATGACTTTATATGATTCATATGTTCCAGATCTATTTGTGAACACTAAATCCACTGTTTTATCAAGTCCAGTAGCGAAGCTGACAATATTTACATGATCAAATGATTCAAGGGAAGAGAAGTTCCATGAATGAATTTCATCAGTGACCATTAATGGCGAGTTCTCAAGATAAGCTGCTGGAAAAATGCTCAATCCATCCACAAAGTTATGCATATCCTAGATGGAACAGCCAGGTATAACTTAAACGTTTGTGAGCAAAATATATTTGAATTTTCATATGTGTTTTGTGCCGACATCTGACCATAATACAGTCGATAAAAGTCCCTCAAGAATGTGAAATATTCGTCGTTTGAATGAATAAATGTTGCTAACTCACCTCCACATTTCCCTGCGGAGGAAAGTCGATTTTGCCCCGAACGACGTGATAGCATGGCGCGAAACAAAACTTTTATCATAAAGGTCATGAATCCAATTTTATTGCAGAATGCTTAGAGACAGTCTTGATAGGTAGCAAGGAACAAATAGAGTGAAGTTGAAAAATCTTGTTGGACATGGAATTGCGGTTGATACTTTAGATAACAAAAACAGTAATACAATGTTGAGAGACGTGTTTTGTTGCACCTCACTGACTCTACTGATTCAATATGTAGATGGAGGTTTTTGATAACCTGACATACCAAGTGGACCTGAACAAGTTTAATTACCCAAATAAATCAAAAATGTAAACAGGCTAATCAGGATCCGTTTCGTGATCAGTTATTTGGTGATGTGAATGTAGTTGTCAGCAGCTTGTTTTCGAGTAGTGACAGCATACGCCGCTCTAAGTGACTGTGTAGTCTTACCTTACCTACAAGCCAGTTTGACAGGTCCTGATGAGTTTATGCAAACGTTTTACTGAATCAGTCATGATTGTTCTTACTGGCTTCACGTATTCAGTGATATATTCAAAAGATTGAATGCCTGAAAATATCGTACAGATTGACACCGGAAATTAAGGAGATTCGTAAATATTGAGGAAACGTGTGCCACACAAGTCAATTGATTTGAATGTGTATATGTATTCAGCATTCCACCACTTTTTCCTTCGAAAATGGAGACAGTATTTAAGCGAATGGGGAATACAAGCTATTGAGAACTTCAGTGTATATGTTGAAGGTCACTCAGACAGTACTTCATGCAATATATGTCTTCGAATGAACTTAACACGCGGCGTTGATAATGGTGGATGAGCCTTCGAAGCCAGCCGTATGCTAAAATCATTCAACATGGTCCTGATGATGTCACAAGAAAATTTG